>CM028353.1:71683850-71787458 GCA_016618105.1 Dendrobium huoshanense
GGCGGATTTGGCGGTTGATGTATAACATCACCGTGAATCTGGCACTCATGGCACCTCTTAGCATGATTGATACAATCTCTGACCATGGTCGACCAATAGTAGCCCATTCTTTTAATTGATTGCCATCTTGGGACCTGATGGTGTGCTCCACAAAGTCCTTTGTGAACTTCTGCCACAACTTTATCAGCTTCTTTTGTCCCTAGGCACCTTAGCCACATTTGATCGAAAGCACGCCGATACAATGTGTTGTTGACGAATGCATATCGTAGCGCTCTCTTCTGATTTGAGCAGCTAATGATTTGTCTGTTGGAAATTTACTTTCTTTGAAGTAATCAATGAAAGGAAGTCTCCAGTCATCTTCTTCCTCGACATCAAGACAATGCCACCATGATTCTGAAGCTTGACTGGCCTTGCACCTTTTCTTAAGAACTTGTTGTTCTTCAGACTGATCTTCAGGGTCAACTGATTGGAGAGGTTGAGGATCAACCGGAGTTGCATCCTGCTGGCTTGAATTTGGTATTCCCTCTGCCTGCGGGAATTGTAATAATGCTGGCTCTAGGATCCGACGATTGTGCACCATAATTATTATAGGCCATTCATCGTCCATATTCGCCATTTCTTTATCCAATTTAGCGAGAGAATCAGCTTTGCCATTTTGACCTCGGGGAACTTGAGTTAGTTTGACAACTGGAATTTGCTTCATAAGCTCAAGAACTCGCCGATGATAACAGGCCAACTCAAACTTGGTGATTTTGTAAACTCACAACACTTGATTTACAACAAGTTAAGAATCACCGAAGATTTGGAGATTTTGAATTTGGACATCAATTGCAATCTCCAATCCAGCTATCAGGGCTTCATATTCAGCCTCATTATTGGTCCGAGGTTCAGTCAAACTGAACGAAAATCTCATTATGCCTCCCTCGGGTGCTACGAAAATGATTCCAATTCCGGCTTGAGCTTTTTCGAGATTTGGAGGCCGAGCACGCTTGATTGACGATGCTCCGTCAAAGTACATTTCCCATACTCGTAGCATCTCATCTTCTTCAACGTTCATGATCTGCTCGTCAGGTAGATTGTCGTTGAGCGGAGAATCTGCAGGGATAGGATGAGCAGCGAGAAAATCTGCCAACACCTGCCCTTTCACTGCCTTTTGAGGGACATATGTGATATCAAACTGCAGGAGTATCACTGCCCACCTTGCCAAACGACCTGTCAACGTTGGTCTTGTCATCAAGAACTTCAGCGGATCAATCTTTGATATCAAGGTGATTTTGTGAGACAACATATAATGGCGGAGTTTCTGAACTGCAAAGATCAGGGCCAAGCAATGCTTCTCAATTGGAGAGTAGCGGATTTCTGCTCCTATTAACCTCCGACTGATGTAGTAGAGTGCATTCTCCTTGCTTTCTTCATTATGCTGGGCTAATAGTGCTCCGAGGGACTCTTCTAGTGCTGTCGTATACAGTATAAGAGGCTTCCCCGGGATTGGCGCCGCGAGAATGGGAGGATTCAACAGATATCTTTTGATGCTGTCAAATTCTTCCTGACATTCTCCGTCCCATTTGAAACGGACATCTTTCTTCATTAGTTTTGAAAATGGGTGGCACCTACCTGACAAATTCGATATAAATCGCCGAATGAAAGCCAACTGCCCTTGTAAGGAGCGGAGTTGCCGAAGGTTCTTTGGAGGTGGCATCTCCACGATCGCCTTGATCTTGTTGGGGTCGACTTCGATTCCTCGATGTCGAACAACATATCCCAGAAATTTTCCTGAGGATACCCCAAATGCACACTTGAGAGGGTTCATTTTTAGATCGTACTTTCTGATCCTTTCGAACACAATTCTCAAATCATCAATGTGGTCTTTTCGGCCTATGCTTTTAATGACCAAGTCATCTACATAGCATTCGACCTTCTGATGAATCAAATTATCAAATATACGAGTCATCGCCCGCTGGTAGGTGGCACCAGCGTTCTTCAGGCCAAAGGGCATGACTGTGTAGCAGAATATGCCTATAGGCGTTCTGAATGATGTATGTCTTTCATCTTCATGTGCCATTTTAATCTGATTGTAGCCTGACGATCCGTCCATAAATGAGAACATATCGTAATTGGATGTATTGTCAACTAGAAGCTCTAATACTGGGAGCGGAAAGTCATCTTTCGGGCATGCCTTATTGAGGTCCCGGAAGTCGATGCAGATACGAATCTGGCCATTCTTCTTCTTTACAGGGACGATATTTGCAATCCAGTCAGCATACTTCTCTTCTCGGATGAAGCCTGCTTCTATGAGTTTCTTTGTTTCTGCAATCACCTGTTCTTCAATCTCTAATCTCATTCTCCTTGGAGCTTGCTTGACAGGTGCTGCATCAGACTTGATGGCTAATCTGTGAACTGCCACATCAGGAGATAAGCCAGGCATTTCAGCATATGTCCAAACAAAACAGTCTCTAAATTCACAGAGGAGCTTCTTCACTTCTTCTACTTGATCTTCTGGCAAAAGAGAGCTAATAAAGGTTGGGCGAGGGTCTTCCTCAGTTCCCAAATTGACTTCTTTGAGCTCGTCCATCGTAGCAGCTTGTCCACCATCTTCCAGTTCTTCTGGTGCAGGCTCAGCTTCTACGGGTTGATCATCATAATCATCAGCTTCGCATATTTCATCATAATCATCATCAAATTTGATTTCTTCGCATGTGATTGCTTGACAAGTCTCTTTCTGGAGGAATTTTCATTTGATGAACCCGATGCCTTTATATGCATCTATATCCTTTCGTCGTAATGGACGCGGACTTCTCCCATACTAGAGGCCCAAGCTTGTACGGAGCTGTCGTTTGGTAGTAGGAATATTGATTTGCTTTCGTAGCATTCTTTGAATATTTTTGGTATTGAACTTGGGTAGCCTCGTAGGAAATAGTTCCTCGGAGTCGAGGAGCATGCAATCCCAGTCATGATTCTTCTCTTCATGAACTCCTGTGGAATATAACACATTCTTTGGCACAGTCCCATTTTTACGGGGAGGCAGATAGAGAGTGGCGAGTTCTTCAACTTTATGCACCTCGCGCGAAATGATTTTCTTGAAATGTTGCAAGGGAACACGTGTGACTACGAGTACGCTGTCGAAAATCAACAGACTGTCTATTCTTTTGGAGAACACACTCTGCACTGAGTTCATATAGATTGAGTCGTAGTCATAATCATCATTTGAAAATTCAACCTGCCTACTCCATTCATCCGTGGACTGGCATACTTTTCGAGATTTGACAGGGGTGATATCATCTTCATCTGTATCACTCCCCAGGTGAGGTACATATTTCTTTTCTTTTGAAATGGTTGGTGATTTAGGAAGAGTCAGCATTGCTTTCTTTCTTCATACACGCTTCTTCTCATCTTCTTGCTTGGGTTTCTTTGCAGCCTTAGAATTTGATGCTCTAGCCTCAAGAGAACTTGATGACTTTTGCTTCTTTGGCATGAAGACTTGGCATCTTCATAAATTGTTACTTCATGTACTGCAAAGGGCTGAATATCACCAGAGATCCTGAATTCTTCTCCTTCTCTGAGATACTTCATGCACTGGTGTAATGTTGAAGGGACAACGCCGTATTCGTGCAACCAGGGGCGACCTAATAGCGCCTTGAACGAAGTGTCCGCGTCAATTACATAGAATTTGGCTTCCGTATGGAGTCCCCCAAATACAAGAGGGAGCATAAACGAACCAAGGGTTTTCTGCCCTTTCTCGTTAAAACCATGCACCATCAACTTGTCTTGCCCAAGATGTTTCACATCGAGGCAGAGGGATCTTAGTGCCTTAAGGCTCATAAGATTTATGGAAGATCCGGGATCAATCAAAATTTGACTGATCATCATACCGTCGCTCTCTGCCGTAACATACAAAGGGCGGTTGTGGTCTGCCGTTCCAAGCATCATATCATCCTCAGCAAAGGTGATGAGGGGCTCATTTCGAGCTTGCAAAACCTCAGTCAAGTTGCGCTCAGCAAAATACGCTTCATATCTTTCGGGATCTCTGAGAGCTTGGATCAAAGTCTCTCGAAGGTCTTTAGACATCAAGAGAGCATCATATATACTGAGTTGTGCTGGGATCTTCCTCAAGTGGGATAAGATATTGTAATCTATCCCATTAGATGAAGTATTATTTTTCTTGGGATCTTCGGGGATAATATCTTCATTGATAACTATCTCTTTTCCCTTATTTTTATTAGGAGTCCCTTTCTTTGGTGGAGGCGGCAGTACCTTGCCACTTCTCAACTGTACTTGGGCCATCTAATCTGATTCAGACTTGTTTGATGAAGTATTATCTTCATAGTCAGTCATTGTTGTGTCTGCGAATTCATTTGTAGACTCGGAATCGTCTCCCAACTTCACTTGTTTCATTTGTGATTCTATGCTTGGGTCTGAATCTTCATCATCTGGAAAACATAGATCTTCTGAACTGAATTCCATTGATGATACCATCAGACAGAATTCAGGGGCCGCTTCTTTAGCGTCTTTCTCCCTTTCTGCTATTTTTAATGTTGTTGAGATGACTCGGCATGTCTCTGTAGGAAGGGATTTATCCTCAGCTTCTTCCTTTTCATCTATTTTAAGCTCTTTCATAAAATCACCGAGCTTAATAGGCCTTCTGACAGTTTGGTAATATTCACCTAGACTATCAATAGCCTTCTGAGTTGCAGTCTTCTTTGCCATAGACTTCTTCAACTTGGCTTTCTTCTTAGAAGACTTCGTCTTTGCTTTGCCAGACTTTGACGAGCTAGCTTGGACAGGTTGCTGTTTAGAAGTGGATGCATTGGACGCAGGCAACCACTTTAGATTCAGCACCGGCTCAGTAGGGGACTTCCATTTGACACCGAGAACTCCTTCCAGCTGTTTCAGCATTTTTGTTGTCTTCTTGGAGACCACAGTCTCCCATTGATCATCTTGAACATGTTCTCTTGTTGTTATTTCTTTAGACGGGAGTACGGAAGCGGACGTGACTACCCGGGTGGATTCTTTCTTGGGACGAACCAACACATTATCAGATAATGTCAGTTCTCCCCTCTTGTACATCTTTTCTAACCAATCTTTAAAGACATAACAATCTTCAATTGGATGGCTAACTACCCGATGATATGGGCAGTAGTTTGGGTCGCCACTGTGTTCGGACTCTTCAGGTCTTTTGCATTCTGGCAACTCCAGACCATTCTTGAGTGCTTGTCGGAACAATTTGGCAACACTTTCCCTCTTGAACGAATATTCTTTATTCATTTTCTCCTTGAGGGAGGGGAACGTTCAATCACCAGTTCCTGCAGTCTGCCTCTGGCGCTCTCCTCCACTAGGAAAGGCTCGAGGTTTGTCGTTTCCTCCAAGTACCAGTTTTGGCTGAGGATTTGAATTGTAAGACTGCTTTGGCTTTTCTTCGTATTGCATAGGCTGTTTTCCTTTATCCACATTATAAACTGCCCGTTTACCTTTATCAGGTCTGGGAGGGAATGCAGAGTAGACATCATTTCTCCTAGCATCAGGCGCCTTAGCCTTTTTGGGTCTGTCAGCGAGATTTTCTGACTTTGACAAATTCAACTTTTCAAACTTAGCCACCCTGTCCAACAGATCTTGAAAGGTGGTGATTGAAGCCATGCATAAGAAGGGTTGCATTTTATCATCAATGTTCCCCATCAACAGTTGAACTGCATGTTCTTCTTCTAATTGCTGCTCGCACTTCATGCTGAGATTGCGCCACCGTGTTATGTATTTTGTTACTGACTCTTCCTTCCTCCTTTTATCAAGGGCAAGATCAGCAATGGTATTCTTCTCTGTTGCACTGGCAAATCTTTTCACGAACAAGGCCTCCAGCTCCGCAAAGGTTTTTAGAGAATCATTTGGCAACTCGGCGTACCATTCAAAAGCAGTTCCACTCAAGCTGCTCACGAATTGACTGAATAACAGAGCATCATTACCTCCTGTATTTCCATAGGTTGCTTTGAATTGTGCTAGGTGTTGTCTGAGATTTTTATTGCCATCGAAGATATTGAACTTCGATACAGAATATCCCTTTGGATATGGCACCTGATCGTACTCAGCCGGGTACGGGCGACCTTTTCCTACCAATTTCTCTGCTTGCTCAGCAGCTATAATGGCCTTAATCTTTTCACTAATCAAGCCTTCCAGCTGTGATGCAGTTACGGGTTCAGAGACACTAGCCACATTTTGGGGAGTGCGCTGGCGGGTTGGATCATCATTTTTATCGCCACATTCAGGTACACCTTTCACTCCTGAGGCTTGGGGCGCTTGAGGATTTTGAGGATTTGCAACTTGGTTGACGGGTTGAACAGGTGCAGGGCCCACGGAAGTGGTCTTCTGCATCATCTCCATCATGGCCGTCATCTGAGTCATCATCTCAGTCATTTTATCATTCAACTGAGAGATTTCTCTGTCTTTCCTTCGCATCTGTCGCCTCATTTGATTTCTCATTTCAGCGAGTGTGATATCTTCTCCAGCGAAGGGATTTTCTCCGACCTCTTCTTCTTCTTCATCTCCTTCTTCTGAGGAGCGAGCACTTCGGCTGGCAATGGATCTTGCCCTGTGGCGACGTCGATAAGTACGTACGCGTGGCTGTGATTGTTGGTCTTCTTCATCACCATCATCTTCCTCTTCAACATCGGCGTGACTGACCCTACGGATCACCTCGATCTCCATAGTGTCTTCATCATCATATTCTTCTTCATCTTTTTGCACCTGAATTTCTGAGCGGCGGCGCCACTGAATTTCAGGTTCTTGACTTGGAATGAGTATTTCTTCAACCCGTGGACTACGATCGAAGTGAACTTCCTCTTTGGTTGAAGTAGGAGAATAACGGGATCCCCTGGAAGATTCTCCAGGATGTCGACCGTCGTTATAATTGTCGCCATTATGGGCCTTCTTTTGGACCCATTTCTAACGAGTTCTGTTAGTAGGGGCGGATTTTTGAGAAACAGCTCCGGATGTCACGCCTGATCTAATCCTTTCTTTCAGGACATTTTTTCTTCGAGGCTTCGACCTCCAAACTTGCTTGCCCTTCCACCAGGACCTTTCGACGGCTGATCCCCGAACATATGGTTCAGGTGTCACGCCCCGATGCTCACCGCGCGGAGCTTGTTGTCGGTAATCCCTTCTTTCAACTATCACAGCAGATGATAGTCTATCTCTTGGAGGAGTTCTTCGGGCCTCAACAATCAGTGGCCTCTGGAACTTCTTTTTCATTAAGCCCTTCACCTTGACTGTCTTCAGTACACGGTGTACCCGGGCAGACAGACGTTCAGGCTCTCTTATCTTCTGAGAGGCTGGAACTTCAAGCTGACGCTCCCAAAAAGATTTCTTGAGCTCACCCGAAGAGCTATTTCTTTTTATCCACTTTAGATTGGCGAACTTATTCTGAGTGGGGATATTGATCTTTGATTCTGGTGCTAGCAGATTGGAGGGATGGACTGATACAGGTAACTGCTGAACTTGCAGCTCTGCATTTCTCTTCCTCCTTTGCCTTCTAGTAAGACTTCCTCCAGATGAGGAAGCTTCAGTTTCATACCTCCCAGGTGCAACAGGCTCTCTGGGCAGGTTAGTGGTGTTAGCAGTCACCACAGAAACTTTTCTTCCAGTAACAACCCTCTTTGCAGTAAGGGTCTCAAATTGGGATAATCTTTCAAAGACAGAAGTTCTTCCTTGAGTAGTACCTCTGGCAGCAGTCCTTGCAGAATAGGATCTTCTAGAAAGTTCTTCAGAGTTTACGCCGTATACAGGGACGGCTGCAGCCCTTGCAGTAGCTGCTGAGAATTCGAGCCCACCAAAGTGGATGGTGGCTCCAGTATTTCCAGTTTCAATCACAGCGTTTGCCAGCTGGATCCTAGCACCTCGTCCTAGTTGGACGGTCATTGGGGTGTCCTGCATTTTCATTCTGCACAAATGAAAGGTAGGGGTTAGTGATCACATTAATACATCATCACCCCCACATTTTCATAAAACAGGAATAACGCAGGACGAATGATAGCAGGAAAATTAGCATGGAATTTAAAACCCTGCTAAACAAATTTCCATTGATCTTATTTAAAAGATTCATTTTCGGGACCTTTCAGTGATGGATCTTTGGACATAAGAACCAAATGTCACATCCTGATGTTCACCGTATAGAGCTCAATATCATCATTACTTTCATTAGCTGCTACTATAGCATATATAAGTTACTAGCCAGAGATGAGAAGAGAAACTAATCCCCAGCGGAGTCGCCAGAAATCTGTGGGCTCTGAAAATTCGGTCCCAGCCTCCGCTCGCGCTTTTCCTTATTCGGCGAGGGAGTTTTAACGAACTAAGTTCCGGGGTAAATTTTGGAAGGCAGATGGGTTTGTAGATAAGACACTACCCCAGAGATTTCGCCCTCATTTTATGAGGAATTTATGATCTGAGTTCTGGTTTCCTATAGGCGCAAGCCCCTATAGTTAATTACCCCTCCCGATAACGAGAGAGAACTTTCGATTAAGGCTAGTCATCAATCAGATACGTATAGAATACGTTATCTGGCATATAGTAGCAGCATAGGTTTGGGTATTGAAAATTGGATTTGGATTTGAGAATTTGGGAAGTTTGGATATTTGGAAAGATTTAATATTTAAAATAGAAATTGCACCCTCTAGCACTTAAAGCGGATGGTGGGGGAATGGATGATGGACCCGATCAAGATCCCATGGTTTCGTCGTCCCGGGCCATCGTGGACCCTGGTCTATTTAGTCAGAGGAGGTAGTCGACCCAACCTGACAGAAGGATCCTTGTCGGCAGCCATGGGTTGCTTCGTCCAAGGGGACCTTGTAGACCGGGGTTGAATATTTGTTTAAGGGGACAAATTTGAACCCACCTTAGCTGATAGAGGGCTTTATGCCCTATCAATTATATCTTATTGATTCATATCTCAAGGATTTGATGCCATTAAAGAGCGTATTGGCTCTGGCCATAACCGCTATATCGTGGTGCCATTTGGTGACGAAACCACGCGATTCAGAGGGCCCCGGGTCGTCGTAACTGTTTATCCTGCGGTGGCCATTTAGCGGCAGACCGCCGGTTAGAGGACACGTACCACGTCCTTACTGGCAGGAGATTGTTTGAGAATGGATCCTAGTGATATTTTCGACTAGGCATTTGGCTCTTTGTGAGCTAGAGTTTATTTGAATTTGTCTACCCCGGCAAACTGTTGCGGAAGGTGGATGGATTTTTGCTTTAAGTTTTTGATGGATTTACTTCAATTTTAAATATTTTTGGAATTTTGGGATTTTGAGATTTTTGTGGAGTTTTTGAATTTTTATGGGTATTTTGGGTGGAGCTTTGAAATATTTGAAATAAACTTTGAATATTTGGAAGATGTTTGAAAATATTTGGGGAACCCCTCCGATTGAGATCTGCATTCAACACGGCCATCATCGGGGTGTTTGGGGTCATTTTCATTTGATTGAACCTTGTCGACCCTATCTACTGGTCGATAGAGGATTGGGTTCTTCGTAAGCTTCATGCCTTTTGTTTATGAATTTTCTTGATTTTAGGCCTTGAAGGCCTAAAAAGAATGTATTTAAACAAATACATCGATCCCCACAACCGTGTATCTATTTGATAGTTCGAACCCTGTCGACTCCTATTGATCCGTATAGAAGGATCGGGTTCTGTAGGCTTTGAGCCTTCATCAGTGAATTCATTTTATTGTAGGTCTTGATGACCTAATATGAATGTTTTAAAGCAAATATACTAGTCGCCACAACTTTGTATTTGCTTAATGGTTCAAACCCTGTCGACTTCTATTGACCTGTATAGAAGGATCGGTTTCGAACCTGAATTCACTTGTCAACCCGCGCAGCATCCCTAGACGTCACGTGTGTACCAATAACACGCTCGCCGGGGAACATGCGGGTTAAGATTGTATTTTTCCCTTTAGTGTACCTATGTGTATACAATTTATAGTGCACGTGCGGGGGTATTCTTGGAATAGACGCCTTCTATCTGCTTGTACGGAGGTTGCAGATCCGCTGGCGTTGCATTTTGATGTTGACTCTCCCTTTCTCAATCACCGGGGAAGGATTTTCTGGATTCGGGAGTCAAAGACTTCTGATTTGGGAAGAACTCCCTTCAGGATCTTTGGCGTAGTAGACTTGTTATTTTCAGTATTTGTGGGTATCAGAACTGTTTTCCTCTTGGATTTAGGGATTATGGATCACCGGGAAGTTTAGCTCGGATTTGTCCAAACATTTCCCTCATTTCTACAAGTAGGTGTCCTTTTCGTACATCGGGCTGCCTTTGTACTCGACATACTTGGAGTTCTTGATCACCACTGTCATAGGTGATATTCGTACTTGTGTCCACAGTGATTCATTGGACTTTCAATACGCTGTTGTTATCCACAAGTATCCATTTGCAGGGGACTGCTTCATCTTCTACGACCTCTTGAAAATGTTTGTAGAAAACCCATTGCTTCTGCATCATATCCACCCTTTCACCAATCTCGGGTGGTGGTTGTACTTGTTTGACCTCGTAGGGATCATCGCAGGGGGGTGTACTTGTGTCCACAATGGTTCGTTGTGCTTACGACATACACACTGCTGTTATCCACAAGTGACTTGTATTAGCTGGCGGAGGACCATTATATCCACTACGACCTCCTAAATGTATTTGTAGAAGACCCTTTGCTTTTGTATTGAAACCACCTTTCACCAATCTCAGGTGGGTTTGATTGTATTTGTTTGATCTCGTGGGGATCATCGTAGGAGATGTACTTGTGTCCACAGTGGTTCGTTATACATACGACATACACACTGTTGTTATCCACAAGTATTCATTTGCTGGAGATCAGTAGTATTCGCTACGACCTCCTAGTAGTATTTGTAGGAGAGCCCTTGTTTTTGCATTGAAACCACCTTCCACCAATCTCAGGTGGTTTGATTGTGCTTGTTTATGGGAGGCGGATTCTCCATAATTAGTCTCCCGTATTGCCATCTCAATCAACAGGCATTTGTAAGGATTGTTGTAGGAGTTCGTGCATCGAGGTCTTGTAGCGTACTTTATGTCACTTTTGACCGTACGAGTGCTCTTGTAATTTGAATTTCCTCGTGTATGATCCGAGTTTTGTTCTTTGCATATGTTTGAGTCTGGGTTAAGTCTCATTAAAAATTGAATTCATCAAGTTCACAAGTCCCCACTTGATGTCGTATAGCTTAAGTTCAAGTGCTTGTTCAACTGTTTTATTCGGATTCGGATCCAGTCCAAATCAAAGTCTTTGTTTGATGTTCTAGTCTTGTTAAAGTCCCCTGCAGTCCTTTGAATTCAAATGTAGGTTCAAGTTGGTTTGAATCTGTTTCCAATTTGATTTTATTTCATTTGATTTTGACCTTTAAGCATCATTTAAATTTTGTTTTGATTCAGGCTCTCTGCTTGTGTTCAATCAAGTTCGGTGGTCCACAAGTCTACAGTTCATGTTCAATCAAGTTTAAAGGTCAACAAGTCCACAAGTCCTCTGTTCATGTTCATTTGAGTCCCAATGCTTGTTCTTTTGAGTTCAAAACAGGTCCCGAGTAGAGTAATATTTCACCCAAAATTTCGGCAGCCTCCCGGCGTCTCCCCCGTTTAGGGGAAAAACAACGGAAAACTGGGCCTCCCGCCACGCTAGAGAAAAGCGTGTACGGTAGGTGCCCTCTTACGAGGACACCGCGGCCGTGTAAAGTCTTTGCCCCCACCACGCCAGAGAAAGGCGTGTATGGGTCTTCGATACCTGTTGCAAGAAAAGAGCAATTTGCTTTCCCCCCGCCCGGGGGTACTTATAAACATCCCGGTCTCATCGTAGATGTCACACCGGGTTCCCATCCCACCACGCTAGAGAAAAGCGTGTATAGGCGGTCTTCCGGTGTGCCACGAACACCGAGAATAGGATTTGGAACCAAGGGCCACTCGCCTACCTTATCGTAGGTGTCACGCCGGTTGCTCTTCCCACCATGCTAGAGAAAAGCGTGTATAGGCAGACCACCGACTCGACATCCACGCCGAGGTAAGAGAGAGAGAGCCTAGGTTCCGGAATTTATACCTTTGGGATCAGCGGATCGGCGGATCGATGGTAGAGGCTCGTGGACCGAGGCGGGAGGGCGAGCACACATTTTTTTTATAACTAATTATTTAATTATAATTATCTATTAATTATATTTAATTATAATTAAAGTTATTAAATTATAAATAAAAAATAATTAAATAATTAAATATAATTAACTATTTAATTATAATTAGTCTATTAATTATTAATAATTATAATTAGTGACACCTAATTACAATCAATAATAATTAATAATGATTAATGATAATTAACTGTTAAATATAATTAATAATAACTAATATTATTTAATTATAATTAATATAATTAATAACTAATTATAATTAAAAATAATTATTAAACTAATTATAATTAATATTAGTTAATAAATAAAATTAACAAAATAAACTCTCCCTCTCACTCTCTCTGGTTCGGCCGACTGACGGGATTTGGCCAGAGTAGCGAACGAAAGGGAGGAAGTTACCTTCACTTCCAGTGGGCTCCCGTTCGTGCTTGCGCCCGATCAAAATGTCGTAACTTCCTTTCCGACAGGAGAAGGAAGTTGTCGATGGAGCGTGGTCGAACAAAGAGGGGGAGGCGGAGGAGCTTTGAAGGGGAGAAGATTATCTCCACAGCGAGCGGGCTCCGTCCGTTGCTTCCGATCAAAGTGTCGGAACTTCCGATCCGGCTGGAAAGGGAAAGTCGTAGGAGGAGCGAAGTCGAACAACACGCAGGAGCCGAGGGGCGACGAGCTTCCGTCGCTCCGTCCGATCAAACTGCCGTAGCTTCCGATCCTATAGGCAGGGAACGTCGTTGGAGAAGCGAAGTCGTTCGGCCACCAAGGAGTCGGAGAGGGCGAGAGATTGAGAGTGAGAGAGGATCGTGGAAGAAGCGAGCGAGATCGCGAGAGGAGGCCGAAGGCCTCTTCTTCGCTGGCTTTTAACGACGCGAGAGCGTCGTATAGGCGACGTGGGAGCGACTTGCAGGATGCGACGTCTTCGGCGTGCAGGCGACGTGCGTCGTGGGAGGAGGTCGTGCGACGTGCTTCGGCAGAGTAGGTAAGATTTGAAATTTTATTTTGATTTTTTTTTTGTACCGAATACAGGTCAACATCATTAAATTGTTAAAAATAAAATTCATCGCAGTATATTCAAGCAGGAAACAAAAAAGGTTTGTGATGAGGACATCGTCAGCAATTTCGACATGTGTGCCATCGGATACACCGGAGATCGACGGCCACGATCAGGAGTTTTATTATTTTGTCATGTTATGTAGTAATTTATTTTATTTTTCAGTTTTTTCATTTTTACCCTTATGGGTATTTGGTCTCTATTGTAGCCCAAGGGGCATTTTAGTCTTTTGTTTCCGTTGTCATTTTGAGGCCTATATATATGGCCATTTCTTATGTAAGGAACTAATGAATGATAAATGAAAAGCTATGTTTGTTTCTACTTTTCTAGCATGAGTGCTTGAGAGGGAAGAGAGCTCAAGGGGAGCAAATCACAAGGCCCACCAATCGTTTGAAGAGTCCTCGATTCGTGGTTAGAATTTTCTATCTTCTCGATCGTGTTCCCATCCATCTCCTTTCCCTCTCCTCCACAAGAAATCCTTCTCCCCATATTGTTGCCGCCCCTGTGAGGAATCCACCGCCGACCGCCACCCAAATTCCGGCCGGCCACCTTGCCGGTGACGCCCCCTTCATCCACCCGACCCCTTCCATCCACAAGTTTCAAATTTGAAATTTGAATCTTCAAATTTCAAAATCTTTCCTAATTTGGAATTCCAAATTTGGAAAGTTTTTCATGACAAATTTAATTTCAATTTAAATTAAATTGAAATCTTTATGTCATCGCCACATCATCACCTCCAATTGGAAACCTAGCTCTCCACTAATTCCTCTCCCCTTTCCCTAAGCAAGCCGCCGTCCACCCATGGAGAAATTCCCATTAATGGTGTCTTTAATGCCATGACCGTTTTTGAAATCATAATTTGATTTCAAAATCTTTCCCTCCTCATTTACTTAAAACTGAAATTAACTTTCAGTTTAAGAATTTCAAAACCCCTCTCTCCCTCATTAAGCCGCCGGCCACCTATATGGGCCCCTCTTGATTACCCATTAAATCCCCCTTAATTACTTTTGGAATTTGAAATCTCCTTTTCAAATTATTCCCTCCATCATACTAAAATCTAAGAATTAATTCCAGATTTTTGTAAATCACTTGCCACCTCATCTAACCTAGCTCTTCTAATTTTTCCCCACCCGCCCCTCTCTCCCACTTGGCCGAAACTTCTCCCTCTCCTTGAAAATCCCGCCGACCACCTCTCTCTCGTCCTTGGAATAGAGAAGCCAAGGAAAGGAGAAGACGACGCCTCCCCTCTCCACTTCAATGTTGAATGGCGGATCATGAGATCCATCTTCCACCAAGTCGTTGGATCATCACCGGACATCCGCCACCCCACCTACTCCGACTACTTTCTGTGGACAAAGACTTCCGGCATCTTCTTTCTAGTGGTGATCTCAATTCTAGTTGCAAAATCTTCTCTCGCCAAGGCTAGTGTAGTCGAGGGAATAATCCCCAAGGTGAAATTTCTCATTATTAAATTTTGGATTGTTGTTTAATAACTCTTAGCTTTGCTACTATTTTTGTTTATCTCCGAGGATTAGTTAATTTACATGTACTCCTTCACCTAAGCGAGTTGAAAACCAAGAATCTTTATTGAATTATCTTGTCTCGACAATAAGCTTTCAAGTGAAATTAAATTGTTTAATCCTTCTTAATTGTCTTAATGAGCTCCTACGCATGTTGGTTTCACATCATCTTGGTATCAGAGCATGGCTAGCATGCTTTGTTTGTGCTAGATGCATCCTAGGAGTCTAGTTTACGTTGCCATTCGTCAATTACATGCATAACATCATCTAGATATTGTTATTCACTGTTTTACTTTGCTATCCAGTAATTTTCTGCATGACATTTTCATTGTAAACATTCATTTGTATCTTACCTAAGTGTTATCTTTACCATTTTCCACCTAACCAATCACCTAGGTCACTTGCCACCCTAGAAAACCTTGCTGTCCAGGACTTTTCCTGCACTGTTTAGTGACTTTTAGGTGCCCCAAAACCCTTGTTATGTTGCTGCCCACACTTTACAACCAACCCGCAACACTTAGAAAACTTTATGCCATGTTGTAGTTTGCTATCCACTTCATTCCTGCACACATCTAGTGAACTGTAGGCTAGTTTCTTAAGCGTTTAGGTGCTGCCCTCAACCTAATAACCTCCCTAAGTGCCTAGGCCACCTAACCCACTAGCTTAGCTAGCTGACCAAATTTTTCTGCATCCTGTAGTGAGTCTAAGTGATCCTAACTTAGTGTCTACATGCTGTCCCTTACACCCATTCCTCATTAAGCACCACTCAACACTTTTAAATGGACTCAATAGGTTTTCAGAAGAGGTTAGACAACCTAGTTAGTCTTGTCGGCTCTCTAACTAAAACCACAAAGGAGGCACATGTTGACTCTCCCCACTCTAGGTACGTTCCTCATTCGCTAAGTCATGCGAGTCGGAAGATGCCCCACTATGCTTATCAACCTAGATCTGAGACTAATCCTCAACGACCTCACTTAGAGTCACCTTACCATTTACCCACCTTTGATGGCTTCTCGGACCCTTACTACTTTAAGGAATGGGCTAGACAACTAGATGACTATTTTGAATCATGTCATATCCCTGAATCCCACCAGGTTAGCATCGCTAAGTCTCACCTGCAAGGTCGGGCTCTTCAATTTTGGATGAAATCGGAAGATCATAAAGAGTCTCGTGGTGAGTACCCTACGTGGAAAGACATGAGGCGAGAACTCAATTTAAAATACCGACCCTCTACCAATGACCGCCATCTAGAGCCCCACCCTACCTATTCTGTTGGAACAAACCAGGGGCATTACTGTAGTCGAGACCACCCATCCTTTAGTAACGTCAGGGTTGCTGTCCCACCCTGTAGGTCTTCTCTTAGTCTTAATGACCGGCCCTTTAGCGGGTCTTCTGTTGGACAATCCCTTATGACTCTCCACTTGGACATACTTCTGGCCAGCTCAGTCAACCTGTAGCTTCCCCAGTCTTTGACCTTCCAAGTGTTATCTTAGTGAAGAATTGCAGTAAGAAGAAGAATTCATCTGAACCTAAAACTGAGTGCATCCATTTTGTGGATGATAATGATATTAAGGATAACAAAGACTTCTTTAAGGATGAAACAGAAGTGATTGAATCAAACTTTCAGAATGACTTAAACCCTGAGCTAGGAGAGTTAGAACCTGTAAACGTCGACACCTTAACCCACCCTGATCCTAGTCTTCTCGAGGATAAGTCCTTTGACAAAGTAGGCCTGGACGAGAGGAATATGATCTTGAAAGAAGCCAATCTGGCCTTGGACACATTGAATTTAAATTCGGAAGATCCTGATTTAGTTGTATCACCTACTGAGTCGACTTTAGGTAATTATGATGATAATAATATCGAGTCGGAAGTGGTTCAACTAAACTTACTACCTGATTTAACTCACGATTTATTTAACCCTGAACCCAGTTACCCTGATTCTACTAAGAATAGTACTATGAGTTCGGAAGATAATGATTTGACTCGGAAAGCTTCGAATCCTGATTTGAACAATGAGCCTCCTCTTGGTGCATTAGAGTCTAACTTTGGAGCTGCTCATTTGGATTTATATTTGGTTGAGTGTGTCATTCCTGATTCATACATTTTGTCCGTTATAGCCTCATCCTACGAGGATAAGGACTACTTCTACCCTAGTTGGATGAATTTGTTCGGTCATACTACTACCACTAGGAGACTGCTATCGACCCTAACTGAAACTATCCATAGAAGTGCCATGGTAGCTAAGAGTGTCTTCCTTCCACCCCCTACATCGGTTCCCTTAGACCGAACACCTTAGACCCACCTTTTCGTGACTTGTCCACCTTTATTCTAGCTATGTTCATAGGAGTTAGTAAGGTGTGTGTGTGTGTATTTGTAGTATGTTGTCTTCCAAGTTATTTCTATTTAAAACTTTTGTGTGAGCCTTGATTCTTGCCATTTGTCATGCATACCGGTTCTTTTGCATATACATTTGCATCTCATCCCCATGAGCTTTATAAAGAAATTAAAAGAAGCATTGAACAAAGTAATTCCAATTATAATCTTATTTCAGATCACAAGAAAAGATTTAAAGAATTCGAGGTTGGAAACTTTGTGATGGTACGGATCCCTCCGTGAAGAAGTCGCATGCTAAAAGCGTTGGGCCTTGAAGATAATGTCAAAGATAAATAGTAATGCTTATATGCTGGACCCCCTAAGGGTTAACTTCAATCCTACATTTAATATAGAAGACCTAGTAACCTTTGAGGGACCCGAGTTGAACCCTAATAATCCAATTCAAAATAAGCCTTGTGAGAACCCACCAAGTGAGATCCCCCCAGCCTACCTCCACTCCCTAATTTATCCCCACTTACCCATAGCGGAGAAGATTGAAGCATTAATAGATGATGAGATCATTTCCACAAAGGAAGGAGGTCACCGCATATACATAGTTCATTGGACAGGGAAATCGGAGACGGAGGACATGTGGATTGATCAGGAGGAGCTCCAGTGAGTGGACCCTGGCTCACTAGAGTGGTACGAGAGTTCTACAGATGATTACTCAACGGGGTCGAGTTTTCTCCCACATGGGGAGAATGATGAGGACATCGTCAGCAATTTCGACATGTGTGCCATCGGATACTCCAGAGATTGACGGCCACAATCAGGAGTTTTAATTATTTTGTCATGTTATGTAGTAATTTATTTTATTTTTCAGTTTTTCCATTTTTACCCTTATGGGTATTTGGTCTCTATTGTAGCCCAAGGGGCATTTTAGTCTTTTGTTTCTGTTGTCATTTTGAGGCCTATATATGGCCATTTTTTATGTAAGGAACTAATGAATGATAAATGAAAAGCTATGTTTGTTTCTACTTTTCTAGCATGAGTGCTTGAGAGGGAAGAGAGCTCAAGGGGAGCAAATCGCAAGGCCCACAATCGTCGGAAGAGTCCTCGATTCGTGGTTAGAATTTTCTATCTTCTCGATCGTGTTCCCATCCATCTCCTTTCCCTCTCCTCCACAAGAAATCCTTCTCCCCATATTGCCGCCGCCCCTGTGAGGAATCCACCGCCGACCGCCACCCAAATTCCGGCCAGCCACCTTGCCGGTGACTCCCCCTTCATCCACCCGACCCCTTCCATCCACAAGTTTCAAATTTGAAATTTGAATCTTCAAATTTCAAAATCTTTCCTAATTTGGACTTCCAAATTTGTAAAGTTTTTCATGACAAATTTAATTTCAATTTAAATTAAATTAAAATCTTTATGTCATCGCCACATCATCACCTCCAATTGGAAACCTAGCTCTCCACTAATTCCTCTCCCCTTCCCCTAAGCAAGCCGCCGGCCACCCATGGAGAAATTTCCATTAATGGTGTCTTTAATGCCATGACCGTTTTTGAAATCATAATTTGATTTCAAAATCTTTCCCTCCTCATTTACTTAAAACTGAAATTAACTTTCAATTTAAGAATTTCAAAACCCCTCTCTCCCTCATTAAGCCGCCGGCCACCTATATGGGCCCCTCTTGATTACTCATTAAATCCCCCTTAATTACTTTTGGAATTTGAAATCTCCTTTTCAAATTATTCCCTCCATCATACTAAAATCTAAGAATTAATTCCAGATTTTTGTAAATCACTTGCCACCTCATCTAACCTAGCTCTTCTAATTTTTCCCCACCTGCCCCTCTCTCCCACTTGGCCGAAACTTCTCGCTCTCCTTGAAAATCCCGCCGACCACCTCTCTCTCGTCCTTGGAATAGAGAAGCCAAGGAAAGGAGAAGACGACGCCTCCCCTCTCCACTTCAATGTTGAATGGAGGATCATGAGATCCATCTTCCACCAAGTCGTTGGATCATCACCGGACATCCGCCACCCCACCTACTCCGACTACTTTCCGTGGACAAAGACTTCCGGCATCTTCTTTCTAGTGGTGATCTCAATTCTAGTTGCAAAATCTTCTCTCGCCAAGCCTAGTGTAGTCGAGTGAATAATCCCCAAGGTGAAATTTCACATTATTAAATTTTGGATTGTTGTTTAATAGCTCTTAGCTTTGCTACTATTTTTGTTTATCTCCGAGGATTAGTTAATTTACATGTACTCCTTCGCCTAAGCGAGTTGAAAACCAAGAATCTTTATTGAATTATCTTGTCTCGACAATAAGCTTTCAAGTGAAATTAAATTGTTTAATCCTTCTTAATTGTCTTAATGAGCTCCTACGCATGTTGGTTTCACATCAGTTTGTGCACAGTCATCTAGGAATTCCACCAAGATGTAGAACATAAGAGAATTACACAGCAAAGGTTTAAATTTATTGCATGCATAACTTTAACTTGAGACTGAATGATGAATGACGTAAGACAACAGTGAAAAGGACTAAACTGGTTCATTGACTCTTTATAAAAAATCAAAATGATCCCCAACTATATTAAATAATCATTATGGTCCCTCAAGTATTTAAAAATGATGGGACTATTTTGGTTCTTCTTTAAGGAATTGAGGGAAAAAATGGTTATTTAACATAGTTGGGACTATTTTAATCTTACATAAGGAGCGAAGAGACCATCTTAATCCTTTTCTCTAAGCAAATAAACCGCAAGCTCAAGAAATCGAGTATAAATGAAATAGGAGTTGGTTTTAATAACGTATAAGATGATTAAGTTATGATATTGAAATTGGTTATTATTTAGCCAATTTCAAAGTATATTGAGCAAGGTTGAACTTCTTTTGAAGTAGTCAATGATAAGATGATTTCATGAACTATTTGGATGCATATATTGTTATCAAGTTTACTTGTTTGAACTTACAAACTGGCATTCAACTTTAAGGTTTCATAAAAGTTATTGGGAAGTTTACCTGTGAATATTTAGTTCCATTGACAGGACAATGCTTTACCGAATTAAACATGAATGATAAATGTGTGTATGTAATAAACTGGGTGGATTGAAAAGTTTATTTTTCAAGAAACTTATATTTTCTTGTAGCTTCTAATTCAATTGTTCGAGTTTACACAAGATTTTGACCATACTTTTGGGGTTTTTTTTTTGGTTTGGTGTATTAGGGATTTAAAGCAAAAGGAATGCATGTGTTTTAATTTTTAGGAGCTTGGTGTGACGTAAAATAGGTGAAAAATATTTTCTCTAAGTTTGAAATACCCTAGATAGATCATTTTTGGAGGAATTATGAATTCACTTGAATCGGGCAAATTCCAAATTCATTGAATAGCAGCCAACATCAACCCCAAAACTACCGTCGGCGACCCTAACCCAATGTCACCATCCATGTGACCAAAGTTGTCCCCTACCATACACCATCGTCTTGCTGACACCATGCCTATTGTCCCAGTGTTCATTCCTGTCATCCCTAACCTGACACCAACGACCCAACTAGGCAATTAGCCACGCCACCATTCGCACCATCCCATTCCACAATCCATGTCATTCCCAAGACCAAAAAAAAATTTAATGCATTGCATTTTTAAAGCAACCAAAACATAAAAAGGGATTTCGCCGATTTATTTTACAATTGGCAAAATAACTTTAAGAAATTGAATTGTAATCTAATTAATTACCTAGCATTAGAAATATGCATTTATCTTCTATCAGATTGAGAAAACCATGAACTGAAGTATGCTTCCTTTGGCAATGTTGTTATATTACTGTGATATACAAAATATAGCGAACATCACATGTAGATGGATAAGCTCCTCTACACAAGCATTCTACATTAACATGTTATCAAAGAGGATTTTAGTAAAAAAGGTTTCTGTAGATGGCCACTAAGGTGAATTCCACCAAAATCAACTACTTTGGGAAAACCCGCCCAATAGGTTAAGTGATCTAAGGCTCCAAGGACCTATACAAAACTATATGATGTCTACATGTCAACAATGCTAGAAGACAACAATTCAATATGTTAAGATGCTACTCCACAATTCAGTGCCACATCATCAAGTGCTACATCACCAAGGAGTGCCATGTCAATAAACCACCAAAAGAATAACTATAGGAGTGGCCATCTCATCATTATCCAAAAATGGATGTTTCCTTTCAACCTCCAATCATTAGGTGGCTAACAAATACTTGTATTTATTGGAAGTTTGTTTGTAGTTTGTTTTTAGATTGTTATCTCCAACCGTTGTAAATGGGAAGACCATGTAAGCCTAATGCATTGCTTTCCAAACCTAAATGGAATTTATTCAAATATCCAAAGGCTGTCTCCATCCCCCCCTTGTCTCATCGCATTCCACCACCTTTTCAACCTCATTGAGGTAGGCTATTTCGCTCCTCACTTTCTCTCTCCAGTTATGAGAAACCTGAAGAATTGAGGATTGATGTAAGTGCATGAGTGTTGCAGGAAAAAAAGTTATAGTTGCAAGCAATGCTTCAATCCTCACGAAGGGAATTTAACGTTAACATAAACCTTAAAATCTAGATTACCCTCCATTTTATCAGCCAGCTAGGCCAAAGCATACACTTTTCAATTTATTTTGAGTTGCAGGTTGATTGAGGATTTCCATAAACCTTTTTTATCCCATGTTATAGGCTTAAAGAATTATTACCTTTTTTATCCCATGTTATAGGCTTAAAGAATGATTACTCAGTCCAATCTTTAAAGTTAGATCGTTAGTAACGATATCAAGAGAAATATCACCCAAGTACTCTTCCTCCTGAGCCCTCATCACTGTGATGGTTTAAAGAGGGTTAAAATCTCTAATCATGCATGTGTTACATGAAGCTGCGCAATTGTTTGTATCAATTTTCAGCCAAAACTTTCATTCACGTGAATTTTGCAAATCCTAAATTACTTAGCAATATTGTTAGCCTCAGAATAACAAAAACAAAAAAAAATCTCGCGTACAAACCTTCCACCCGACGGATCCACGAATGCCGGCAGAAATCCCGCCGAGGCCTTCCTGATATCCCGCTGAATTCGGCGCCGTTCACGTCTGTCTCCACGATTCCTGCAGGGATCCCGCTCGATCGTACCTAAAGCCCGTCGTTAAATACCGGCTCAAAGAGAGCATTCGGCTGCTCTTCTCCCTACTCGTCTCTCCCCCGTTCGCGACTTCTCCCCTCTCCCATCGCTGCTCCACACACGAGAATCCCGATCTCCCTTCAATCTCGAGCCCAAGTAGCCACTCAAGAAGCTCCCCTTCTGACCGAATCCCTCCAGATCCCGTCGCCTTCTTCCTTTCTTCCTTCCCGCACTCAAATCCCGCTCTCTGCTTCTCCTCTCGACACACAACTCTCCTCTCCCGCTCTCCACTCTCCCTGTGCCGACGCCAAAGCCAACCCCCGATCAGAAGCTCCAACCCGATACCTCTCCTCTGTCCGACTCCACACATCAAACCCGACACCGTGTCCGGTCCTCCATCCAGAGAGAGAGAGAGAGGGATCCTTTTCTCCCTACCTGGAGCCGAAACCCGCCTCTCCCTTTGCCTTGCTTCTTCGGCTCCTTCAGTTGGATCGGGAGTTAAAACATTTTGATCGGAGGCATTAAAGGGAGCTCGCTGGCTGAAGGTAACTTTCTCCCTTAGACGCTTCTTCGGCCAAGTCCTGTAAGCCGAGAAGGTGAGGGAGGGATTAAGCGTTATTTTTATTATTATTATTATTAATCATTTTTAATTAAAAATTAAAAATTATTAATTAATGATAATGATAATCATTTATAATTAGTTATTTAATTATAAATTAATTATCTTTTATTACAGTTAATTAATATTAATATATAATTAGTTTTAATTAATTAAAATTAATTATTTTAATTATAATTAATTAAATAATGATGATTAGTTATGATTAATTATTTAATCACAACTAATTATCTTTTAATTAATTATTATTAATTAATTTTAATTAATCAAAATTAATTATTTTTCTTATTATAATTAACTGTTAATAATGATAAATAGTTTTAATTAATTTCTTAATTATAATTAATTATCCTTATTTTATTCATTAATTATTATTAATTATAATTAATCATAATTAATTAAAGTTATTAATGATAATAAAAAAAGAAGTGCTCCCCCACTCTCTTTCCTCGATGTCTGTGTCGGACCGACAAACCACCTAAGCACGCCTTTATTGGCCGTGGTAGGAGGGAACCTGGTGCGACACCTACGACGAGGTAGGCGAGTGACCCCTCGATCCATGTGTCAACCACGGCAACCCCGCGAATGTACGTACTCTTCTAAACTCAAAACCTTACTTCAATGTCCGTGGCAAACCAGAGAACCGCCCCATGCACGCCTTTATTGCGCGTGGTGGGATGGGACCCCAGTGCGGCACATACGACGAAGCGGGGTCACTTATAAGTACCCCCGGGCGGGGGGAAAGCAAAATTGTCTCTTTCATAAAAATGTTTTTTTTTTTCTAAAACCCCATGCAGCATTTATTGCGCGTGGTGGGAGAAAAAATAAAATTATCGTCGCGGTGTCTCACAACACTACAGGAAAACCTGTTATTACCGGCGGACAGAATCCGCCGGAACAAATGTAAAATCCGACGGAACCGTTCGTTTCCGGCGCATGTTCCGGCGCAAATATCTCCGCCGGTTTTAGGTGCGTCGATAAATTTTTTCCGACGCATATGTTGCGCCGGAAATAGTTCCGGCGCAGTTTTCGACGCATTACCGGCGCATTAAACGGTTTGTTTGCCGACGTGAAAAATGTGAGAATTCCGGCGCCTAATGCGCCGGTATTTACCGTCGTATAATGCGACGGTAATTAACGGCGGATAAGGCGCCGGAGTTGCGTCAGCGAAATTCCACGATTGGTTTACGACGCAATTGTTGCGCCGGTAATTAACGGCGGAATATCCGCTGGACTTGCGACAGTAGTGTCCGACGGATCATATTCGCCGGTACGTACGCTCGATACATTTTGTTGTATCGTCTTTTCCGGCGGATTACCAGCGCATAATCCGCCGGAAACCTGTAGCATTGACAAAAGCAAAAAGATATGGATAACATCCATGACTAAAGCAAAAAAGATTTTTCAAATTTACCTTCAACTCCCTCTCTAGTCTTATCAAAAAGAAGAATATCATTAACCAAAAGCATGCACCAAGGTATATCCTCTAGCAAATGTCTAGTGATAACATCCATGACTAAAGCAAAAAGATATGGAAACTTAAGCTTACCTTCAACTCCCTCTCTAGTCTTATCAACAAGAAGAGTATCATCAACAAAAAGCATGCACAAAGGTATATATTCTATAGCAAATGTCTAGTGATAACATCCATGACTAAAGCAAAAAGATATTTCAAATTTACCTTCAACTCTGTCTCTAGTCTTATCAACAAGAAGAATATCATCAATAAAAAGCATGCACCAAGGTATATCCTCTAGCAAATGTCTAGTGATAACATCCATGACTAAAACAAAAAGATAGCAAAAAAAAAGAAATGCAATACCGATTGAGAGAGAGGGAGATGCTCGGCGGCGCGCGACCAGGAGAGAGGGAGATGCTCGGCGAAGTCCGGTGACCGTCGGCGATGAAGTTCGATGACCGTCGACGACGTCAATCTTCGGCCAGCGACGAACGGCGACAGAGGGCGACGGGCGAAGCAGGCGAGGTGAGAGAGAGTAGCGAAAAGAATGACGGCCCAGAGGGCTCCGATTCGCATTTTAGGGCTTTTAGCGGCGGCCTTTCCGGCGGAACGTCCGCCGGTAATGTTACCATCGGACAATGCGCCGGAACGTGTTCGTTGAGTTTAAATAAGCCGGCGCATTAATCCGCCGGAACGGTTTCGCTGAGTTTAAAAGAACGTTTCCACCGTAATCTGCGCCGGAAATAATCCATAGCCCTTTTCACCGATGGTATTTCCGGCGCAATGGACGACGGTAAATTTCCGGCGTCGGTTCCGCCAGAAATAACGCCGTAAACTTTACGTCGCATCATTCTGCCGGAACCTGCGCCGACAATGCCAGCTCAAAAAAATCCGCCGGAAATTCTGACGGTAATCACGTGTTTTCCCGTAGTGCAAACACCAACCGTGCACGTCTTTATTGACGTGGTGGGTAGGCGGCCTCTTGGTTTTTCCCCTAAACGGGGGAGATGCCGGGAGGCTGCCGAAATTTTGTCTGAAATGCAGACAAGGACTTAAAAGCGAATTGGATTTGTGGACTTGAATCAAATGGACTTAAATAAACTTGAATCCAAATAAAATAAAATGATGAGGAACATTAAGCCGATAAGGCTTGAACTTGATTGAACTCAAAGGACTACAGGGGACTTGTGGACATACATTTGAACCTGAATAGAGCAAGGCCACTTGAGACTTGTGAACTTGGTTTGAACCAAGTGAGAAGAACTTGACTTGAAAATGATATCAAAACTTTAATTGAATATTAAGGGATATGTCATAACTTGAACCCAAGTGAACAAATGCAAAGGACCTAATGTGAACTCAAACTTAAATCACATGCAAAATGATGAACTTCTAAGTTGAGTACAAACTTCCAATGTGGCATGCTTTCAATCAATGACGCAAAACCTTCTTTGGAAAATTAGAGATTGTCACTTCAATTGGATGGAAAATACCAATGACCAATGGTGTCAAGCTCATCATATATGTTGCAATCCACTTTGCAAGTATAATTTGACTTTCAAATAACAAAAGATTTCTAGAATTTGGCTTAATCATAAAGCTATGGTATGTGATAGTCCTCTTACAATGTTGAACATGATAGATCCTTAAGCAACAACCAAGTTATTGTAAGGAATGTGACGATCTACCTATGAGTTACAATGCAAAATATTTAATAAACGTTGAGGAATTATCGCTTCATTGTAAATGTCATCAAGTAAACTCTTCATACAAGATTTGAGTTATCTTCCATTGTAGTGGGAGACTTACAATATTCAACATGGCCCATTTACATGCAACAACTAAAGGGTCAATATGCAATGATAGGTCGATGTATCCTCAAGTGCTATGTATCATGTAAATATATATATGCAACATGCATTGAATACTATGAGATGCTTGTAATCAATGCAAACAAAGAGGGCAATTCACTTGCAAGCAACATTGGTGGATATATTATAGATCTGATTGGTCCTCTACAGACACCAACGTACATTCAACACGTTATATGTAAGCCCCTACGGGTCGCTGTAGAGTATTTGTTACACAAACAGCAAGCTGTAATTTAAGAAAATACAAAAAGAACTACAACAAACAAAAGCTTCTATAAGTCATCGTAGGAGATCTTCCTTATGTCTATATGCCATTCACGAGCTGAATGCCAAAGACTACAACAAATGCAAGCTCATACGAGTCATTCTGAGAAATTCGTTGTACACATAGTACATTATATATAAGCAAATGTCAAAGAACTATAATGAATACAAGCATCAACAAACAACCAGGCAGGAGATTAGTTAGTGCACTATGATCCGCCTACAAAAATCAACAGGTAGTGCACGACAGTCTACCTGTACGAAGCAGCAAACAACTTCATTTAGAAGCTGCTACGCTACGCCACCGGATCTGCAACATCCGTACAAGCAGACAGAAGGCGTCTATAAATATTCCAAAAAATACCCCCTGCACGTGCACTATAAATTGTATACACATAGGTACACTAAAGGGGAAAATATATTCCCCAAACACCCGCATGGGCCCCGGCGAGCGTGTTATTGGTACACACGTGACGTCTAGGGATGCTGCGCGGGTTGACAAGTGAATTCAAGTTCGAACCCAATCCTTCTATATAGATCAATAGGAGTCAACAAGGTTCGAACCAACAAACAAATATGTGGCCGTGGCGACCATAATATTTGTTTTAATAGATTCATATCAGGCCTCCAAAGCCTTTAATCAAGAGAATTCACTTACAAGGGCATAACACCTACAAAACTCGATCCTCTTTCGACAGTCTGACAGAGTTGACAAGGTTCAATCCATAAAGAGAAATGACCCCCAAACACCCCGATGATGGCCGTGTTGAATGCATATAACAACAGGAGGGGTTCCCCAAATATTTTCAAATATCTCCCAAATATCCAAAGTTTTATTTTAAATATTCCAAAGCTCCACTCAAAATTCCAAAATTCCCAAATATTCCAAAGCTCCATCCAAATATCCACAAAAATCCAAAAATCCCCAAAATCCAAGGCTCCATAAAAAGCTCAAATTCTATATATTTAAAAATGAAATCAATCCATCAACACACTTAAAGGAAAATCCATCCACCCTCCGTAATAGTCTATCGGGGTGGACAAATTCAAATAAACTCTAGCTCACAAAGAGCCAAATGCCTAGTCGAAAATATCATTAGGATCCATTCTCAAAAAATCTCTTGCCAGTAAGGACGTGGTTCGTGTCCTCTAACCGGCAGTTTCGCCGCCAAATGGCACTTTAGGTAAACGGTTATGACCCGGGGCCCTCTAAACCGAGTGGTTTTGCCGCCAAATGGCACCACAGATAGCGGTTATGGCCAGAGCCAATACATTCCTTAATGGCGTTAAATCCTTGAGATATGAATCAATAGGATATGATTGATAGGACACAAAGCCCTTTGTTAGCTAAGGTGGATTCAAATTTGTCCCCTTAGACAAACATTCAACCCCGGTCTACAAGGTCCCCTTGGACGAAGCAACCCATGGCTGCCGACAAGGATCCTTCTATCAGGTTGGGTCGACTACCTCCTCTGACTAAGTAGACCAGGGACCATGATGGCCCGGGACGACGGAACCATGGGATCTTGATCGGGTCTATCATCCATTCCCCCACCATTCGCTTTAAGTGCTAGGTGGTGAAATTTCCTATTTTAAATATCAAACTTTTCAAATCTTTCCAAATTTCCAAGATTCCAAACATTCAAATTCCAAATCACCAATTCCTATACCCATGCTGCTACTATATGCCAGATACACGTATGTTCTACGTATCTGATTGACGACTAGCCTTAATCGAAAGTTCTCACTCGTGATCGGGAGGGGTAATTAACTATAGGGGCTTGCGCCTATAGGAAACCAGAACTCAGATCATAAAGTCCTCACAAAATGAGGGCGAAATCTCTGGGTAGTGTCTTATCTACAAACCCATCTGCCTTCCAAAATTTACCTCGGAACTTAGTTTGTTAAAACTCCCTCGCTCAAATAAAAAAGAAAAAGAGCGGCGGGGAGGCTGGGGCCGAATTTTCGGAGCCCACAGATTTTTGGCGACTCCGCTGGGGAATGGTTTCTCTTTCCATCTCTGGCTAGTCACT
This sequence comes from Dendrobium huoshanense, assembly GCA_016618105.1. Classification (NCBI taxonomy): domain Eukaryota; kingdom Viridiplantae; phylum Streptophyta; class Magnoliopsida; order Asparagales; family Orchidaceae; genus Dendrobium; species Dendrobium huoshanense. The sequence goes on from CM028353.1 coordinate 71,712,277, forward strand.
TATATGCTATTGTAGCAGTAAAAAAAATGATGATATTGAGCTCTATACGGTGAACATCAGGATGTGACATTTGGTCCTTATATCAAAAGATCCATCACTGAAAGGTCCCGATAAATCTAAATCCTACCATCTGTTATGATGGTAGAGCAAAAAAAGAATAAATATGTGTACGGTGAACATCAGGATGTGACATTTAGTCCTTATATCCAAAGATCCATCTCTGAAAGGTCCCGATAGAGCTAAAAGCCAACCATCTATTATAATGGTAGAGCAAAGAAAGAATCAAGATATGTACTGTGAGCATTAAAGTGTGACACTTGGAAGTATATCCAAGAATCCACCGCCAAAAGGTCCTGGCATAAGGGAAAAATAATTATGGAGACCAACATCTCTAAAAAATATATTCAAATAATGGTGTGACATATAGTGTGTACCCCTAGAGATCCACCATTAAAAAAAAATTCATCAAAATTGGGTCCCAAAGATGGCCCCTACAAACAATGTTCTTGTTGATCGATATCTTGAAGAGTCCAAAAAAATCCCATCGCTTTTCAACTATATCTTCTTAGACTGAGGAAGATCTTTGCCTGACCTTCATCAGTGTCATTCTATCAAAAGACTAAGTGGAAGAAATAAAGAGACTTCTATGTGAATTTAGGGACTGCTTTGCCAGGACATATGCTGAGATGTCTGACTTATCCCCTGACGTAGCGGTTCACAGATTAGCAATCAAACCGGATGTAACACCCGTCAAGCAAGCTCCACGGAGAATGAGATTGGAGATCGAAGAACAAGTGATTGCTGAAACAAAGAAATTAATAGATGCAGCCTTCATACGAGAAGAAAAGTATGCCGATTGGATTGCAAATATCGTCCCTGTGAAGAAGAAGAATGGGCAAATTTGCGTCTGTATTGACTTCAGGGACCTCAACAAGGCGTGCCCAAAAGACGATTTTCCACTCCCTGTATCCGAACTCCTGGTGGACAATACGTCCAACTACGACATGTTCTCCTTCATGGATGGATCTTCAGGATACAATCAAATCAAGATGGCGCCCGAAGACGAAAATCATACATCGTTTAGGACTCCCATTGGGATTTTCTGCTACACAATCATGCCCTTTGGCCTGAAGAACGCTGGTGCCACCTACCAACGGGCGATGACTCACATATTTGATGATTTGATACATCAGAAGGTCGAGTGTTATGTAGATGACCTTGTTGTTAAAAGCCTTGGCCAAAATGATCACTTAAAAGATCTCAGAATCGTATTTGAGAGAATCAGAAAGTTTGATCTGAAGATGAATCCTCTCAAATGTGCTTTTGGGGTCTCCTCTGGCAAATTCTTGGGGTATGTTGTTCATCATCGAGGCATAGAGATCGACTCCAACAAAATTAAGGCAATCACGGAGATGCCACCACCAAGGAACCTTCGATAGCTTCGCTCACTGCAAGGACAACTGGCTTTCATTCGGAGATTCATATCAAATTTATTGGGTAGATGTCAGCCCTTTTCAAAGCTAATGAAGAAAGATGTCCGTTTCAAATGGGATGCAGAATGTCAGGAGGCATTTGACAGTATCAAAAGATATTTGTTGAATCCACCCATTCTCGTAGCGCCAATTCCGGGGAAGCCTCTTATACTGTATACAGCTGTACTAGAAGAGTCCCTCGGAGCACTATTGGCCTAGAATAATGAAGAAGGAAAAGAAAATGTGCTTTACTACATCAGTCGAAGGTTGATTGGAGCAGAAAGCCGTTATTCTCCTATTGAAAAGCATTGTTTGGCGCTGATTTTTGCAGTTCAGAAACTCCGCCACTATATGCTATCCCATAAAATCACACTGATATCAAAGATCGATCCGCTGAAGTTCTTGATGATAAGACCAGCGTTGACAGGTCGTCTAGCCAGGTGGGCAGAATTGTTATTATAGTTTGAAATAATATACATGCCATAGAAAGCGGTGAAAGGACAAGCCTTGGCAGATTTTCTTGCTGCACACCCAATCCCGACTGATTCTCCATTAAATGATAATTTGCCCGATGAGCAGATAATGCAGGTCAAGGAGAATGAAAGGCTACCATTCTGGAAAATGTACTTCGACGGAGCATCATCGATTAGACCTGTCCGACCTCCAAATATTGCAAGAGCCCGAGCCGGCATTGGTCTCATTTTCGTAGCACCCGAGGGAGGCATAATGAGATTTTCTTTCAGTTTGACTGAACCTCGGACCAATAACGAAGCCAAATACGAAGCTCTATTAGCAGGGTTGGAGATTGCGATCGATGTCAGAATCCAACATCTCCAAATCTTTGGTGATTCTCAGCTTATAAAAAATCAGGTCATCGGCATTTATAAGGTTGACAAAGTCGAATTGGCCCACTATCATCGGCGAGCCCTCGAGCTTCTGAAGCAAGTACCAAATGTCAAAATGGCTCGAGTTCCTCGAGGGAAGAATGCTAAAGCAGATTGTCTGGCCAAATTAGCCAAAGAAATGGCGAACATCAATGAGGAGAGTCCTATATTCATTAGAGTTTACACTCGTAGGGTCTTGGAGTCTGCTCTATTACAATTCCCGAGGGCAGAAGGAATTCCAGATTCAAGTCAGCAGGATAAAACTCCAAGTGACCCTCAACCTCTCCATCAGATCGTTAGGGAGAATTATCCAGAATAATATCATATGGCCAAGAGACATAAAGCTAGTCAAGCTTCAGAATCGTGGTGACATTATTTAGATATTGAAGTAAAAAATGATCGGAGACAACCATTCATTGACTACTTCAAGGAAAACAAACTCCTGATAGAAAAGTCTATGGCCGCATAAATTCGAAAAAGGGTGTTGCGATACGCATTTGTCAATGATACGCTATACAGGCGAGCTTTTGATCAAATGTGGCTAAGGTGCCTAGGGACCAAGGAAGCTAATAAAGTGATAGCAGAAATCCACGAAGGGCTTTGTGGAGCACATCAGTCAGGTCCCAAAATTGTCGCTAAAATAAAGAGAATGGGTTATTATTGGCCGACTATAGTCAGAGATTGTATTGACCACGCTAAGAGGTGCCACGAGTGTCAAATCCACGGTGATGTTATACATCAGCCTCCAAATCCACTGCACCCAACAATAGCATCCTGGCCATTTGAATGCTGGGGTACTGATATTATTGAATCGATAGATCCATCGTCTTCAGCGGGACATCGTTTTATTCTGAGCGACAGACTACTTCTCAAAGTGGGTAGAAGCAGCTCCATTCAGAGAGGTATCCGAGCATGTGATCAACTTTTTCATCCACAATGTTATTTACAGATTCGGTGTGCCGCGCTGAATAATATCAGACAATGATACTGCATTCAAAAGTACAAAAATCTACAAGTTCATTGATCAGCACAAAATTGATTGACGATATTCATCTATATACAATCCAAGGGCGAATGGATTGGCATAAGCTTTCAACAAGACACTGGTGAAATTGTTGAAGAAGATTCTCACAAAAAAAAAGTGGCATACGAAGATGACAGAAGCTTTATGGGTTTATCGTACGACTTACAAAACACCAATGAAAGCCACTCCTTATTCATTGGTGTTCGGTGTTGAAGCTGTATTACCATTGGAGATTGAACTACCGTCACTCCGGGTAGCAATTCAGAATGATCTCACTCAAGAGCAAAATGCCCGCCTCAGAATGGAAGAGCTCAACGCACTTGATGAACTAAGATTACAAGCTCAACAAAACTTGGAAATCTACCGAGGAAGAATGACAAAATCCTTCGATCGTATGGTGCGTCCTCGGACATTTCAAGAAGGGGAATTGGTACTGGTGCTGAGAAGACCAATCATTCCACACCAAAAAATTGGTGGCAAATTCGTATCCAATTGGGAAGGCCCCTTCGTCATAGAGAAGGTGTACCAAGGAGGAGCATATCAGTTGATCAATCTGAATGGTCAGAGGCCTATGCCACCTATCAACGGCCGACATTTAAAGAAATATCATGCATGAAAATTTCATAACTAATGTATTTTGTGATTATCAAAATTTCATATGCATGTTTATCAATGTTTGCTTACATTTTAAAATTCTCTTGTATAGCAAGAATGCATTTCAAAATCCCCCATCAGACTGGGGGCATTTTAAATATTTATTCGGGTCGACATCGTGCTTTGTGCCGAGATCTCCGAATAAATATTTAAAATCTCAAAGATACAAAGCCTATCCAAAATGTCCATGCAAGACAGGGGGAATTTTAAATATTCATTTGGGTCGACATCATACTATACGCCGAGATCCCCAAATGAATATTTAAAATTTTATATTCCAAATTTATTCCATTTTGAAATGTCCCTACGAGACAGAGGGTATTTTAAATATTTATTCGGGTCGACATCGCGCCGCATGCCGAGATCCTCGAATAAATATTTAAAATTATCAATACAAATATTCTTTTATGCTAAAGAATACAAAGATTTCTTTTTCAAAGTCTATGCAGGTGATCTTACAAAAGACTGAGACAACACCTTGTACAACAAACCAAGACTCAAAAGTCAAAAAAGAGACTTTTGTGGCTACACACTCCTACAAAATTGAGCCGAAGAAGCTTGAAGTCTTTCAACATTCTAAAGCTTAAGGTTCGAATGGGTGTAAAAGGTCAGATCCAACATGCACAAATTTGGCCGGATCGCTGGCAGCTCCGTCTACTCAACAAGCCATAAGAACAGCTGTAGTAGCGGAACCCCACTTCGTCAACCCATTAGTAGGGACTATAGGAAGTACGAAGGTAAATTTGACTCGACAAGTTCAAGTGATCGTAGTCTACAAAATTCTTTCAAATGACTGGAGAATCAAAGTTCCAAGAAGAAGATGAGTCTCGAGCAACTACTGAACGTTCGTAGGCTCCAAAATCTAAAATCATGAAGAATGACTCCAAATCTGTCAACTTCAGTAAAATCAGCATTGGAGAGCGCAAATCCCATAGCTCAAGTCTGAAGCCTGAATAGGTGTAAGAGGTCGGATCCAACAAGCCTAAATATGGCCGGATCGCTGGCAGCTCCATATACTCAACAAGCCATAAGAAAGGCCGCAGTAGAGGAACCCCTATCTCAGCAACCAGAGGATAAAGAGCTATCAAATTCTAGCTCTCCCGATCTGATTAACTCAAGTGATTCAGATTAAAGTCTTCTCAAGTGGTTAAGGATCAAGATACTACCTATGTTCGGTACTATCAACTAAATCCAGAACCTGCAAATCCTTCAACAAATCTGTAAAGCACAAAGCAAATATCAAAGGAACTTTTCTTCAATAAGTCCGTCAAAGCATAAAACAAAGGACCAAAGAAAATTATCCCAAAGTTCACACACAACCTAAGGCTGAACTAAGTTGATTCTGTCATCAACAAGTCCGTTATACACAAAGTTATGGACTGATGACTTTTTGCCATCGACCTAATACAAGCCTAAGGGTTTAGGTCATTGACATTTACTCCTTCAACAAGCCCGCCAAAGCAAGAAAGCATAGGGCCGAAGGTACAAAAATCACCTGACAAGTCAGTAAAGACAAATCAGGTAATTCTTCATCAATGTCCGCAGCACAAAGCACAGGACAGAAGAACCAAAATCTCGTGACTCAGTCTAAAACTACGAAAGAAGCATCCTGAATAATATCTACAAATGTCCCTAAAGACTGGGGGCATTTTAAATATTTATTTGGGTCAACATCGCGCTGCATGCCGAGATCCCCAAATAAATATTTAAAATATCAGGAGCACAAATCAGAGTACAACCATAGAAGTCTCGAGGGCAGTAAAAGGAGAGATCGTCAATGACTGGATTTATAAAATTATTTTATTTTATTCATTCAGAATTCATATACAAGTTTACAAATATCATCTTTTTACAAGATTACACAGCTGAAAGAAAAGAAAAGAAGAAAAAGTATAATGTCCTTCACAGAGGACTCAAATCTGTCTCCTAAACTACGCCTGAAGAGGAAGCCGACAGCTTTATTTTGCTCCTTCCAAAGACCAGGTGTTCTGCACTTCTGGGACCTGCACAAAGCATTGGAAGTGTCAACAAGAAAGAAGAAGAGTTATGCGATATATGTAAAACTACAAAAAAAAAAAGAGAAAGAAGAAAGTTGTAACTGAAATAGAAGTCTCCCGAGGTGGCTCGTGAAAAAGTGTCCCGCTCCTCTCGAAACTTGTGTAGAGCAAAAAAAGATGTATCCGAAAGCAGCTAAAGAAAGAAAAGAACAGCACAAACAAAGTAAAAACGTACCAAAACTGAAGCCTCCTGAGGTACTGTACTGGCTGAAGATTGGATCCTCTTCCCGTGGTAGCCTGTACAAAATACAAAATAATGTCAGTACAAGCACAGAACTAAAAAAAAAAGAGAAGGGAATAAAGCGTACCTGAGCCCAAAAGTAACTGTAGAAATTATGAAGCATCTTCTTGAGTACAAGTGCATCTACGGGATCTATAAAGACATAAAGATGGACTATTGGAGGTCTATAGAAGGAAAATCTTAATGTGACATCCAAACAAAATTTTTGAAGATCCACTAAAAGAAAATCTTAGTGTGACATCCAAGCAAACTTTTGGAGATCCACTAAAAGAAAGCTCTAGTGTGACATCTAGAAGAAATATCTAGAGATCCACAAGGCCAAACAGCTTACAACAAACGTGATTCGCTCCAGACGCGTACCACATTTGTTGGGGGGGGGGGGGGGGGGTAGGGTTAACCATAAGAATAAAAAAATAAAAAAAAAACAAAAAAATCTCACGTACAAACCTTCCACCCGACGGATCCACGAATGCCGACAGAAATCCCGCCGAGGCCTTCCTGATATCCCGCTGAATTCGGTGCCGTTCACGTCTGTCTCTGTGATTCCTGCAGGGATCCCACTCAATCGTACCTAAAGCCCGTCGTTAAATACCGGCTCAAAGAGAGCATTCGACTGCTCTTCTCCCTGCTCGTCTCTCCCCCGTTCGCGACTTCTCCCCTCTCCCGTCGCTGCTCCACACACGAGAATCTCGATCTCCCTTCAATCTCGAGCCCAAGCAGCCACTCAAGAAGATCCCCCTCTGACTAAATCCCTCCAGATCTCATCGCCTTCTTCCTTTCTTCCTTCCCGCACTCAAATCCCGCTCTCTGCTTCTCCTCTCGACACACAACTCTCCTCTCCCGCTCTCCACTCTCCCTGTGCCGACGCCAAAGCCAACCCCCGATCAGAAGCTCCAACTTGATACCTCTCCTCTGTTTGACTCCACACATCAAACCCGACACCGTGTCTAGTCCTCCGTCTAGAGAGAGAGAGAGAGAGAGAGAGAGAGAGAGAGAGAGAGAGAGAGAGAGAGAGAGAGAGAGGAGAGAGAGAGAGAGAGAGAGAGAGAGAGAGAGAGAGAGAGAGGGATCCTTTTCTCCCTACCTGGAGCCGAAACCCGCCTCTCCCTTTGCCTTGCTTCTTCGGCTCCTTCAGTGGATCGGGAGTTAAAACATTTTGATCGGAGGCATTAAAGGGAGCCGCTGGCTGAAGGTAACTTTCTCCCTTAGACGCTTCTTCGGCTAAGTCCTGTAAGCCGAGAAGGTGAGGGAGGGATTAAGCGTTATTATTATTATTATTATTATTCTTAATCATTTTTAATTATAAATAAAAAATTATTAATTAATGATAATGATAATCATTTATAATTAGTTATTTAATTATAAATTAATTATCTTTTATTACAGTTAATTAATATTAATATATAATTAGTTTTAATTAATAAAATTAATTATTTTAATTATAATTAATTAAATAATAATGATTAGTTATGATTATTTATTTAATCACAACTAATTATCTTTTAATTTATATTAATTAATTTTAATAATCAAAATTAATTATTTTTCTTATTATAATTAACTATTAATAATGATAAATAGTTTAATTAATTTCTTAATTATAATTAATTATCCTTATTTTATTCATTAATTATTATTAATTATAATTAATCATAATTAATTAAAGTTATTAATGATAATAAAAAAAAGAAGTGCTCCCCCACTCTCTTTCCTCGATGTCCGTGTCAGACCGACAAACCACTTAAGCACGCCTTTATTGGCCGTGGTAGGAGGGAACCCGGTGTGACACCTACGATGAGGTAGGCTAGTGGCCCCTCAATCCACGTGTCAACCATGGCAACCCCGCGAATGTACGTACTCTTCTAAACTCAAAACCTTGCTTCAATGTCCATGGTAAACCGGAGAACCGCCCCATGCACGCCTTTATTGCGCGTGGTGGGATGGGACCCCAGTGCGGCACGTACGGCAAAGCGGGGTCACTTATAAGTACCCCCGGACGGGGGGAAAGCAAAATTGTCTCTTTCCTAAAAATGTTTTTTTTTCTAAAACCCCATGCACACCTTTATTGGGCATGGTGGGAGAAAAAACAAAATTACCGCCGCGGTGTCTCACCAACACCAACCGTGCACGTCTTTATTGATGTGGCGGGTAGGCGGCCTCTTGGTTTTTCACCTAAATGGGGGAGACGCTAGGAGGCTACCAAAATTTTGTCTAAAATACAAACAAGGACTTAAAGTGAATTGGATTTGTGGACTTGAATCACATAGGTACACTAAAGGGGGGAATATATTCCCCAAACACCCGCGTGGGCCCCGGCGAGCGTGTTATTGGTACACACGTGACGTCTAGGGATACTGCGCGGGTTGACAAGTGAATTCAAGTTCAAACCCAATCCTTCTATATAGATCAATAGGAGTCGACAAGGTTCGAACCAACAAATAAATATGTGGCCGTGGCGACTAGAATATTTATTTTAATAGATTCATATCAGGCCTCCAAAGCCTTTAATCAAGAGAATTCACTTACAAGGGCATAACACCTATGAAACCCGATCCTCTGTCGACAGTCCGACAGGGTTGACAAGGTTCAATCCATAAAGAGAAATAACCCCCAAACACCCTGATGATGGCCGTTTTGAATACATATCTCAACTGGAGGGGTTCCCCAAATATTTTCAAATATCTCTCAAATATCCAAAGTTTTATTTCAAATATTCCAAAGCTCTACTCAAAATTCTAAAAATCCCAAATATTCCAAAGCTCCATCCAAATATCCACAAAAATAAAAAAATCCCCAAAATCCAAGGCTCCACAAAAAGCTCAAATTCCATATATTTAAAAGTGAAATCAATCCATCAACACACTTAAAGCAAAATCCATCCACCCTCCTCAATAGTCTGTCGGGGTGGACAAATTCAAATAAACTCTAGCTCACAAAGAGCCAAATGCCTAGTTGAAAATATCACTATGATCCATTCTCAAAAAATCTCTTGCCAGTAAGGACGTGGTACGTGTCCTCTAACAGGCAGTTTTGCCGCCAAATGGCACTGCAGGTAAACGGTTATGACCCGGGGCCCTCTGAACCGAGTGGTTTTGCTGCCAAATGGCACCATAGGTAGCGGTTATGGCTAGAGCCAATACGTTCCTTAATGGCAATAAATCCTTGAGATATGAATCAATAGGATATGATCGATAGGGAACAAAGCCCTCTGTTAGCTAAGGTGAATTCAAATTTGTCTTCTTAGACAAACATTCAACCCCGGTCTACAAGGTCCCCTTGGACGAAGCAACCCATGGCTGCCGACAAGGATCCTTCTGTCAGGTTGGGTCGACTACCTCCTCTGACTAAGTAGACCAGGGACCATGATGGCCCGGGACGACGGAACCATGGGATCTTGATCGGGTCTATCATCCATTCCCCCACCATTCACTTTAAGTGCTAGGTGGTGAAATTTTCTATTTTAAATATCAAACTTTTCAAATCTTTCCAAATTTCCAAGATTCCAAACATTCAAATTCCAAATCATCAATTCCTATACCCATGCTGCTACTATATGCCAGATACATTTATGTTCTACGTATCTGATTGACGACTAGCCTTAATCGAAAGTTCTCTCTCGTGATCGGGAGGGGTAATTAACTATAGGGGCTTGCGCCTATAGGAAACCAGAACTCAAATCATAAAGTCCTCACAAAATGAGGGTGAAATCTCTGGGTAGTGTCTTATCTACAAACACATCTGCCTTCCAAAATTTACCTCGGAACTTAGTTCGTTAAAACTCCCTCGCTCAAATAAAAAAGAAAAAGAGCGGTGGGGAGGCCGGGGCCGAATTTTCGGAGCCCACAAATATACATGAATATTAAAATATAAGATCAGAAGAAAGATAAAGATAAGCACATTACCAACACAATTAACTTTCGGACTAAAAGGATCCGTGGATACCTCCTCCTTGTAACTCTTAAATCCTTCAATAATAATCTAGAAAAATAACAACATGAACCAACACATGAAAACAGAACTAAAACTCAGACCAATATTCAGACAAAATTGGATTAATCTACTCCAAAATCCAAACTGACTAATAAAAGTTCACCTTCTTTATATGCATTCTCAAATAGCAACTAATAAACCATTCAATACCTGGAAAAAAAGAGAGATTAAATCAGCGCATTCAGTAGCTTCCAATAGACATAAAACCAGAAGCTGTCAACAAAGAAGATTGGGCACAGAGAAACTTCCATGAAGCAATGAGATGGAAACCATAAAACTCTCTTTTCAATGGGCAGAGCCCTTATTCGATGAGTAAGGTTTCTCGCATACATTCCTTCACTAAAAACCAGTCTAACTCCCAGTTTTAAAGAAAATTATTGGGTCAGGTGACCGAAGCCATCTCTGCGTTCGGTTGCCAATAGAAATGCGAGATCTGTTAGGCATTTTTTTAATTTAATATGTTTGCTTTATGCCTTGTCAGAGTTAGCGACCCGACCCGATAACGCATTTCATTTGAACTTTTAAGCATTTGCCGCCCTATTTTTTCATTTTGATACCCGCGAAAGACGTAAATATCTACTGCTGTAGAAGAAAAAATGAGCCAGAAAATTGCAGAGAAGAAATGGACTGCTCAGCGAAGAGGGAGGTGGAAGAGGGCATGGAAGAGGGAGTGCATGAATCGAAAAGGATGCATGAATCGAAAGGGCTGGTGCATGAATCGGAATCGGAACCTTACTTAGCCAGAAATTCCTCTAGTTTCAACATATCGGTAAGTTTCTTGGAAAAACGAGTTAGAAAGTTGTAAACAGTCAGTTTTAATATCATCGCCGCAGAAAGAACGTAGGTTTCAGCTCATTAGTCTTAGGATCTTTGATTTTGCAATTTTTAAGCAGAATAAATTTCTTTTGTCGAAAAAGTAAAAAAAAATCTAATGTTGTTGTTGCTTATCTTTCATTATTAATTTTTAGGATGAAGATGATAAATATAAAAACTAAACTTGTTTGATATCTAGTTGCGCTTTTAGTTGCGCTTTAGTTGCGATTTAGTTGCGCTTTAGTTGCACTTTAGTTGCGCTTTAGTTGCGCTTTAGTTGCCCTTTAGTTGCCCTTTAGTTGTGCTTTAGTTGCGCTTTAGTTGCACTTTGGTTGCGCTTTAGTTGCGCTTTACTTGCGCTTTACTTAAGCTTTACTTAAGCTTTACTTGCGCTTTCAGGCTGTTTACAAAGATGAGACAGAAGCATATGAATGTTTTTGCACTTATGCTCATGATAATGGCTTTAGTGTCCGAAAGGATCATCATAGTTTTTGGCCAAATTCTAGAAAGATAAAATCGAAGGACTTTATTTGTTCAAAAGCTGGTTTCAAGAAAAGTGATGATCATAATTCAGGAAAGAGAAAGAGATTCACTAGACCAGTTGTCAGAACTGGTTGTCCAGCCATTGTGAGGTTTGTCACAGATGAAGATGGTTACTGGCATGTCAAAAGATTTATTGAATCCCACAACCATGAATTAGCTAGCCCAACCGACCGACACCTTTTAAGATAATGTAGGAATGTTATTGAGGAAAAAGCTTCCGTCCTTAAATCGATGACAGATGCAGGGATTAGAACCGTTGATGCATATGCCTACCTTGTAGAGGAAGTTGGTGGATGTAAGAATGTCGGATTCTCTAAGAGGGATGCCTACAATTTGATTCAGAAGGAGAGAAGATCAAGGATTAAATTTGGTGACACTAATTCTTTAATTTAATTATTTAAAGATCGACAAGTTGAGGACCACATGTTCGCATGGGATGTTCAATATGATGATCAGGATAGATTGTTAAATTTTTTCTGGGTTGATGGCAGAAGCAGGATAGATTATGAATGTTTTGGAGATGTGTTGATTTTGATACTAGTTACAGGCTGAACAAGTATAATTTTATTTGTGCGCCATTTGTTGGTGTTAACAATCATTGGCATAATATTTTGTTTGGGCTTATTTTTTTGTCAGAAGAAATAATTGAAAGTTTTACATGGTTGTTTAAAATATTTGTAAGAATAATGGGTAATAAATATCCAATAACAATATTCACTTATCAGGACCAAGCTATGGCCAGGGCCATAGAAGTTGCATTACCTCACACTCGTCATAAATTATGCCAATGGCACATCTTTAAAAAGGTTCCATCAAAAGTTTCCATCTACAATAACAATAATAAAGTTATAGGACTCTTCCATAAGTGTATGAGGTGGTGTGATTCTAAGGAAGTGTTTGAAGAAGCTTGGGATGAAATGATCAAGGAAGGGAATCTTCATAACCATGAATGGTTGCAGGATCTTTATAAGATAAGGAGAAAGTGGTCAACTGCTTTCAACATGGATTCCTTTTGCATGGGCATTTTATCAACGCAGCGTAGTGAGTGTACTAATAATATGTGTCATGGCATTTCAAAGCCAACAAGTTCATTAACTGATTGTTTTCTTGGCTTGGAAAAGGTTCTGATGAATTGGCGGCGAAATGAGCAGGATGAGGATTACAAATGCAGTCAATCTGAAATTGTTCCCGTGATAAAGAACAACTCAATATTAAAACAAGCTGTTAGATTTTACTCAAGAAAAATATATTCAATTTTTGAGGAAGAATTTATAAAGGCTGTGGGAGAAATGAGTATAGATTTTGTCTCGACTGATTCTTCAAAGTTTCTAGTCAACTACATAGAGAAAAAGAATCAAAACCATCCTTGGGTTGTTCACTTTGATGCAACAGAAGGTAACATTCAATGCAGTTGTAAGAAGTATGAAACCATGGGATTGCTGTATTCTCATTATTTGAAGGTTTTTAAACAGTTGGATATGGCTAAATTCCCTGAGAAGTACTTATTACTTCGTTGGTCAGCAAGGGCTCGACAAGTTTTTTATTCAGGTTACTTGCTTAATTCTCAAAGAAGTAATAATTTCCAAAGTGGTAGGGGATTCATATTCAGAAATCAGGTGAGCAGGTTTGCATATCAAATGAGCACTGAAGCTCAAGGGAATGAGGAGGCAGAGTAGTTTATTCTTTCGTCATTGCAAGACATGTATAAAAAATTATACTTAATTCTTGGTGACAAGAAAAGAAATCAGAAGGATGTAGCTAGTTCCCAAGGTGGAACTGCTAATTTGAAAGATCCTCTAAAGCGTAGACCTAAAGGCATATCAAATCCAAGACTAAAAAGCCATTGGGAGAAGAAGAAACGACATAAGAGTAAGTTTTTAATAACTTGTTAATTATTTAATTCCTAATCCTAAGACTAAAACTCTAGTTTCTTACAGATAAGAAATATTTGGTGGGGGAAAATCCAATGGATGAACCTTCTTCAACACAACTAAAGCGCAACCAAAGCGCAACTAAAGCGCAACTAAAGGGCAACTAAAGCGCAACTAAAACGCAACTAAAGAGCAACTAAAAGCGTAACTAGATATCAAATAAGTTCAGTTTTTTTATTTATCAACTTCATCCTAAAAATCAATAATGAAAGCTAAGAAACAACAACATTAGATTTTTTTTACTTTTTCGACAAAAAAAATTTATTCTGCTTAAAAATCACAAAATCAAAGATCCTAAGACTAATGAGCTGAAACCTACATCTTCTTTCTGCGGCGATGATATTAAAACTGACTGTTTACAACTTTTTTAACTCGTTTTTCTAAGAAACTTACCGATATGTTGAAACCAGAGGAATTTCCGGCTAAGTTAGGTTCCGATTCTGATTCATGCACCAGCCCTTCCGATTCATGCATCCTTTCCGATTCATGCACTCTCTCTTCCATGCCCTCTTCCACCTCCCTCTTCGCTGAGCAGTCCATTTCTTATATGCAATTTTCTGGCTCGTTTTGTCTTCTACAGCAGTAGATATTTACGTCTTTTGCGGGTATCAAAATGAAAAGATAGGGCGGCAAATGCTTAAAAGTTCAAATGAAATGCGTTATTGGGTCGGTCACTAACTCTGACAAGACATAAAGCAAACATATTAAATTAAAAAAATGCCTAACAGATGTCGCATTTCTATTGGCGACCGAACGCAGAGATGACTTCAGTCACCTGACCCAATAATTTGCCCAATTTTAGGGCTTTCACTGAGTCTCATGCAAGCATAAAAACTAAACAAATAAAAGTGGACGATCTTAAATATGAAGTTAACATGAAAGGTGAATACCAGTTGGACGAAGTAGCGCTCTGCAGCGAAACGAGGAGCCCTAACTGAATTAGCGAGCGAATGAGAGCAGACCCCAGCTTACTCGAAGAAACATGACTTGAGAGCGACACGGCGAGAGGTCCGGTAAGAATGGCAGTATCGTACCGACTAAGGAGAGTGCTAGATTAGTTTTCCAGATTTACGGTTTACATATATTTGTGTTGTAATGCAACAATAAAATTTTTAAATTCAAATAAAATAAATAATGGCAAATTTATTTTTGATAAATTATTATCAATTTTTAAACTTATATTTTAAATAAAAAATATTTAATTTTAAAATTAAAAAGGATCAAACAAATTTATCTAATATATTTTTGTTGAATTCTTGCACATTCGTGATGGTAGTTAGATATAGAGTGTAGTGTCTAAACTTTGTAAAGAGATTCAGCACACAGATAGATAAAACAGAGGTGCAAGAGTCATAAGAGACAATTTTTTACATGAAAAATTTAGAAAAAGGAAAAAGTCATGGGATCTGATGTAGTTACAATGATTTAATTAGTGTTTATTGTTTCTTATAGAGCACATTACATGGTGGAAGTTAGAAGAATCTACTGAAATGAGAGTGATTCTCAAGAGTGTTAACATGTTCGTTTAGTTGGTAGGACCGTCAATGGGTGATAGAGTTCAAAGGGATCGTAGTCAGCAAGTGACCAAGGCCAGAGGGACAACAATATGCAAGCACAACGGAGATAGAGGAATAGTTGTCGGGCAGCGACGATGGTCGAAGGGACCGCGGTCAGCCAACATGGTGGCCGGAGTGATTTTTCGATGGCAGTCTGACGAAGGTTTGGCGACCGTCGTCGGAGGGGTGGTGGCCCCATGATTAATGATAGAAGTGTTTGAGTGAGACTTTAGGATCCTTAAAGCCTCAAAGTTTTCTCGAATCTCTGGCCAAAGGTCCCTTAATGAAGAGAGCACGAGCTTATTTATATAATTTTTTGAGTGACATGCTCTATAAATATAAAGAAGATCCAAGGTAATATTGAGTTCTCCATTAGACAATTCATATTGATTCCCTCGATCATAGATCATTCATTCAGTATTTAATTACCTTAATAATGTTGGAATTCAATGTTTGTCAGATCCCTTCGTTGTGGAAGAAGCACTTCCGCCGGATCTTGAGAGAGGAGGAGGAGGGAGAGAGGAGAGGGAGGAGAGCCAACAATGCAGCAAACTTTATTTCTTCTTGGCCACTTCTATTACAACCTAAAGACCTCTTTATATAGACTCCTAATGCTATACAAAGCAACACAAATGGCTATACTATGCCATACAAGAAACCTAAACTAAAGTAATCCTAAATCTAGGAACAAATACACAACAATCTCCATCTTGGTCATAGATTTACAAAAACAAAAGATAACCACTGTTCTTAAAGAACAACCTTGTCGGTCTCCTCCGTCAAAAGCGTCCACCAACAGTTAAAAGTTTCTCAAGAACTAATCAACCAACTTCTTGAGTTTCTAGCTCCACCTCCCGACAGATCTTCACTTGTCGCACTGCGTCCAACACAACCAATCCCGAGCACCCAGTGCCCCGCTTCCGCGCCCTGTGCATCCACCAGCACCCTGCGCCTCGTGCCCGCACCCTACGCATTCAGCGAGCGTCCAACGCTTTCAGCCCGCGCCCGTGCCTTGCACCCATGTGGTCTATCTCCAACCACATCCTGGACGTATCCACCCATGCAGCGAGCCCTGCGCCTTCACCTGCGCTTCGCTCGTCACAAGCCCACACTCCGCACTACCGCATCCAACCAGCACCCTGCGTGTCTTTCACCAGTGCCCCACTACATAGTGCCCCACGCTCCTATGCGGCCTCCTCGTACACCGCACGACCTCACACCTCCAAGTGCCCCGCACTCCCGGCACTGCTCTCCAAGAACATGCCGACTCCACCTGAATGTCTCCCGGACTCCACCGGAAGTCCAAAACTCCACCTCCAAAGAAGATATAATCTCTTCTTTATCCCGACGTCACTGGTGCACGCTGAGCCCAAAAACCCCTCAAGAGACAAAAAAAATTGGCAGCCAAAACCTCTTGCTAACTGAAGATTTTCTGCTCCTCAAATCCGGAAAAGAGTTCCTGTCAGTTTCTTCAACCAGTGGAGATGCCCAATTGGCCGTTCACCACAAAGATCTCCTCACTCAAGAACCGGCAATCAAGAAGCCCATGTGATGGCCTGCCTCTGATTTCCTCACCCGCATAAACAAGCCGCTCTGCTTCGTTCTGCGATAGGACCTACCTGCTTGCTTGAAGGATGCGCTCCGGCTAGCCCCTCCGGTCCGTCCGGCCTTTGCACATGCCTTCTCCTTCGTCGAATAGATCCTCCCAATCAACCGCACGTTATGCCAGCTGCGAACCCGACGCTCGATTCCGCTCTTCTGCCAATCCCGGACGAACACGCGAGCTGATCCCGCGGCCAAACTCGCGGGATACTCTCGCTTCGAATGTCCAGCTGTCGCACTCACCAATCCACACGATAGTCTGGAGCCGTCGCCTATGACCAGCGACCAAACTCTGCCTTCGCCCAATCCGGCGAACCTCGCCAAGATCGCCTCCTTCAGTTTCTTTAGACAAGAAACCTTCTCTCCACCTCCTCCACCTTGAGATCGGCACCACCGTGGCTCTGATACCAGATGTCATATCCCTTCGTTGTGGAAGAAGCACTTCCACTGGATATTGAGAGAGGAGGAGAGAGAGAGGAGAGGGAGGAGAGCCAACAATGCAGCAAACTTTATTTCTTCTTGGCCACTTCTATTACAACCTAAAGACCTCTTTATATAGACTCCTAAGCCTATACAAAGCAACACAAATGGCTATACTATGCCATACAAGAAATCTAAACTAAAGCAATCCTAAATCTAGGAACAAATACACAACAAATGTTTTTAGGCTCGTTGAATTTGACTCATCGAGCCGTTCGATTCGACTTAAGCATGTTATATTTAGATATCATTTTACTATCCAATTTATGCTTTGAATCTTCCTATTTTGACTCATTTGGTTTCAGATTAGACTGATTTATGTCTCGTTAAGTTCATATCTTCTAGACGTTTAGTTTGACTATAAGTTTATTAAATTGGAGTTTGGATAGCCATGAATTTAATTTTAGAAGTTATCAACTCATATATGCTTTCAGATTCAAGTTTGACCAAGGCGATTTTTTGTAACGTATCAATTAGGTACTCTTTAATTTATTATAACCTCCTTTAATTAGTTAGAATAATAAATGTTTGATAATAATATTTTAATCAAGAAAACACCAAAAACAATTTTTTTATTTTATTAATAAATAGTTAAGTGACAAAGATATTATTTATTCCACCATTAAGGTCTAAAAACTATTAAAATTATATTTCAAAAAGAGCTTCCTAGCGGTATGGATTAGCTGAAAAAGAAATACAGATTAAAGTGAAATAATATAATGTAAAAGGAATGGAATTTAGTTAAAATATTTAGAGTTAATTGTATGAGTGTAAAATTAACACAAATAATTATTTGTTTTATATTTGATTTAAAGAAAATAAATGCATTGTAAAGCCCAAATACGATGGCTAGCAATGTTAGGCTTCTAGCGAAAGATGTTGGGGCCAAATAGCAATGATGATGAGTAAGTGATTGGGTTGAGGCGATCAACAATGACATAGGTAAGCAACGAACATCTATTATCAACAATCACGATGGTGGCCAACGACTAATGGTGAGTAGTGGTGACCAAGGTTTTAAAAACAAAATCGGATCAGCCGGTCGGTCCGATAAATTTTCAAAATTGGTTTCGCGTCGAATCGGCCTGAACCAAGCTGAAGTGGTGGTCCAACTAGTTAACCTATGAATTGGTGCCGATTTTCAAATATTGGCAAGTTTTTTAATTAATTTTTTATATAATTAAATAAATTTATTTAATAAAGTTAATATAGAATATTTAAATTAATGAATTATTTTATTTTTAAATCATCATTAAACTTTTATGATAATTATTCATCAAATAAGCATCAATCAAGCTTTATCACATGGCCCTACCATCCCCTATGATTGATTTTCTCATGTGAACCAAAACAACTATATAAATAATATTTACATATAGTGCCCAAGTGATGATAATTATTCATCAATGCATCAATCAAGCTTTATCACTGACCCTACCATCCCATGTAATTTATTTACTCACGTGAACCCAAAAAAGTTATATAAATAATATTAACATATAATGCCCAAGTGATGTAGGACTAAGTAACTAAGTTAAAGCTTTCAAATTCAAAACACATAAATTACATATTTTAACATCTATTTTTAATTAATTAATTTATAATGTGAATAAGATTTAATTATATATATATATATATATATATATATATATATATATATATATATATATATATATATATATATATATATATATATATATATATATATATATATATATTAATATAATATAATATATATATATATATATATATATATATATATATATATATATATATATATATATATATATATATATATATATATATATATATATATATATATATATATATATATATATATATATATATATATATATATATAAATTAATTAAAAATACATATATAATTTTATGTTAAATGTGAATTAAATTTAACGATCGATATTTTTAAATTTAATATTTGTATAATATATTATTTGTGTATGAAATTTTTTTATTTATTAGTAATAAATTAGAGTATACTTAGAAAATTAAGATAAACTCGTGGAATGCATGTTGTGATACGAGCCCACCAAACAACAAATTGATCATTTGGAAAAATGAGAGGGTACTTCCACTGTTTTAAAAATCAAATCAGATCGGTCGGTTCAACCGTTAATCAATCAGATGTCCGATCCGATCTAGCTTAAAAACCAATTTCGCATCGAACCAGTGTGGGTTGGATAAAACTAGCCAGTTCTATAAAAAATTATATTTTTTTTTAAATTAAATTTAAAATAATATATTTTAGTTTATAAAATTCTTTTAACTTTTTTAAATATTTTTATTAAATATGATGATTAATTACACCATAATATATGCATGCATATTATCTCACATATCTCAGCTAAGGCATTTAGTAAAAAGTGTGTAATTCACATTATATAAAGGGTATGACAACTACCTCAAACTCTTTCTATGATGTGGGATTAAAAAAGTTGCATAAATATTATATGAATTAGAATGTGAATTTGGGCTTAGTTGTGCTGCTAAATTGGACTATGAATTGGGTTGCAAATTTTTTTAATGTGTATTGTAAAATTGTCATAATGTATATTATAAGAATTAATAATATAAAATTTTAATATTATAAATTTATATATTATATTAAATACTATTTTTATAAATATATAAATATATTATTCTAAATGATATTTATATTATAATTTTTTAAAATTTTATAAATATTATTAAATGCTCATATATTTATATTATATTAATGATTATATTATATCATATGTATAAATCATATCTAAATATATAACATAAAGTGTGACTTTAAACTTCCAACTCATTCTTAGTTTGGATACTTGATATGTATGATATGATGGATTTATGTTTAAGGTTAGATTACCATATTATGATAATGATTTTATTAATTTTAATAATATTATTTATTATGTCATCTGGCTCGATTGATCAAACTATGAACCTCTAATTCTTTCAGTTTGTTGTCATGCTCGATTTTCACAACCTTGAGTTTTTCTACCTCTATTATACACCAAGTGAGGTGATCTCAATTCATGCATGTTAAAAAGTATAAACCATTACAATATAATAGTTTACTTTCCCTTTCAGAGATTGAAACCCTGAGATGATCAAATGCATGGGGCCAACCACCACCAATTTGCTTATTGGAGGACTTTGGTTTCTAGAATAATTTAGGAGCTTTCAGCTAGCTATGATGGGTCAAGAGAGTTCTTGGGAGCTTTTTGAACCTCTCCATGAAGAATAAGAGATGGGATTTTTTTTTTTTTTTTTTTGTAACTTTTTTATCTTTTCAAATCACTTATAACCAACCTTATATATAGAGATTTCCATGGTTATCTTGATCCCCAATTTTGCCACCTACCATTTTCAAGCCAAGTGAAAGGTATGGAGATGTTAGGGAAGAGTATAATAATGCCTGAGCCTTGGTGTTGGAAGAATCCTATTGACCATTTGTACTAATGCTAATCCTTTTTAACCCTTATTAAAGCATGGAAATTTATGGGTTAAATGCACCTTATAAGGCTAGGGAAGTTAACATCTATGTTAGCTTTTAAATGAAAAAAAAAACATAATTCAATTTAAATTCACCTTCTAAGTAAAGTTGATTTCACTTAATTCCATTTGGGCCTAAATGGGATAAATTAGTCTATTTTTTGAAATCAACCTATTTGGGTAGGTTAAGTGGGTTGGGTCAAAGTAGTTTTATCTTTCTAAACATCCTTGTTTAGATACACTCTTGATTAGTTTTGCCAAATTTGGTGATTGAATCAAGCCAAACCACTTAGGATTATTATTTCTTTCATTAATAGGTGAATTTGACATATTAAAAAATTATATTAAATAAATAGCCAATTCAAGTTGACCAAGATTGAGCCAAGTTTATGACATCCAATAGAGGCTCCATGTCCTATAACTTGGTTGATTTGATATGTAAAACTACTTTAGCTCATTTGAACTATTTGTATTCATCGAGGTTCAATTGAGTCAATTGAGATCAATTGGGCCAATTGATGAATTTTTTGTCTTTGGGAGGATGCTTTCCCTTTAAGGAAATCTAATCATGTGCTCAAGATCCACTTTGCTTAGCCATGTTGCAAGCTAATTATGATTTAGTCAAGTTGATTCTTAAAGGGAATTATTTGGATCACCTTGGTTTTGGATGAATCAATATGCCAACCCAAGAAGCCATTTGGTATTCAAGAATTTTAGTAACCAAGTAGTAACTTATTAGATATTCGGGATTCATTAGCTATGAAAATTTAAAGTTCTAAGCTCACTTGGATCAAATTTATGAAATGGGTTATGTTTGACCTTTTATGATAAAAATGATTAATTATAGTTTTGATTAGGGTTTCATAATGGTCTAATTGCATATTAATCATCTAAGGAAGTTTTAATTTGATAAAATAAAATCAGAAGAATATTGGTTATTGAGACCATTGATTGTGCCTATTAAGGCCAATCAAGGTTGAACATAGAAATAGTTTGCCTAAAGATTGTTTAAGAGCAAGCTTATTAAGGTGAATTGCTTCCTATGGTTAGTTCTTGTTGCAAATATACTTTTCATGACTTATGTTTTGATGATTGACAAACACTATTTCTCTTGGACTACTTGTTGCTTCTAACTTTTCAGGAATCAAAGATCAGACGATCAAGAAGGAGCCAAGTTCAGGATTGCGTAGGTTTAGGGTTGAGTCAGTATGTACGTTTAATTTTCACCTTTTGAGTCTACTTGTAATGATCAAAGAGACTGATGCTAAGTAACCCTACAAACACACACTTAAGGGGCTTAGAATTTCTGTTTTTGCCCACATCGGCCTGGCCGATATTTATATCATCCAGGACGATCAGCTTAAAACAGAAAGTCCTAAGGATTCTTAATTAAGGCAGCCGTCATTAACATATCGGCCTGGACGATACGTGTATCAGCCAGGACGATAAGCTCAAAACAAAAAGAAGTAGCCGCCATAGTCAATTAAGGTATACTGTATTTTTAAATTATCGGCCAGGACTATCCTAGGATCGGCCTGGACGATATTCACAAATTATGCCATAATTGTTCAGGAAATCAAGGGAGTAATTAAGGATGATTGATACGATCATATCGTCCTAGACGATCGCAGGATCGGCCAGGACGATCCAATCAAAAACCTTAAGTTACTTTAGGACGATAAACATCGGCCAGCTCGTATCCAGGGCTATTGCAGGACGATTTTCCTCTGATTTGAACAGATCGGCCAGGACGATCGTGAGATCGGCCTGGACGATCATGACAATTTTCAATCGTCCTGTTTTGCATCCAGGGCTATGCTTTGGCCGATCTTTATTGATTTGTACTGATCGGCCAAGCCGATGTCAATATCGGCCTGGACGATATTGTCAGCAACTTGCAATTAATGAGCTCCTTTGAAGCTCTTCTATTTAAGAGCTCATGTTCAACATTTTTCAAGACCTTTGGCTGCTGCCTTGATCTAAGAAGACCTTGAGGAGAGAAAGAGAGAGAGGAGAGAGAGAGGATCTTGTGAGTGGATTCACAAGGGTTGCTTCAAGGATCACTCTACTTCATCTTCGTCTAGAGTTTCTCGTCCGTGGAAGGGTCGGTAGAGATAAGGAGTTTACTTTTGGTTTTGGTTCTCTGCCAGCTTCAAAAGGAAGCAAAAGGAGGAAGGTTCTCTACCTTACCGTGGTGGCAAAAAGGAGGTTCTTGTGAGGGCTTCTCCGCCTAGCTGTGGGGGCTAAAGGAGAGTCACATTTTATAGTGCAATACTTGGAGGGTGCCTCCAAGGAGTGGATGTAGGTCGAGTCGACCGAACCACTATAAATTTCTGTGTTCTTTTTCTTGCTTCCGCTCTTTTAAATTCCGCATTTATTTATGTGGTGTGATTTGGTTTATGCAATTTTCTTTCTTTGTGAAAAGAGTTTTTAAAATACCAATTCACCCCCCCTCTTGGTTAGCTTGGGACTAAGTTCATAGGGCTTAACATCCCTAACGAACTTTCAAGTGGTATCAGAGTAGGATTCGAAAATTAAAGTTTGAAAACTTTTTAAATTTGATCCATTGCTAACATTGGGAATCGCAACACTACGGAAGGGTATTCCATTACCCGACCTCCCCTGTTCGATAACCTACCTTTTGACTTTTGGAAAACCCGCATGTCAACTTTTTTACAATCTACTGATTATCGCATGTGGATGCTTATTTAAGAAGGTTATTCTCCACCTTCTCGTGAAATTAATGGTGTTAAAACTAAAGTTGCTTTTACTGAATGGACTTTTGATGAACGAGATTTAGCTCAATTAAATGCGAAATGTTTGAACTGTTTTTTCTGTGCTTTGAAATCTGAGGATTACATGCGTGTCTCAACTTGCAAAACTGGTAAAGAGATTTGGAATAAATTGTGCATCACCTATGAAGGTACTAATGAAGTTAAACAATCCTGTTTAAACATTCTCTTGCATGACTACGAACTTTTTCGTATGAAACCTCATGAATCGATTTCTGACATGTACACTAGGTTTACTCAGATTGCTACTTCATTGCATGCACTAGGAAAAGAACTTTCGAACTATGAAAAAGTTAACAAGATTTTGAGATGCTTGCCTTCGTCTTATGATGCTAAAATCATTGCAATCACTGAATCTAAGGATTTGAATAATTATTCTATTGATAACTTACTTGGCTCACTCATTGCTTACGAGCAAGGGGTGAATCAAAGAAATATTGATGCAGGTGAGAAGAAAAAGGAGAAAACAATTACACTGAAGGCGCACAAATCGGATTATGAATCTTCCGGGTCTGAAAGCGATGAAGTTGCCTTCATCGCAAGGCAATTCAAAAGCTTTCTAAGGAAGAAACAAAAGCATCATCAAAGTTGGAGAAAAGGTAATGATCATAAATATGTTAAAAGATCCTCTGATGTTGTTTGTTTTGAATGCAGGAAGCCTTGACATATGAGAGCTGATTGTCCTACACTTCAAGATCATTCAAGCAAAGAAAAAGAAAAAGGTGAGGAGAAAGCTAAGTCTAGGAAGGAGAAGAAGAAAATCCAAAGAGATTTCTGGGCAGAATCTGGTACTGATTCCTCTGAAACTGAACCAGAGGAAGAGACTACAAACTTGTGTTTCATGGGAGAAAATCAAAGTGATGAGGAAGAGGTATGTAAACCAACCTATGATGAATTGTTTGAAATTTGTGAAAAAATCCATGCATCATACAAAAAACTTAAGAAAACTCATGCTAACCTAAAATTAGAACATTCAAATCTACAAAAAGAGCATGAAGTTTTTCTCAAAGATCATGCAACGATTGATTCAAATCACATGGCTCTTCTTGATGAATTTGATGAGTTGAACAAAAAGCATTTGGAATTAGTTGATGAAAATAATGCATTAAAAGCTTCATACACCTCACTTAAGAATGATCTTAAGAAATCTAAAGAGATTGAGAAAAATTTGAGGATTGAGAATGATGCATTAAAAAGAACTAACTTGAGGATTCAAAATGATTTTCATACGTATAAGAAAAATCGGATGACTTCCACTTTTGATCTTAAGCCAGAACCTAGGAAGAGGCATTTTTACCCAAACCATTTAAGAAAACCTTTTCCTGGAGTTCAATGTTTTTCTTGTGGCATGCTAGGACACATCTCACACACTTGCACAGTTTATCGTAGTACACGATGGGTGTGGAGACCAAAATTAAATAATGTACAGCATGACACACAAACATCACCTTCTACTTTTCATAAGATGGAGCCCAAACCTGTTTGGGTTCCTAAATCTGACTGTTGTTGAGCTTTGCAGGTGTACTCTCACCAAAGACCTCGTGGGAGTATAGGATAACTGGATATAAGGAGGCTCGCAGCTCAAAATTGCTTAAACTCGCTACTTTATCACTTGCTTGAAATCTTTAGTTTTTGTGTGTATTTTATTTTATTTTTGTGCTAGTTTTTGTGCTCACTTTGTGTTGTTTTTTTTTGTTTGTTTTATTTTATGTGTTTTGTTTTTCACTTTATTCTTTAAATTTGGCCTTCCATATGATGAATCTTTTTCAAGTTTTTAGATTTTTGGAAGTTTTTGGAGATAGTGTTTAGCTTTTCTAAATCGGTTAAAAGAGAAATCTCGTTGATGGTTTCCCTCCTTCTGACCTTGTTTAGTGGTATGATTTTCTTCCCTAAACAAAAGTGTAAACTCATTTTAACCAATAGTTCTTTAATTAAGATCCTTTTCTTATCTTGCTACATTAATTTATCTTATGCATAATAGCCAAAGTTCTTATATATCTTTCAAGTTTGTTGAAATCTTGCCATTGCATTTATCACATGATTTTATTTTTGTGTTGTGGATTGTTCTTCCCTACGTTAGAGAGAGAGCTCATATTCTCTAATATTTGGAGGATATACTCACAACTAAGTGTTTTTTTAAGGGTATATTAAAGAGTTTCTAGCTTGTAAGAGTTAAAAAGAAAAAGAGGCCAATGAAGCCAAATTGAAAAGAAAGCTATATACACAAAAGTGTATTAAAAATCAAAAGATGCTCAAAGAGTCAATCAAAGTGACAAGAGGCATAAAATGAGCCCACTAAATGCAAGCTATCCTCTCTTTGCTAAATCTCTTAAAACTTAGAGAACTCGTAGATTATGTGATGCTTTTAAAGACTTGATTTCATTTTTCCATGATTGAGAAAAATTACTTTGGTTTATTAAATATGAGATATTTTCTTAGTAAGCAAGTCTTGAATGGATCTTCTTATCCTATTTTGTTATTCTGAGTTAGGCCTCTGTTTTCCAAAAGAATTTTGTACCCTGAAGGATGTTCGATCTAGGGTTAACAGAATCAGATATTCTACCTTCTTCTGATTGGGATTTGTTAAACTTCTTGATCTCTTGGAACTTTAAAAGTTTAACTTTTTGAAAAAAATTCTCATATGATGCCTCCATAAAACAAAAAAAATTAAAATCCAAAAATATTCATTGTTTGATTTTCGTTGTGTTTTTGTTTTTGTTTTCCTTTACTATGTTTTGACTATTTTTCTTTTGTTTTATTTTTGAGGGTCTTGATCATCACCATTCCTTCCTTAATTTGAATTTCTAGTCTCATCATCCTGGGCGATACTTTTATCGTCCTGGCCGATATGACAAATTCTGTTCAAAATCCATCTGCTGACCTTTTTCTGTGCTTGCTGCAATTCATCATCCTGGACGATACTTTATCTTCCTGGACGATTTGATCGAACTCATGGTGATAGTCCTGGCCGATAGTATATTGTCTGGCCGATGCATTTTATGAGCATCATTCTGGCCGATACACTGGATCGTCCCGGACGATCCACGTGTCAGCACGCTTGAATCTTTAAATTTGGCCCCGGACAATCCATTATTGGACAATCGGCCGGGCCGATCCACTGATCATCCTGGACGATACAAGTGGCATAGATTTAAAATGTTTTAACTTCGGCCGGTACGATCAATTATTGTGCATCGTCCTGGACGATACACCTAATCGGCCCGGACGATCTGCTTTTTCAACGGTCGTCCGGACTGACTCCTCGGGCCGCGTTACGAGCATCACCGCGCTGAGGATTTAGCCCGATTTGACAGTTTCCTTACTCACCAGCAGCAACAGCATGACTAGGACATTGCCTGGTTCAATGCTCAGTTTACCACACTTGCCGGTTACTTTCAGCATCCACCTCCTCAACCTCCATCTAATGATCTGGATCCCTCATTGTTTTAGTCTGTACTTTGTGTTGTTTGTTTCCTATCTTTTTGTAGTTTGCTTGTTAGTCTTTTGTGATGTTTTTCTGTTATTTTTGGACCATCTTTTTGTGATGACAAAAGGGGGAGTAGGGTGTGGTAGGAAGAAGATGTTGTAACTTTGATTCTCTAATGAACCTATTTTTTTTTTTATTTTCCTACTTGTGTTTGCCATCATCAAAAAGAGGGAGATTGTTGCAAATCTACTTTTCATGGCTTATGTTTTGATGATTGACAAACACTATTTCTCTTGGACTACTTGTTGCTTTTAACTTTTCAGGAATCGAAGATCAGACGATCAAGAAGGAGCCAAGTTCAGGATTGCGTAGGTTTAGGGTTGAGTCAGTATGTAGGTTTGATTTTTATCTTTTGAGTCTACTTGTAATGATCAAAGAGACTAATGCTAAGTAACCCTACACACACACACACTTAAGGGGCTTAGAATTTCTGTTTTTGCCCACATCGGCCCGGCCGATATTTATATCGTCCAGGACGATCAGCTTAAAATAGAAAGTCTAAGTAAGGATTCTTAATTAAGGCAGCCGTCATTAACATATCGGCCTGGATGCTAAGCTCAAAACAGAAAGAAGTAGCCTCCATAGTCAATTAAGGTAAACTGTATTTTTAAATTATCGGCCAGGACGATCCTAGGATCGGCCTGGACGATATTCACAAATTATGCCATAATTATTCAGGAAATCAAGGGAGTAATTAAGGATGATTGATACGATCATATCGCCCTGGACGATCGCAGGATCGGCCAAGATGATCCAGTCAAAAACCTTAAGTTACTTCAGGACGATAAACATCGGCCAGCTCATATCCAGGGCTATTGTCAGGACGATTTTCCTCTGATTTGAACGGATCAGCCAGGACGATCGTGAGATTGGCCTGGACGATCAAGCCAATTTTCAATCGTCCTATTTTGCATCCAGGGCTATGCTCTGGCCGATCTTCATTGATTTGTACTGATCGGCCAGGCCAATGTCAATATCGGCCTGGACGATATTGTCGGCAACTTGTAATTAATGAGCTCCTTTGAAGCTCTTCTATTTAAGAGCTCATGTTCAACGTTTTTCAAGACCTTTGGCTGCTGCCTTGACCTGAGAAGACCTTGAGGAGAGAAAGAGAGAGAGGAGAGAGAGAGTCTTGTGAGGGGGAGCTTATGAGGGGATTCACAAGGGTTGCTTCAAGGATCGCTCTGCTTCATCTTTGTCTAGAGTTTCTCGTCCGTGGAAGGGTCGGTAGAGGTAAGGAGTTTGCTTTTAGTTTTGGTTCTCTGCCAGCTTCAGGAGGAAGCAAAAGGAGGAAGCAAAAGGAGGAAGGTTCTCCGCCTTGCTGTGGTGGAAAAAAGGAGGTTCTTGTGAGGGCTTCTCCGCCTAGCTGTGGGGGCTAAAGGAGAGTCACGTTTTGTAGTGTAATACTTGGAGGGTGCCTCCAAGGAGTGGATGTAGGTCGAGTCGACCGAACCACTATAAATTTTTGTGTTCTTTTTCTTGCTTCCGCGCTTTTAAATTCTGCATTTATTTCTGTGGTGTGATATGGTTTATGCAATTTTCTTTCTTTGTGAAAAGAGTTTTTAAAATACCAATTCACCCCCCCTCTTGGTTAGCTTGGGACTAAGTTCATAGGGCTTAACATCCCTAACGAACTTTCAGTTCTAACCTAGGGAAATCCTATGATCAATTTAGGTGTTTTTTTTTTAAAATCTAGCATAGTCTAAGGCTAAGATTAGTTCCTATTTAAACTAAATTAAGCTAAGAAAGGATCTTATATTATGATATAAGATTTTGTGGATGGATGAAGGAAGAATGCTTTATTATTCTAGGGAAAGATTAGAAATCTAAGCCAAAGATTGAGATATTCATGTATCATTTGTGTGAGGATCTAAAAGGATTATTTTAAACTCACTCAAAGTGGAGAACTTAACTCATCAAAGTGCTAACACTTTTGGTGTCAATTATCCTCCCCTCTATTAATGTTTTAACCTCCAATGCAAATATATAATATTAGATATTTTATTATCAAGAATTTATTCAATTAAGTATTGTATCAATCAATTATGCAATAATAAATATTTTATCCCCACATTTTCTCTCCATGAAATTATGTGATAATGTGTTTTTGAATATTTGATCCTTTTGATTCTTTCCTTTTTGGAGATTTTGATATGTCTTTCATCCAAATATTATTTGTATATATTTCTGTCATAAATTGTATTCAAATAATAATAATTTTTTATTCATGCTACCTTTACATTGTCATGAGTAGCCCACCTTCATCTCTTCCTCCATGCACTAGTGTTGACTAGCTATCTTAGGTTTTAACATGCCATGTTAGACATAGATGCTTGCTAATAATTGAGGTCATCCATTTCAAACATTGTCTTTTTTTCTTACTTGTATCACTCACTTGTATCACTTCACATAGATATTGATGGGTCACTACCTATATTCTTTTCTTTGAGAGTTTAATAGCTAGGTTTTGCTTGTCGATGCATGATCAAGAGAGGTTGCACTCTAGTGAGGAAATGTTACCAACTCATGATTTGGATTCAAAATGAGTTATACTTTGCTTAGTTAATGGAATCTTAAACCTCTTCCACCAATAATGAAGATATAATTTTGAGATATTTTGCATAAGAGGCTTGAGAGAGTAAATGACTACAACACCAACAACAACATCAAGCCTTTATCCATTGTGTCCTATTAAAATCAAATTCTCATTTAAATTTAATAAAGAAAGATCATTTCTAATATTTTCTAACCAAGTATTTTTAGGTCTACCTCTACCTCTCTTAACATAAGTCAAATCTAATACCTTTACTTTCCTAACCGGGTCATGAAAAGGCCACAGTTTTATGTGACCAAACCATCTAAGGCGACTCTCTCTAATCTTATCTTCTACTGGAGCTACTCCAACCTTTTCAAGTATATGCTCATTTCGTATCCTATCTCTAAGGGTAAAGAAACTCATTCACCTGAGCATCCTCATATCTTCCACACTTAACTTGGTATTATGCTTCTCTTTTAATGGCCAACATTTGACACCATAAAGCATTGCAGGCCTCACCACCATCATACAAAAAAGAATAATAATTATAACACCAATAGGCAATTTAATAAATTATTGATAATCTGATCAAATGGCTCAAGTATTTGTGGTTTATAGCTTTATTTCTTAAAATAAAACTAGAAAATTCCAATGTTTAAAGATAATAAGATGACTCTCATGCAGATAAGTAATTATATGATTATAGTGATATAGAATATTATAAAAATTTTGAATGCTCAGATATAGTAAGATATAAGTTCCTTACCCATGCTATTCGATGAAGATATAGAAATAAAGTTAAGATATAATCGAGAGAAAAATTAGACCTAGTTTTAGTCCTATTATTATTATGCTTTCTTCCATCAAGCACCCTTTTCACCTCAAGTTGTGATGTACTTTCCATGGATTGCTCCATATGCATGAATATTAAAATTTGGTTTCATGTATGATTCAAAAAGAGTACTAAAGAGTGTAATCCATTTGAGAGTTTATATGAAATATTATGAGCAAAATGTTTTATGAATTAGGGAACAATAGTAGTAACAACAATATTATAATTATGCAATTTAACTAGGATGGAAATTTCTTGCGAGACCTTTAGGTTCATCATCTAGGTTCACATGTAGTTTCCTACATGCTTTTGAAGTGTTGATTGATAAGAGAAACTTTTCTAAGTCCAAATTGTATCTATTATGATTATTATGCTTTTAATTCTTATGTTTTTATGCAGAAATAAGTTAAAATTTATCAAAATTGACTTGGCACAACACTGTCTTAGATCCAGCATTGCAGTGCTATAACTTTCCCTAGCAGCGCTGTGCCACTAGTTCTGTACCATTATGGAGAGAACTCAGAATATTGATGGTTAACTTAGTGTCGAGGCACTATCCATGGAGTGTTGTAGCTCCAAATTTCGCCAACATTATGATGGAAGATAGTTGGAATGGTTGAATTAGTGAACCAATGTGATGAGTGGTGAACTGACATGACAGTTTTGTAGCGTTGTAGTGCCACCAAGATAGTGTCATGGTGTTAGTTCAATTATTTTGAAAATACTATAATTATATGGCTTAGTGTTCATGTTAGAAAGTTGGAAATTTGGTGAGATGTGTGTATGCGTGTGTGTGAGTAAGTTTGATAGGCTACTTCTTATGAGAATAGCTTTTTCGTACCTGTCTGCGAGTCTTGTACTGGTGTGGATTAAGAGGAGTACATACTTCTTATTTTAGTCATTTTTTGTCCTTATTCTCCACTTTGTATCTTTATTTTATGTAGTGAAATAAAAACTTTATTCTATATAATTTTATCTCCATGTGTAGCTAAACTCTCTAATCTAAATTTATGATAATTTAAGAATTATGTACTGCATAGTGTTGGTATGTTATTTTATAATTTACTTAATGTTATTTTATTTCCTCCAAGCTTATTTAATTTATGTATAGGGAATTCAAAAACTTAAAATTTAGTGTGATCTAAAGGCTTAACGGAGGGGCATAAGATAAACTAGATGTTTTAAAAGCTTAATCTTGCCATGCATAGACTAGTGGTGGTTAGGTTTATTAGATATTAAGAAGATAGTAAAACTGTAATTTTGTGAAATCTTGGCTAATTCTCCAACAAGCTCGACAGAGATGATGAGTACTTATGCTTTGATTTACAGTAACATTAGGAAGAAGCTACTCTTATGCAAGCAAGTATTTTTAAGCATCATAGGTTAACAAATTTTAAGATTTGTACATTTATTTTGCAACTATAAAATTTTACTTTGAATTGCCTAACCTTTTATATTACCTTTAAAATCCTACAAGATTCAAATAAGAATGTACATAGGAATGATGTATACATATATGACTTGTTGTAAATGTAAAATGTATATAAATCAAGTTGTTTAGTATCGTGAGTTGTAAAAGATTTAAATTTACATACTTATACATATATAAATGGGGCTTCAAAAAATAATATCCTTTCCTTCAGAGGATACTCACTTTTGGAATTTCATAGAAGACTTGGAGCTTGAAGACCATAAGTAAGTATATTTGAATCAATATATATGGCAGGATTAGAAACCCAGGCCGTTTATTGTGGTGGAGCCTAGACACCATTCTTTTATGCAGAGTGTAAGTATGTTGTAAATTATCAAATCAATTAATAAATAATTTGCATTTTATTTTCCATCTTTTTTTTATTACATTACTTCATTCGTTACATTCATATGGGTGGTAGTTTGCATTAGCAAGTATAAATTCTTATAGGTTTGTTTTGATGTATATGTTCTAGACTTTGTAGGAACATATATACTAGTTCTAGGATGATACGGTACTGAATACCATATAACTAATCCCTTTACCCTATACATGTATAGATGGACACATTTTATTTATTTTATATACATTAAGTTAAACTTTTAATTATTCAAAAAAAAAAAAGTTAAACTTTTAAGCCCAATGTGGGCAAAATATGAGGGTCTTAACTATGCTAGGAGGATGCTTTGCTTTTCCTTTGGTATAGGGTCATTATATTGCTGAACTTTCTAAGAAATTTTGGTGGTTTGAAAATTTAGTTAGGTAAATTAATTAAGATAAAATTATGGGTTCTTAGTGAGTCTTCTCACTAGTGTAATTTGAACTTAAAGTTAAAATACCTCATATTAAGTTATACATTTTAGAGATTGATTCGTTCTTTGATCTATTATTATAGAGCTTAGCCAATCATGTATTATTGGTAAGGTGATTGATTATGCATTATGATTGTTAGCTGGCAACTCATTCTAAGCATAAGCCCAAATTATAAACACCTCTTCAGTCTTTCACATTTAAATTCAATTCGTTTAAAATTCAAAATCTAAAATCAAAATTATGGGGACAAATTAATAATTTATAATCTAAATCTTAGTCATTAAATCTTATTAGCCAAATATTTCTTTAGATCCATATTTCTTTAAAAATATTTAGTCTTTACTTTAATCGAGAGTATTCTTTTAGGAGATGTAATTAACTATAGGAGCTTGCCCCTATAGGGAGTCTACAACCTAGAATAAAATAAACCCTATATTTATTTCTTTCTAAGGAAGGGGAAAGATCTATGGAATGTAGAACTAAGCTTTAAACATTGGAATAATTTCATAATTGAAATGATGGATGAGTATTTCTTTTATCCTTCAGGGCTAATTGAATATTCCCTACACAATGTTCAATCATGAATGGAAATTTTTTTTTATCAAATTGATAATGAAATGTTAGTCTATCCATAAGGATGAAATAATGTGAATCTATACAGATTTGACTAAATAAATTCAAAAGATAAATTCAAAGAAAATATTGTGTGACATTTGCATTTTGGATGTTAAGTTTGTCCGTGGTTATGGTAAGATTGTTTTTTAAAACATCTCATTATTCTTATACTCCTTTGTCAAGGCATTTGATCACATTAGATTTTAAATCTATGAATACATAAACTAAATGAAGTTTGGAGGAATTAAAAATAGTTTTTAAGTAATTAAATAAGTAAAAACCTACTTTATGTAATACATGATTCTTAAATAATCACATATTCAAATTTAAGAGTTTAGCTACACCTCAAGATACAACTAAACAACAAAAATATTTTTATTTCATTAGCAAAACAAAATATAAAATGTAGATTTAAATATATAAATGACTTAAATCAGTAGTACAAAATCCTTTGCACTTCTCCTATTTAATCCAATCTAACATAAAACTTAAAATAGGTACATTAGGGGTAATTCTCCCTAGAAATAATCTCTCTCTCTCTCTCTCTCTCTCTCTCTCTCTCTCTCTCTCTCTCTCTCTCTCTCT
Organism: Dendrobium huoshanense; assembly: GCA_016618105.1. Taxonomy (NCBI): domain Eukaryota; kingdom Viridiplantae; phylum Streptophyta; class Magnoliopsida; order Asparagales; family Orchidaceae; genus Dendrobium; species Dendrobium huoshanense. The sequence goes on from CM028353.1 coordinate 71,746,155, forward strand.
CTCTCTCTCTCTCTCTCTCTCTCTCTCTCTCTCTCTCTCTCTCACACACACACACACACACACACACACACACACACACACACACACACACACATTTTTCCAAAGTACCAATCTTTAACATGAATACTAAGTCTACTATTTATAATATTATATATAAAAAATTGAATCAATAATGTAGCAATGTCTTGATGACACTACAATGTTGCTGGACTAGCACATCAGTTCACCATTTATCACATCAGTCTACCCGATGAACTGTCTCCTACAATGTTGTTGGGTGTTTCAGCATCATTGCGCTCAATTTGGTGTGGCACCACTAAGTTCTCCATCATTTTTTTTCACACTCTTATGTTACAGCTAGGGGTTAAAATGAGTTAAGCCAATCCGTGAGGTAGCTCAAGTTTGACTCATTAATGAGCTCATATGTCAAACTTGTTGAGTCTCAAGCTTGAGTTTGAGTTAACTTTTGAGCTCGTTAAGAAAATGAGATCAAGTTTAAGCTAGAGTGTGATCAACTTAATTACCCATTGAGCCTCTCAAATCAGTACATGTCAGTAAAATTTATGGTGGGTAAGTTATGTGGTGCATCATATGAGATGATAATATATAATTTTTTATGATACAATTAGGTAATTTCTTCCTAGGTCATCTTCTCGCCCACTCGGTCATCAATCTATCGATTGTGAAACACATTAGCACTCCCATATTTCTAGTTTTCTTATAATATCTTGTCAATCTTCTTTTTTTTTTAAGCTCACCGCTAAAATCAACTTATGATCACTTCGACTGCACTCTCGATAACACTCTATGGGTAAATTTCCCCCCTTTCCTCTATTTTGTATGTTATTTTCTCATAGAAATGAATAAAACTCTACTGTTGCCAATTCCTAAGTTCTGGATTAGAAAAGTGGAGGGTTGCATTGGGTAGTCGACAATCAGTATAAAACTTGTCGAACAATCATGACATGAATCCTTTAAAAAATTATGTTAATACTAGGATGTCCCCTGGAAGTGACGTGTTGTATGGCCTGAATACAATGATAAGTGTGCAAGGGCTATTGAACCGGTGCCTGGGTGCAGTGTTAAATATATAAGGGTCCTCGCATTAAGGATGGATGTGGGCAAAGAAGCTAATCCTTGAAACTAAAATTAGGATAGGAAATTAGAATATAGGTTCCCATATAGAAAAATAATTGAATTCATATATATTATGATTCATAGGAATATATATATTTAGTTCATTCAGAAAACTAAATGGGTTGGAGAGAAGTCTAATGAAATTGATAGTTTAGGATTTAAATTATGGTATTCGGGTAGGAGTTATATGAGAAATGGTGTAGGTGTGATTATAGATAAGAGTTTAAAAGATAATATTATAAATATTAATAAAATTAGAGATAATGCTAAGATTATTAATATTATAAGTGTTTATGCTCCTCAAGTATGTTTGGATATGTGTTCTTAATTAAAAATTTTAAATGACTTAGAAGAATTAATATAAAAGATACCTCTTAAAGAAAGAGTTTTATTGGAGGGTATTTAAATGGATATGTTGGTAGAGAGGTAGTTGATTTTAAAAGCATTCATGGTGATCATGGGTTTGGAACGACAAATGAAGGTGGTAAGATCATATTAGATTTTTCTTTAGCTTATGATTTTTTAATAGCCAATACCTTATTTAAGAAAAGAGACAAGTATCTTATCATTTATAAAAATGGATATAGTAAACGCAGATTGATTATTTTCTTATAAGAAAATTAGATCATTTAGATTGCAAAGATTGTAAAGTTATCCTGAGTGAAAATTTATGTACCAAATATAGATTATTAGTTTTTGACTTTAAGATAAAGGTGCTAAAAAAAAAGTAAAATGATTTTCTAAGATTAAATGGGGGCATTTAAAGAATATTAACAAAAGTATTTTTGAGAGTAAGATTTTGTCAGTGCATTAGGATGCTAATATTTTGTGAGAAAAAGTGACTAGTGATGTTAAGATTATTGCGAAAGAGGTGCTTGGAGTTTCGAAGGGAAAAGCTCATAACAGAAAAAATAGTTGATGGTGAAATCCAAATGTACAAGAAAACATAAAAAAAAAAATGCTTCAGGCTTATTGTGTGATAGAAAAGACCCCTTCAAACTTAAGGGAAAATTCTATAAGATGGTGGTGAGACTTGCAATGCTTTATGGTGTCGAATGCTGGCCATTTAAAGAGAAACATAATACTAAGTTAAGTGTTGTAGAGATGAGGATGCTTAGGTGGATGAGTGAGTTTACCCTTAGAGATAGGATACGAAATGAGCATAGACATGAAAAGGTTAGAGTAGCTCTAGTGGAAGATAAGATTAGAGAGAGTCACCTTAGATAGTTTGACCACATTAAATAGAGGCCTTCCAATGAATTTGTTTGGAAAGTTGAGGTATTAGATTTGACTTATGTTAAGAAAGGTAGAGGTAGACCTAAAAAGACTTAGTTAGAAAATATTATAAATGATATTTCGTTATTAAATTTAAATGAGAAATTGACTTTTAACAGTACACATTGGCAAAAAAGGATTCATGTAGCCGACCCCACGTAGTGGGACAAAGGCTTAATGTTGTTGTTGCAAGAATGTTTATACATTGAAATGATTAAATGCTAGATTACCGAATGGTACCTTAAACACTTAGACTTAGAAGATCTTGCTTCTACACCATTTTACTCTATTGGAAGTTTACCTTGCCTTAAAATAACAGAAGGTATAGAATGAGCTAAACTACCCACTAGACTTTTTTACCCTAACACATCATAGACATTAATCCTCTCTTCCATCCTCTTTTGCTATCTTGTTCTTGAAAAAGATGGTTGGGAAATTAAATTGAGAAAAAAGTTTTAGATATTTTATTATTTAAAAATAATAATCTAAACTAACATCACATTACATAACTCCGCAACACCGCTGTCCTCATAAAGAATTTTTTAGATTCTCTCAAATTTTATTTATTTAAGATTTAGCTTCGCAGTGGCATCACCCGATGTCATAACGCACACTTATTTTCCCCTTTATCCTAGAGCTCAATACCACGGTGCGTCCCATCCCGGTGTCGTGGCCCTCATAGAGAAAGTTTATGACTACAAATTTTCTTTTCCAATCTGATTCTTAACTTATCCAAGGTCACCCTTAAACACTCAAAAACTTATAATAACTAATCAAATAAAATTAAAGATTATTAATATAAATTAAATGGATTCCTTATGATGGATATTACATTATAGATCTAAAACAAAAACATAAGTAGGCTCTAAGAATGTAAGAGTGCAAGTGAAAATGAAAGTGATAGTTCATATTCAATTTATAAACTAATCACCACTAGCTTGTTTAGCACTACAGTGCATTTAGACTATCTAGTTAAAAAGGGTACAAATGATGTGGTACTAGAGATATGTATTGCTACAATAATGGATTTAGAAATTAGAATGGAAAGCTTTTTAAATGTGAGACCATCATGGTCCTTGACATGTGTCAAAGATGTGACGCTCGAAGTGACCACGACCATGATTCTTCATCAACCCCATTAATGTTTTGACATATCCCTACAGCACCAAGTACAACACTGTGGCGCTCACTCTCATCAAAATGACTAAAGAACTTAATGTAACAGTGCTAGATGGATGAGAATGTGGTGCTCTAGAATGCATTTTGGCGCTGTGCCACTAGATTTCTCTAGCATTGCAGCACAATCGATCCTATTTTATTTTTTAATAATTCATACGGCACTGTGGTGCTTCAGAGTGTAGTAATGCAGCTCTAGGTTGAATTTTTTAAGATAAAATCCTAACTCACTAAACTAAGACTACACACAAAATTGATAAGACTCAGATAGAATCTAACTAAAAGGTTTTCTAACCATAAATATAACTCCAAATACACATGAAGTCCTATAAACAAACAAGGATGCTAAATTTGGTTGCCTTCCAAGTAATACTAAGTTTATAGTCTTTAGCCATACTATACCAAATTTTTATCCATAATGAGCGAGCTCTATTGAACTTCTAAGGTGATCAACATCTCCTCTAAAAAAGATTTTAGTCTCTGACCATTAACCTTAAAAAAATTGGGTGGTTTTATGATCCCTGATATAAATAGCTCCATAATAATATACTTTTATAACAATGAATGATCCAAACCACCTTGACTTAAGCTTCCTTGGAAATAATTTTAATATTGAAGTATACAACAATACTTCCTATCCAAGCTCAAATCCTTTCTTAATAAGCCTGTGATCATACCACTTTTTAATTTTCTCTTTATATAACTTAACATTCTTATAGGCATCATTTCTAAAATTTTCCACTTAAATCAAATGTATAAGCTTTTTCTTTAGCATCCTTTAGATTGTATTTTATTTCTTTGTCTGCTTAGAAAGCTTTGTACTATAACTCTAGGGGAAAATGGTAAGCTTTTCCAAAAATTAACTTATAGGGATACATTTCAATGACCAATCTTTCCTATTTAGACTTATAGTTTTATCTAAAATTCTCCTAATCTCTTGATTACTAATCTCAGCTTAACCACTTATTTAGGGATGATAATCAATTACTATTATATACTTAATTCTAATTTGTAAATTAGATTTTCAACTCTCTTGTTACAAAAATGACTACCCACATCACTTATGTTAAATTTAGGCACTCTAAATCTGGTAAATATAGTTTTTCTTAAATACTTAATGACTACCTCAGCATCAGTCTTAGGAGTTTCAATTCTTTCTATCCACTTAGAGACTTAGTCAACAACAATTAAAATATATTAACTTCCAAGGGATTGTACAAAAGACCTTTGAAGTATACACCCTAAAAATAAAAAGTTTTATCTTCAAGCATGTAATTAAGGTGAATCTCATTTCTTTTAAATTTTTTTCCTACCCTCTCACATCTATCATATTCTTTAAAATAATTTTTTACATGCCTAAAAAGGTTGGCCAATAAAATTCAAATTAAAGAATTTACAAGCAATTCTAAACCCTCCAAAATTCCCTTCAAATTCAGAATCATGAAGCTGATTAATAATGGGTTCTATCTCACTTTAAGGGACACGCCACCTAATAATTTGCTCTGTAAACTTTCTAAATATATAAGGTTCATCCCATAAATACAATTTGGCTTCATGTATGGATTTATGCCTTTGGATGTAAGACATGTCAGTGGGCATTACACTATTCACAATATAAGCATACTAAGGCTTACTCAAAGAATCCAATGAAAAAGGTTTACATCAAGAAAAAAATTCATTAATATCATTATCATTAAGATCAAAATATTTCCTCTCTAATTTTCAATGATGAGCAACCTAATTTTTATATCATTTCCTTTCAAAAATCTCTACATAAAAATCCTGTAGCAGTAAAATCTACTTGATTAATCTAGGTTTAACATTTTCTTGGTTAACATGTATTTGATGAAAAAATGATCAGTAAAAATAATTACTTTGGTATCGATTAAGAAAGATCTAAACTTATCAAAAGCAAAGAATATTGCTAGCAATTCTTTTTCAGTTGATGTATAATTAATTTGAGAATTATTTAGAGTTCTACTAGTATAGTAAATGACATAAAATTTCTTTTCAAACCTTTTTCCTAAAACTGCTCCAATGGCATAGTCACTAACATCACACATCAATTCAAAACTAAGAGACCTTTGAGGTGAAATGATTATAGGTGCAGTAACTAAGCACTTGTTTAACTTCTCAAATGAAGCTAAATAATCAGAGTTAAAATTAAAAGGTGCATTTTTTTGAGAAAATAACACAGAGAATTGTTAACTTTAAAAATCTTTAATAAAATGTCACAATCATACTCGATAAGATCCACAAACTGAACATGTCCTATCTATTGGCTTGCAATAGGCAAATTCCAAGATCTATATTTTAAAAATTTTCAAATTTTCTTCCAATATAAACTTTGAATTAAATAATAACCCATAGAGCTACTAATAACAACTAGCATTATAAGTAATCTTATCTATAAAATTTTCATTTCGTTATTAAAATGTAGATGCAATAATTACATTGCAATACATGGATACCAACCAGAGTTCATCAAAATATAATATAATAGACTAACCATGACTATTCAAAATTTAAAAGAGGAAATCCCTATACAAACTTAGATCATATTATGAAACTACTACTCGACTGTCTCCTTCTCTCTCCCTGACCCTAAAAATAAAAAGTAAAATATCTTTGAGCTAACATAGCTTAGCATTGCACATTTAAACTGATCTAAATTTATAAATAATTTATTTATTAAAATAGGTATATGAATTATGAAAGTACTTCAAGATAATAAATTCACTAAAAATTTAAATTTTATTTCAGGGTAGTAAATAAATAGACACTTCATATCTATGAGTAATAAGAACATAGTTCTTCTTTATAACTCTCCATGCCCATCACCAAAATAGAATGTACTTATAGCTCCAGAACATGCTCGTAGGCACAAAAATATAACTTTTAGCCATCAGAACATGCCTGTAGGTAGTAGAACATGTCTTATAGGCATCAAAATAAAATTCCTTCTGTTCACCCCATTTCCTCTTAATTTCTCTTTTTTAAATAGTAAAGCATATAACTCATTTTATTACAGAAATTAAAATAAAATAAGCATATTTTAAAATTTCACAAAATGTTATAATGGTAGGCAACGAAAACCCTACTAAACATATATATGTTATTTAACAATTTAACTAAATTACTAAGGATTTTTTAAAAGACTATTTTGAGACTTTAATTATACTACAACACTATTTATTGAGTTTAGAATTACTTTCTAATCAATTAAAATAACACACATTCCAAAATATCTAGTTTAAAATTTCTAGAAAGTTCTAAAATGTTCAAAATTGATGTTTCTACAACATACAAAAAGTGACATAATGAAAGTTCTGTGGGTGTACAATTACCCCCTTTTTTGTTATGAAAATAAAAAATTTAATAAGAAAATTCAATAAAACATCAAATTTTTTTAAAAATAAGATAGGTAAAATATCACCTACCTTAATCTAGATAACTTTCAAAATAGGGTCGTCGGCTAAAAATAGATCAAAGTTATAAGAAATAAATTTTCTCTCTCTAGAATCCTTCCTCTCACTAGCATAAGTTGCCCAAAAGAGTTAAATGAGATGGAATAGTGAATTAAAATATTTTAATATTAAAATTTGTTCTAGTGCTATGGCTCCCCACTATGCTGGCCACAATGCCACACTACAAGTTTCAAGGCACCATTGCAATTGTTGCGTGCTTAAGTGTTGAAAAACTTAAAAGCGTAGGTGGTGCTATGCCTTTGAACCCAACGTCATGATACCTCAAGGACCAGCTTTAGAATAAATGCAAACTCTTACATGTATCCAAAATAATCCCTGACACTTATAAAAGGGTTTAAATATCAAAATTCAACAACTTACCTTTAAATCTGATAAAAAAGGCTGAACTTACTAAATCTAGAGGTGTTACAATTTCCCCGCCTAAAAAAATGTCATCCTTGACATTTCAAAACTCTGAGCTAAGATCATAGGAAAAAAATGGGATACAACTATTTCATCTCATATTCCTTCTTCTAAGTAGCCTATCTTTTAATTATACTATTTCACTAAACTTTAATCATTGACATGTAATTGTTCCTTAACCTCCTAACTTCAAAAGCCAAAATATTTTTTAGTTCTTCTCTGGAGACTAGATTCAGACGTACATCAAGTTCTTTAGTAAACACACAATTTCTAAAGTCATATATCCATTTCCCCATAAATGACAAGTGGAATACATTGTGAATTTTAGACATATAATATGGAATTTATAACTTATTGGTAGATATTTTAATTCTCTTAGTGACTTCAAATGGTCCAACGTACTTTAGACTCAATTTACCTTCTCTTCCAAATTTTCTAATGGTTCACATATATAAAATTTCCTACTTTGAATTCCACTGCATGGTGCTTAGCATCACAATATTATTTCTATCTCTAATCAGATAGTTTTTTTTAATAGCACCATATACTAAGGTTGGCCCAATCAAATTCTTCTCACTTACCTCTATCGAAGATAGTAGTGTTTGACATTTTCTATCAAATACAGCTTCATAAGGGGCTATACCTATACCAGATTAAAAATTCATATGGTAAGAAAATTTGATCAGAGGGATGTGGTATTTCCAATTGCAACCAATGTCTGGAACACATAATCTCAGAAGATCTTCTAATATCTAGATAACCCTCTTAGATGTTACATCAGTTTACAGATGAAATATCATACTAAAATGTAATTTTAAGCCTAAACCTTGTTGAATACCTGTCCAACGTTAGAAAGTAAACTTGTCATCTCTATAAAAAATAATCACCTTCAATGTCCTGTGCAGTAAAATAATCTCACGAACATATACATGTGCCAACCTATCCATAAAAGTAGACTATTGGATCATACTGAAATGATAAAACTTTATTAGATGATCCACTATAGCCCAAATAACATCATTCCCCTTACCTTGACCTGGGTAAAAACATAATGAAACATACCATTACCTTTTTTCAGTTACATTTTAGAATTGGCTATGGCTATAAAAAATCTCCCATTCATGGATGGTCTGCTTTCAATAATTGACAGATCTAAAATTTATATACAAAATTTATTATATCCTTTTTCAATCTAGACCACCAAAACATACTTTTTAGATCATTATTTTGATTCTTCCTGGATGAATATTATAATATGAATAATCTACCTAATGTAGAATAACTGATCTTAAATCTCCAAAACTTAGAGCCTATAATATGTTCTTATAAGAAATATTACTAGAATCAAATACCCATAATTCAAAATTTTTACCAGATTTATTTTGATAAATCAACTTCATGATATCCTTGAATCCTTTCTAAGAGATAATGATCATCAAAGCTAATATACCATAATCATGATCAATAGAAGAATCACTTCCAACTAAAGCCTTTCTATATCTTAAATTAGATATTCATCAGTAGTTAGCTACATATGTGATAATCTAGAAGATTACGCACTCAAAGCATCCATCATAATATTGGCTCTATTAGGCTAATAATGAATAATCAAATCAAAATCTTTAATTAGCTCAAGCCATCAAAATTTAGATTCTTTTGAATAAATATATACTTTAGACTCTGATGATTAGTGAACATCTTTTAACTAACTCTATACAAATAATATCTCTAGATCTTTAAAGAAAGTAAAATAATAGTAAGGACCAAATCTTGTACTGGATAGTTCCTCTCAAGTGGCTTCAACTATCTTATAACATATTTTTTTAAACTTATTATGCTACATGTTACTTCCCAATCCTATATGTGAAGCATCACTAAATACCATAAATCCATTCGTACTCGATAGAAGAGTTAGAATAAAAGTAAAAGTCAAATAATTCTTCAATCTCTAAAACTATCAACAATTAGGTGTTTAAATAAATGTAACTAACTTTTGAGTCAATCTTGTCAAAGGTGCAAACATCTAAGAAAATATTTTCATAAATTTCCAACGATACCTAGCCATACCTAAAAACCTGCATACCTTAAATATAATAGTAGGTCTTGGCCAATCTGCAATAGCCTAAATATTGTGAGGATATACAAAAATACCTGTGTTGCTCACTACATTCCCCAAAAAAGAACTGCTCCTCAACCAGAACTCATACTTGTAAAACCTATCATATAATTAATATTGTATATTATATCAAAGACTCAGAAATTATTCTCAAATTCCTGGCATGATCTTTCTCATAAATTAAAAAAATAAAAATAAAATGTAATATAGAAATACCATCATAAACTGATCCAAATAGTCTTTGAACACCTTGTTCATCAAATCCATGAAAACTACTAATGCATTAGTCAGCCCAAAAGGCCTGAATAGGAACTCCTAATGTCTATATCTAGTATTAAAAATAGACTTCATCACATCCACCTCTCTCACTTTCACCTGATAATTACAAAATTACAGATCAATCTTGTAGAACATAATAAGTTGATCAAATAAATCATCAATCCAAGGTAGATAGTGCTTGCTCTTGATAGTGTCTTTATTCAACTCCTTGTAATCAATACACATAAGCATCATACTATATTTTTCTTTATAAATAAATTAGGTGCTCCTTAGAGAGACACACTAGGATGGATATATCCCCTATCAACCAACTCTTGAAGCTACACTATTAACTTTTGAAGCTCTTTAGGTATCATCTTATACAGAGATTTGGATATGGGGGTTATACTACAATATATATACCATACCTTTTCCAGTCAGTAAAGTGACATGTAAGGAAAAAAGGTAGTAATATTGAAGGCAAATGTTGCAAATTCAGAAATAAAATAAATGATTAGCTCAAAAATCAAATAAATATGACATGGATGATCATAAATATGTCAAAATTATCATAATATCTACAACATTTTGAGCCTCATTCTTAGTTAGAATATACATACATGCCTAAATTAGAGCTGGTGTAATATAACAGCCAAACACTCTATGACCTGGGAGTTATCTCCCTGTTATTAAGCTCACCATAGTATCAGAACAAATGTTGCTAACAAGAGGGCCCTCAACAAATGAATGTAGGGGTACTATTCTTAATCTCCATACTTTTCTAACATAACTCTCAGATCTGGACTCAAAGTTTCTATTAATTACTACTTGTGGAAACTCAACAAGCATATATCTAGCCTTCCCACATCGAAAACACTGTAATGTTATCCAATAACACTGGCCAAGATGACGACTTCCATTACTCTGACACATAGGTGTCCCACTAATAAAACTCCCATAATCAATAAAAATCCCCCTACTAATAGCTACTACCAATATTATATATTCCTCATATGGACTCTCTAGGTCCAAATATACTCTTTTTAATAAATAAACTACAATAAAAAGTCTTACCTCCAAAATGCTTTATACTAGTAGTCCAACACTGCTGAGTAGCTACCAGGTTATCCTTAATCAAATAGGTTTTCTCTACCAACTCAAAATCAGTAAAAATAGGAAACAAAACTAATAGTTTCCTCATACTATCTCAAACTCTTCTAAAAAACTTATAACACTTCTCCTCTAGAGTGCTAATTAGCAATGAAGAGTATTTAGCCAAATATATAAACTCTATCTCATACTACATCTTAATCCTACTCCTCTGAACCAGTCTCACAAATGTTTCTTGCATCTACTATCATTTAGAAGATGGTATTAACCAGGATTGAAACGAATCTAAAAACTCCTCCCAACTGATTAGGGAGTTCATCCTCCTTTGGAACTTTTTCTCCTAGTGACCCATCCACCAGCGCTTATCTTCACTAATGTTTAGTATCTGAATCATAAACACTAACTACCTTTCTAGGATTAACTCTTTCAAATGGCCATTAAAAATTATTGGTATTCATCTCTTCAATAAAAGCATATGCTTCATAAAAGGGCTTTGACATTTTAGAACCACCACAACTAGTATCAATGATTAATCTAAGAGAACCTATAAGACCATTATAAAAGGTTTAAATGATTAGCCAATGAAGGAGGTAATTATAAGGACACTTCCTAAGAAGTTCTTTAAATCTCTCCCATGACTCATAAATGGATTCACCATATTATGGGGTAAATTATGTGATATAATTTTTGGGCATAGCAATTTTAGATGGGAGAAGATATTTAGATAAAAATTTATGGGCTAAGTCATTCCATGTTGTAATTGAGCCTCAGGGTAATAAATTTAACCACATCTTAGCTTTATCCCTAAGTAAGAGATGAAATAACCAAAGTCTAATGACATCATAAAAAATACCATTGCATTTAAAGGTCATGCATATTTCAAGAAAAGTAGATTTATGCATATTATTAGCTTCTATTGGAGTTGTCTAAAATTAAGAGTTTTATACCATTTAAATTATTACAGGTTTTAGTTCAAAATAATTAGCGTGAATGCTATGTTTATTTATGCTTTGATGAATGCCTTCAATCATAAGGTTAGCATATTCCCTAAGTAGTCTAATTTGATCATTATTAGGAATTTGTTCAACTATTTTTTTGTCCTTTTTAAATTTTGTAACTTTTAAATTATTTTAAATTTCTTTTCAATTTCAATGTCAAATAAATTTCTAGTGGTTGTTTATTACTACACATACAACATTAAGCATCATAATACATAATATGTAAAACACTCATTTGTTTTCAAAGAAATAATAAGCAGTGGCAACATAAAGTAGGTAAAAATAAAAAATAAAAACTATATTAAATTATTAGTTTATTCAGCAATATAAAATGTACAATAAGATAATTAATTTCTCAAGCATTCCCTAGTAATGGAAAAAAAAACTTGACATGCTACTTACACACACTACTTGAACCTTTAAATTTTATTTAATTTGGTAAGGTACAGATCCTATTCTATGAAAGTGCACGTGTCATGTAAAGTAATAAACTAATCATAAGAGAATCATTCCCACTGGGAGTTAAAATTTTCTAAGTTCACTTTAGTACTATTTAATGAAACTACTCTATTATGTAGCTAAATGCTTCAAAACAGGTTGTGCTAATTAAAGTGAAAAAGCTACAAGTTGCATAAAGTTAATTCCCTAATTGTACAAAGCTCTAAACCCATGATATATATAAGTGCATTCTTGTATAAGAGTGGTTTTCTTCCTAATTTTGCTATAAATTTGAGCATATATACTCCACATCTCTTTCAGGCTCATTGGAGTATTGTCTAGGATTCCTCCCAACTACAGTTGTAATATCTCCTTAAGATCTTATAATCCTAATCATAATATATCTATATTATGATAATATTATATTTTAAAACCTCTAATTTTTCTTCTACTCCACCATTGAGGCTCTATATCACACTAGATTTTAAGTCTATGTATGGTCTATACATAAACTAAATGAAGTTTTGAGGAATTAAAAATATCATTGAAGTAATTAAATAAATAAATCACTTACTCTATATAATAAAAGGTTGTTAAATAATCATAGATTCATATTAAAGAGTTTAGTTGCACATGGAGATATAATTAAACATCACAAACATTTTCATTTCACTAACAAAATAAAATACAAACTACAAAATAAAATACAAATTAGAGATTAAAAGATAGAAATGACCAAGATCAGTAGTATAAACTCTTTTGCACTTCTCTTTAATCCAAACTAATATAAGACTCAAAATAGGTAAACAAGATCTAAATCTCCTCCAAAAATAGTTTCTAACACTCACACACACATCTCTCTAAAGTGCCAACATTTAACATGAACACTAAGTTTACTATTTATAACATTATAAAATAACTGAACTTGTGTCATGATAATGGATTGATGGTGTTGTGGCGCTACTAGGTCAATATAAAAATTCAACTTCATAACATCATTTTAACAATCTCCCACCATGGTGCTAAGCAATTTAATGTTGCAGCTCTTGATTTGGCATGGCAATGCTCCCTGGGTAGCGCCTCAACATTAAGTGTTCGGGACTGCTGTAAGCTAAACTTAGAGCTAGAGTGCAATATGAAAATACTTAGACAACCTTTGATATAAAGAATAATGAAATCCCACTAGATGACTAAGTATACATACTTATCAAGTAATAAAATGACAGAGAAGAGTGTTTATCTCACAAGGAAGTGTTCTGCTTAATTATAATTAAATTACAACTATCCAATATAGTTGGACAATCTATCCTACTAAAGCAAAGCAGTTATTTTTTTAGTTTTTTTCACTTAACAGAGATTTGCATGAAAATTAGATACTGATATAAATAAGGTATTTTAGACTAATGAATGAAAATTAATATAGTTTTTCTAATGAGACTCTTAATTTTAGATGTTGATCAGAGCATATTTATCCCTAGATCTCTATCAAGCCTGTAGGGGTGAAGAGGGAGGTTTATGACCTTCCTAAAATTATAATGTCTCCATATATTTTAGAAGGTTTAACATTTTATATCTTGGTATGCCAATGTTCCATTTCAAAACTCTTATTTCTTCCAATATTCCTAACTTGAGGTAATATATCACACCATGTATTAACTACACATATAACCATTATATGCATTAATTTAAGAATGGGAGAAATTAAAAATATATATAAACTAATTCAAGGCATATGAGTCAATATTAGTACTTGCTATGCATTTACATCATTAGCCTAAAACTCATAGATTTAACCATACATGAAAACATAAGAATAAACTCATATTTATTTCATTCATACAAGAAAAAGATATAAGAGAATTAACAAAGATAAATGTCATCAAGAAGGATTAATTGATATTCTCCACACTCGTTCTTCCTCTAACGACATAATTGCTTGCACAATACAGGTTATGATCTCCAAATAAAAGTATCTTTCCCTTCCCTAGCCTCCCTTTGACTTTACTCTAAGGGAAAACTAAAGAAAGAAACTCAAAACTAAAAGAATCCAAGGAAAAATGATAGAACTCCTTCACAAAATAACTAAAAAATATTTATATCAAGTGAAGAAATATCCTCAAGTACCACGATACTCAAAGTGTTGGCGCTATGGCGTTATAAAATGAACTAGCGCCTCAATGATGTTAGGCTTGCTCCACTAAAAAGTTGTGTTGAATCAACGCATTTATTGGCTGAATCGGTGTGTGTATGTTGGTTAAATTAATGCGTATTTTAGCTTAGTCAATGCGACTCCTCATTTTGGCAACTGCTCCACCATGGTGTGGTAAAAGTCTAGTGTTGTGCTTAAAAGTGCAACCCAACATTGTGGCATCATGAAGCTTGGCTCTCTAGCATTAAATTTCTCAAGATTGAAGTTCTACGATGCTGATTTATGATGCTATTATACTATGGAGTGTTGCGACACTAATCTTGGATCAGTCGGGATGCTATTTTTTTTCTTAAATTCCAAAGCAGTTGGCGCTGCAATATCTTAACTAGGCATTGGGGTGTTATAGATAACAACAATATAGTATAAAATATATGGCTAGGGGTGTCAATATTTGATATGACACAAAAACCAGACTTGAACCCAACCCAAAAATTTTGGGTTTGACTCGACCCGATTTTAAAACGAGTCAGGTTAGGTTCCAGAATTTGACCCATTTGAAAAATGGGTCAGGTTAGGGTTGACCCAATGGGTTGTCGGGTCAACCCGCAAACCTATTTAAAATCAACTGCCAGCACTGCCCCACCTTCCTACGAACCTGCCCCCGCTGCTCGCGCACTGCCCGTGGCTGCCTGCTCCCTGCCCGCACGATCGCGCCTACCAGCCCGCCACGCGCGCGCCTGTGAGGTTGCCAGCACCTGCCAGCGCATGCTCCTGCACCTTCCAGAGCATGCACGTGCCCAGGCTTGAGGCTACCCACGCTCGCTCTTGGGCGCACTCACGCATCAGCCCTCACGCATTTGCGCTCACACACACGCACCCTCGCTCGCCTGTGCATACTCATGGTTGTCAGCGTGCACCAGCCGGCAAACGCCCGCCCGCGTTTACAGGTTTTGTTGTCCCGTGTTGGGTCGGGTCAACCCAGCAACCCGACGGGTTGGGTTTGGGTCCGCATTTTTGACCTGCTTACATTCCTGGATCGGGTTAGGGTTGACCCGTTTACACCCAGGTCAGTTCCGGGTTCGACCCAAACCCGACACATGACCCAAAATTAACACCCCTAGCTGTGGCATGAATTCAAATATTTTGAACTTTTACCTTATTTGTTACTTTTTTTATGCAAACACAACTAAAATAATACATTTTTATTGAATTTTAACAAAAAAGGAACATAATTTACACAACAAATTTCCCCTATCTTAAGCTCTTGTTTGTCCTCAAGCAATGGTGTAAACACCTATAAATTAGCTTAATAACCCAAATAAAAATTGATAATTTAAAACTATTAAAGTATATGATAATACATCATGGTTTAAAGTAATTTGAAATAATCAAAGTTGTAATGTTAATTTGAAAAAACCATAAATAATTAACTTAAGTAATCACCCTTATTGATGCTTGAATTGAGCATATCCACTATCATTGTATGTATAAGATTGATTTATGTTTTGAAAATGAATAATATATCATTTAAAGACTAGTTGTGCTTATCGTTAAATTGAAAGTTCATTAGTGCACTGTCATATTACTAGTTCACTCACCTTGTCCTATTTGATTTAAAGTATTATGATACTTTTTTACTTGTTCTTCAACTGATACCAATGTTTAGATGTACTCATCTTTCTATTTCTTTTTTAACTTTTTCTTTTAATTTTTTATCACTTTTTTATACTTGGAGTATATTTTAATGATTTCAAATATCAAATTTATTTTATCCTTCCAACAACCCTAATTGGTTTTATCTTAGGATTTAGTAAGATCAATAATTCTATTTTTTAAGTTTACTATGATCTTCATAATCTAAGCTACACACTTCTTTTCCCTAAATTCAATTATTCAATCTCAAATGCAGTAGTTAGTGCAATCATGTATAACTTCTAATATTTAAGGCAAGTCAATAACTTAAAAGATATTCCTTAGTTAATTATTATAAGATTTTCAAAATATGAATTACTATGCTCTATTCATTCAAATTAAAATCTAAGGTTTTATTATTATCTTAAATTTATATAATTCTAAATTTCTATTTTTATGTTGGCTAAATAAGCAATCAAAGTGAAAGTGTTATATAGAGGATAACTTTCAATAGTTATGTATAATAAAAATATAGCCAAATGTAAATGAAAAAAAAATAACAAATTGTACAAGATCAAATAAAAACTAAACATAAAATAAACATGCCTTTTCATTGAATAATAATAAGCTCAAAGGCACTCTAATACAACTACTAAGGATAAACACTAAAAAACTAGGGATTGAAGTAATATTCTCCTGATCCATCTCCATCCAAGATTCACTAGATATATTCTCATCAGATAATAGCAATGTCTCTCATAGCCTCAACATCACTATTATGACATCATGATCATAACATACCGGCGAACCCCCCAAGAAAAAGAATAGAAAAAGAAAAACAAACTACAAATAAAAGTAGCAACATCCAGTTCTCTCTCTCTCTCTCTCTCTCTCTCTCTCTCTCTCTCTCTCTCTCTCTCTCTCTCTTAAGCCTACCATGAATAACCATATCAAGAAAATAATAGAAAAAAAAATATTATCACTTTGAATTATGATTCTCCTCCTACTCCTTATCAGCATCATCCTCAAGCCAGGTCCAAATAAAAGGTTAGTATTCTATAGTTATAGGGAAAGGTAGCTAGTCCAAATTCTCCACAAAAGGGCTCCTCTTGAACATCCCCACTAAAGCCTCATTAAATTTGATTGTGTAGTGGTAATGCTTTTCCTACATACCCAAGTAATGACCTTGTCATTCTCTATTCTCATTACAGAATTTTGTCACATTTTCTATCTGCTCCCTCAACTTGATTACCTACTCAACTAAAGATTTAGGAGTCCTAAAACTCTTACTATTGTTGGTGTTGGCCCTACTCATCAAATGAGGCTCACTAGGACCACACTCCTCTACACCTAGTCTTTTGAAGCTCTTAAATTCTCTTTTGGTGACAGCTGAAATGGGAAAATTTTGCTCTTTACTAGGATCTTCTCTCATACCAGCATTAACACACAAAGCACAAATTAGAAAAGGATACCCTAAGCCCAATAAAATAGTGTATATGATAATGTAACTTAGAAGAATGGATAAGTTTTCCCACATCATAGTGTAACCAACCTAAATATCATAATTAAGTACATCACGATCTCTAGCTACGTTGCTAATATTTTTGCTTGGTAATAAATAGGCAGAAATGAAATAATGACAAGCTTTTGACATTTGGGTTAAATAAAATGCAGTAAAATTAATAATTTTATCCTCCCACTTTTTCCATGCAGCTCCACTATGAGGCTCACAAAAAACTCTCAAAATTTCATCATAATCATAAATTCTAGAAAAAAGAGGTGTACTAATCAAACTCAAAATCTCTAAGCTTGTAAAGATGATTAAACATTATAAGATAAAATAGTACCCACTTACTTACCTATCATATAACACATAATGTCCATAATCTCCTTCCCATTAGCAAAGAATTCCCTCACTACATTAACCACCGTAGCATAGGTTTCCTCACACAATTGCTCCCAACCTCGATTTACTATCATTTACATTACCTTCCCACCCAGGTTCTGAAAGCCTATTTCAGAAATAAACTAATTATTAACTATTATTACCCCATACCTTTTCTTAGCCTCAGTAGAGATGAATATGTTATTATTGCAAGAAAATGAATCACTCTTCTTATAGCCAAATATTTTTGGGGTTATTGCTCATAAAGCTCAAGCAAGGAAAATGCAAAAATTTGAGGGAAATGAAAGTATAAATGATGTAAAGAGAATACGAAACTTGCACATCCTATTTATAAACATCACAAGTGCTACAATGCTCAATAGATTAACACTACGATGCTAAAAAAAAAAAGATAAAGAGTCAAACATACACATGCTGTAGTGGTATAAGACATATGGCATTGCTTTGCAGGCTTTAGAAAATGAAGCACCAGCTTTTTGACTAGAGAAATGTAGTGGCACTTGACACACATAAGAACTACAACACTTAATAAAGACTACCATCGTGGTTCTTTAACTAACATAATAATGATTTTGACCTAATGCTATAGTGCTAACAATTGCACTGCAACACTGACAAAAGCATCATAATGAAAAAGTTATGAAAGTATGATATATTAACTGCACTATCATCGGTACTATAGAAATAATAAACCAAATGCTACAGCACTTAATTGGATAGCACCAAGGTGCTCAATAAGGAATGATGGAATTGTGATGTTCACTAATATATCAGTGCGGTGGTGCAAAGCAAAAAATTTTCTTGAGACTTCAGTGTTGTAATATTATTTTTGAATGTTGCGGTGCTTGATGAGAAAAACAATCACAAATAAAACAACACACATACATAATATAAACTATAAATCAAAGCATAAAAACACATAAACAAAATTGGGAAGCTTTCTAAATAATGCTAAATTTATAGTCTTCAACCAGACTTGCCTAGATAAGTTATTTTGGCTGTAATAAATCACCACCACTTCTTAAGTGGTCTCCACTATACTCTTTTCCCATCTCCTTTGGATTAATTTCAGTATTATTGGGAAAAGTTCCATGAGGTATACTACTAAAAGATATTACAAACTATCTAATTAACTTTCATAGTTTTTTTACTAACGCAGCCAAGCTTTATAAATGGGTTCTTAGCTGGACCACAATCTCTTCCAATGGTGTTTTTTTCTTTGTCAATTGATTATTTTGGTTAAAATCTGGGGGATACAAAGGTCTAGGATTTACTATATGTTACTGAGATATATTCTAATTATTTCTTCATTAGATTGACATGTATTCCACTAATTGTTGCAACCAAAATTATTATTTGATTAACTAAAATTATGATGGTTCCTCCAACTTGGATTATAAGTATTTGAATAGGGATTATTTTATATTCCAATCAAATTCACAATCTCAATCCCTAGTGCATTATTATCTCTAATAAAATTCAAATCATGCTTATCTAATTGTACCTGTGATCCTGGTCTTGAAATAAGTCTAATAATATCTAATTTCTTAGATATAATAGCTACTTAATTAGTCAAAATAAATAATGCATCTTATTCAACATCTACTACTCTCTTTGGATTCACCCTATCAGAAGGCCACTATAAATTATTTATAATTGTATTATCAAATAATTTAAAGACTTCCTTAAATGGCTTGAGCATCATAGATCCTTTAGTTATTGCATATATACTTGACCTAAGAGATCTTTCCAATTAATTACAAAAATTTTGAATAACTAACCAATCGGGTAAAGCATGATGAAGGAATATCCTAAACACTTACTTAAACCTCTTCCAACTTTTATAAACTGACTCTCCTTCAAACTGGACAAAGATGTAATATCATTCCTAAAATTGATGGTTTTTGAAAATGGGAAATACTGAGCTAGAAATTTATGTGCCAACTCAGTCCAAATGGTTATAGAGCTAGGGGCCAAGGAATTCAATCATATCTTAGCTTTGTAACTTAGAGAAAATTGGAATAATCAAAGTCTAATAGCATCATCATTGGCACCATTATACTTAGATATTATAAAGATTTCTAAGAAGCTAGTTAAAGGAAGGTTGAAATCCTTAACAAGAAGAGTTCCCCAAACTAAAAATTTTGAACCATATGAATTATGATAAGTTTCAATTCAAAGTTATTAGTCTGGATAGTATATCTATTAATACTTTGATAGATTTCTTCTACTACAGGATTAACATACACCTTAAGAGGTGTAGGATGGTCATGATCCTATATTGGTTTAAATATTTCTAAAATCTTTTTTATTTTTTTGAATTTTTTGAAGGATCCTTTTTTTTTCTTCGAATCAATCAATAATGGCTCCTTACTAGATCTACTAAGCATGCAATAATAAGGCACTAAAAGTAAATAATGAAAATAAGATAAATAATAATTTTTCATTTATAAAAGTTTTAACAAAAACTATAAAATATAGATACAAGATACTAGTAGGTCTAAATATATATTAGTTTAATAAGAAAGTTTAAAATTATAATACTCACATTATTTCCCCGACAACAACAACAAAAACTTGTTGGGTCAACAGTGAACTACACACAGAGCTAGAGTGCAATGCAAATATACTTAGGTATACTTTGATATAAAAAAATGAAAGCACATCAGATATGCAAGTATACATGCCTATCTACTAATAAAGTAATAGATAAGAGCATCGATCTCTCAAGAAAATGTTCATCTTAATTGTAATTAAACTAGTACTATCTAATATAGATGAATGATTTATCCTACTAAATGGAAAGCAATTATTTTAAGGTTTTGTCACTTAATGGAGACTTCAACAAAAATAGATACTAATGTAAATAAAATATTTTGGACTAATGAATATAAAACAACAATTTTTGCTAGTGAGACTCTTAATTTTAGATGTGGATCAGAGTATATGATCCCTAAATCTTTGTCGAGCTTATAGGGGTGGAAAGGGAGGTTTATAGCCTTCCTACAGTTATAATATCTCCATATAACCTAGAAGGTTTAACATCCTATGTCTAGGTATGCCAACATTCCATTTTAATGCTTATATGTATTTAATTATTCTTTCGTCGAGATAATATATCACACTAGATATTAACTACACACTTGGACATTGTATGCATTAAATTAAGAATAGGAGATATTAAAAATATCTATAAACTAGTTCAAGGCACAAGAGTCTACATTAGTTCATATTATGTATTCATATCATTAGCCTAAAACTCATATATTTAACAAGGCATGGATAACACAAAAAGCAAACACATGTTCATTTTATTCATATAAAAAAAGACAAGATAATTAATAAAGAAAAATGTCACTATGAAGGATATATTGATATTCTCCACATTCATCTTTCCTCGAAGAACATAATTGCTTACATGATATAGGCTAGCATCTTCAAATGAAAGTATATTGTCATTCCCTAGCCTCTCATAGACTTTAATCTATGGGGGAACTAAAGAAAGACACTCAAGTATAAGACTACACTAAAATGATAGAACTCATCAACAAAAGAACTAAAAAACTATTTATAACAAGTGTAGAAATGGTCTCAAGTGTCGCAATGCTCGAAGTGTTGGCACTATAGTGTTATAACTGAACTAGTGCCTCAGTATGGTTAGGCTTTCTCTACTATAACATTGTGCTGACTCGACACATCCATTGGATAAACTAGTGCATTTGTTGGTTGAATCGATGCATCTTTTAGCTTAGTTAGCCTAGCTCCTCATTTTGGCAATTGCTTCATTAGGGCATTGTAAAAGTTCAATGATGCGATGCTTGAAAGTGTAATTCAACATTGAGGTATTGTGAAGCTTGGAGCACTAACATTCAATTTCTCGAGAAGAAAGTGTTGCAGGACAAATTTATATTACTTTTATGCTATGAAGCATTCTAATTCTGACCTCGGCTCTGTTGGGATGTTAATTTTTTATTAAATTCTAGAGCGACCAGTGTTGGAATGTTTGAATTAGGCGCTAGGGGGTTTTAGATGATAATGATGTGACACGTAATCTATGGGCGCTACGGTGCTCGTTCAATACTTATGAATTTTTTCCTTATCCTAAATATTTCCTATACAAACATAACTAAACTAACATATTTTCACTAAATTTATAAAATAAATGGTACACAATTTACATATAATAATTTTTCCCAACTTAAGTGTTGCGAATATAAGATTATGGATTAGACTTTTGATGATATCAAACATTCATATTTTTTCTTCGACTGCCTTGCCTACTAACTTTTCAGGTCCACATGATCGAATGCAACTCAAGCCAGCTCAAGATTGCATAGATTTAGGTTGAGTCAAGTCTGTAATTTTTCCTTCCTTGAATCAATTGTAAAAGTGGTTACTGATGCTAAGTAACCTTGCACATACCCACCTGAGGGTTTTTCTGTGTTTTTCTATTTTGAGTACATCCGCCTGGACGATGTTCATATCGGCCAGGACGATCCAACTAAAAATAGAAACCCTAAGTAGGGAATCCTGGTTAAGGAAGCAGTCATTAAGCACATCGTCCTGGACGATCCTTATATCAGCCAGGACGATAAGCTCAAATCAGAAAGAATCAGTCGCCAGATCTATTTAGCTAAAATTTATTTTAGGTATCGGCCAAGACGATCCATTACATTGTCCTGGATGATACAACACAATTATGCCTAAATTAATTTTGGCAATTATGGAAAGCAATTAAGGCTGATTGATATGATCACATCGACCGGGCCGATCGCAGGATCGGTCTGGACGATTTACATCGGTCAGACTCTATTCAGGGCTATGTTCAGGATGATTGTTACTCAAATTTGAACTAATCGGCCAAGACGATATTGTATCGGCATGGACGATGTAACCAATTTTCTTCTAATCGTCCCAAATCATTCTAGCTGATTGAGCTTAATTTGTATTGATCGTATATGATGATAGTCGTCCTGGATGATAATGTTGGTTCTTAAAATTTTATTTAAAGGACCTGAATTTTCTTATAAAAAGAGACCTTTAGCTGCTGTCTTGACCAGAGAGAGCCAAGAGGAGAGGGCGAGAGAGGAACTTGTGAGGGGGAGTTTGTGAGAGGGATTCACAAAGGTTGCTCCAAGCAAGGTTCCAAGGCGTCTTCTCCAATCTTCATTCTTCTCCCTTGGGGGTTCAAGGGAGATAAGCTTCAGCAATTGGTCGAGGTTCTCTGTCTGCTTCAGGAGGAAGCAAAAGGAGTTGGGTTCTCTGCCTGCTTCAGGAGGAAGCAAAAGGAGTTAAGTTCTCTGTCTCGTCAGGGTTGGCGGAAAGGAGTTTTTGTGAGGGCTTCTCCACCTTGCTGTGGAGCAAAAAAGAGTCACTTTTATAGTGCAATACTCGGAGGGCGCCTCCGAGGAGTGAACGTAGGTCGATTTGATCGAATCACCATAAATTCTTTGTGTTCTTTTCTTACTACGTTTTCGCATTTATTTTTCCGCATTTTGATTTCTGTGGTGATTTTGGTTTTAAGTTTTTGTGCTTTGATTGTGTAAGAAGATTTTTTTTAAAATACCAATTCACCCCCCTATTGGTTAGCCTCGGGCTAGTTCTTAAGGGCTTAACATCCCTAACAAACTTTCATTAAGCTCTTCCTTATCCTTAAAGAATGGTGTATTATCCTCTTCCTTGTCTAATCATAATGTACAATATGGATATCATAAAATATAATTGGTTGAAGAGAATAATAGATCATCTTGGATGAACCAAGTTCATCTAGAAGAGCTTTTTATTAATCATCCATTATGATCTATGATTGAATAATATGAACATTAATGAAGATTAGGCCTGATTTAATTCATTAATCCTCATGATTCAAATTTGCCTAATTTAAGTAACCAGAATTCGACGGTGGGGTTTCTCAAAAAAGCTTATAGTCATGTATGATGCAGTAGTCATATAATACAATTAGTTATAACCCATAATTAATTAATCTCATTTAATTAAATATTTTAATTAATTTTTATTTGAACATATTTTATATTATAATCTAGATCATATAGTATAATTTACAAAAAAAATTTATTCTTACTATCCATTGTGTGTGTGTGCACAATTGCTTAGCCAACATACACATAATACAAAAAAATAACTCAAGAAAATTAAAAGTACAAACTCAAAAAATACGTATTGGCTATTATATTGACACTACACTATCTTTAAGCCTTGTTTCTTCAATGCTGCTTGGTGTATGTTGTACCTAAAAAATTCAATGATATACAAGAAAAATATACAATATATAATGCATGAATAAGAAAATAAACATCAAATAATATTTATAATCATCAAAATACAAGATCAAGTTCCCATATTGCAACAATATAACTAACCAAATGGATTTGTGAGGTCCATTAGGATTGAATTCAATGACCAAATGTGAAATGTAAGGCTTGGGATTCATCAATAAATTTGCTCCAAGCTTATGCTAGGTTTGGACTAAATTAATGATATTTAATCCTGAGTGGATTATAATTGACTTTGGTTGAATCTACAAGTCCATAGGATAGCTTAGGTTCTAAGAAATAAACCATAATTAGGTTCTAGTTAATTCGGTCTAGGATCAAGGTAGGGTTAGATCTTAATTAGCTTAGTGTATATATTTAAGTTCAGTTTATCAAATTGGATCAATAACGGGTTTTGATGGATTAACATGGACTATACCAACCCATGGTAGCATTTTTTTAACATAGAGAAAATTCTAACTAACTATTTGGACTAATATTGGCCATAGGGTTTGCCAAGGCTAGGATTTGGGTCTATTTCATTTTAGGTAATTGTTGTATTAAGTCAATTTTTGGCTATATTGAAGTTTAATTTAGCACATATGATACCAAATAAAATCTTATGCAAGCTAATGCTTTGATCAATCCTAATTTTATTTATTGTGCTAGTGTCAACTAATCCAAGAAGCATGAGTATATGGTTTATTTCTTAATTAAATGGGTGCATGTGATACCCATTTTAAAGAAATTAAATAATTAAATGTGGATGAGTTTCCAACATAACCTTATATTTATGACACCTAAGCTAAGTGAGGTGGACAAATCAAGATAGTTAGGGTTATGATTTACATTTTAATATAAATAAGATGTAAAAGACAAAGATATTTGGTGGTAATGAAGTTGCTTGAAAAGTGAGTTGATATTAAAAATTGGTGATAAAGATGCATGGATTGATTATGACTACATGTAATCGCTTGTTCACCATAAATTTAATAAAATAATGATGTTTTCCATAATAATATATTGGAGAAATTAAGCCCCCACAAAGATTGTGTAAAGTTCAATTAACATAAAATGTTAGCACAATATAAAAGATTATTAACTCACAATGTTGGGAGATTATAGGCCCCTATATATGGCGTTAAACATAATTAGACAAAATTAAGTATTTTTTTTGGGTTTATTATATTTAAAGACAACTTTAACATGAAATAACTTAGATATAAAGCATATTAAGAACATTTTTTGACAATATATTCAATACAATGAAAGACACAAGAGAAAAAGTAAAGGTCAACAACTTGAGAACAAGGATGGATTGGAATGAAGTCTATAGATGAAGAGACTTGGAGTTGCAAGAATTGGGCAATTTAAATATTTTAAAGCCTCAAACTAAATATATGCTTACATTATATCAAAGAAGAGCTGAGTGAATGAGTTCAATTCTTAAAGATGTTAAATGAATATTGCATCACATTTAAACGTGTGTGTAGATATAAAGCAAAAAAAAAAAAAAAAAAAAGAATGAAGAGTTATGATAATCATATATTTATGAATTGTTTTTTTTTCTTTATTATAAGCATTTTGGAATCAGTTAATTGAACTAAGATAGATTTGAAGGATATGTTCTTACATACTTGAAGGAATATTCTTTAGTGCATAAAGAATTGAATATTCTAAATAGATTGAGTATATTAGAAATGATATTTTCAGTGCCTTCTTTACCTTGATAAAACACCAATTGATGAATCTAGCTATATGAAATAGTCAGTGGCACTGTTTAATATCATTGTAAATACCAATTTCAAAGATAAATAACATATATTATCTTAAAAAATTTTTATGAAGAATGCATTATATATGGTGCATTTAAAATGTTATTATAAATTTATAAATAATATTAAAATAATAATATGGGCTCCAAAAATTCGGCCCCGGCCTCTGCTCGCACTATTTTGCTTTTCTTTTCGACGAGGGGAGTTTTAACAGAATAAGTTTCGGGGTAAATTTTGAAAGGCATATGGGTTTGTAGATAAGACACTACCCAGAGATTTCTCCCTTGGCCTCATTTTGCCAGGACTTTATGATCTGAGTTCCGGTTTCCTATAGGCGCAAGCCCTTATAGTTAATTACCCCTCCCAATAATGAGAAAGAACTTTCGATTAAGGCTAGTCGTCAATCAAATATATAGAGATACGTGTTATCTAGCATATAGTAGCAGCATTGTGTATTAAAATTAGAGGTGTTTAGAGGTTTAAATGATTGATATTTAGAGATTTGAAGGTTTTGTATTTAAAATGGATAATGGACCCGATCAAGATCCCATGGTTCTGTCGTCTCGGGCCATCATGGTCTCTGGTCTACTTAGTCATAGGAGGTAGTCGACCCAACCTGATAGAAGGATCCTTATCGGCATCCATGGGTTGCTTCGTCCAAGGGTACCTTGTAGACTTGGGGTGAATATTTGCCTAAGGAGACAAATTTGAATCCACCTTAGCTAACAGAGGGCTTTGTGCCCTATCGATCATATCCTATTGATTCATATCTCAAGGATTTGATGCCACTAAGGAGCGTATTGGCTATGGTCGCAACCAGTATTTCGTAGTGCCATTTGGCGGCAAAACCACTCGGTTCAAAAGGCCATGGGTCATAATCGTTTATCCTGCAGTGCCATTTGGCAAAAAAATAGTCGGTTAGAAGATGCGTACCATGTCCTTACTGGCAGAAGATTGTTTGAGAATGAATCCTAGTGATATTTTTGACTAGGCATTTGACACTTTGTGAGCTGAAGTTATATTTGAATTTGTCCACCTCGGCAAACTGTTGCGGAGGGTGGATGGATTTTGCTTTAAGCGTTCAATGGTTTGATTTTCAATTTTAAACATTTTTTGGATTTTTGAATTTTGGGATTTTTAGATTTTTGGATTTTTGTAGAGTTTTGGATTTTGATGGGCATTTGGATATTTGGGAGACATTTGGAAATATTTGTAAACCCCTCCGGTTGAGATAAACATTCCACGGCCATCATCGGGGTGTTTTGGGGCATTTTCACTTATAGCTTGAACCCTGTCGACTCTGTCTGGCTGTCGATAGAGGATCTGGTTTCATAAGCTTTATGCCTTTGTTTATGAATTTTCTTTTTTAAAGGCCTTAAAGGCCTAATATGAATATATAAAATAAATATTCTGGTCAACTTCGTGATCGCATATTTATTCGATGTTTCGAACCCTATCTACTCTTATTTACCTTCTTAAGAGGATCGAGTTTCGTAGTCTTTATACCTTTATTAGTGAACTCTCTCTATTATAGACATTGACGGTCTAATATGGATGTATTAAGACAAATATACCGATCGTCGTAACCGTATATTTGTTCAATGCTTCGAACCCTGTCGACTCCTATTGATCCGTATAGGAGGACTGAGTTCAAACCTGAATTCACTTATTAACCCGCACAGCATCCCTAGACATCACATGTGTATCGATAACAAGCTCGTCGGGGCCCATGCGGGTTTTATGATTGCCTTTTCCCCTTTTAGTGTACCTATGTGTATACAAACTATGGTGCACGTGCAGGAGTGCTTTGAAAGTATTTGTAGACGCCTTCTATTTGCTTGCATAGAAGCTTCTAAATAGAGTTGTTTGCTGATTCATACAAGTAGACTGTCGTGCACTACTCGTTGCTTGACTTGCACAGGTAGATTATAGTGCACTAACTAATCTCCTGCCTATGTTCATATGGAGAGTTGCATTTGTCATAAACATGATCCTTTTGTTCGCAATCAGCTCTTTTTACATATAAATCTTCTAGAGATGCCCTTAGGCTTTTTGCATTTGCTATTGTTCCTTTATATTTTCTTGTAAGTAGCATTTAATATAGATGATTGGTCTCTTATGATGACTTGTAGGAGTTTGAATTTATTGTAATCCTTTTGAATTTTGCTCATAGATGGCACTTGGTGAATATGGCAGGTCTCCTACGATGATTTATAGGAGATTGTGTTTATTGTAGTTCCTTTCATATTTGTCCACAAATAGCATATATTGCATATGGTGGCTCTTCTATAAGGGCTCATACATATTTGCATTTGATGTGTATACATATTTGCATTTGATGTGTATCTTTCGCCTTTATTTGCAGATAAGTTGTTGCATCCATATTGGAAAAAGACCACTTTTATTGAATGACTCTATTATCAGGTACTTCGAGCGGGTCACTGAACTTGTTAGCATACTAGCCTTCTTTAGTCATGAATTAGTTATCATTAGCCACGAGCTAACTAATGCCCGTCATATTCTTCATAATTTCCTTCAGTGTATTTTACTATTGGACAACTATCTCTTCCATATGATTGATATAAATGTCACAACTGATCATCGTTACTTCTATGTGATCCACAATCCTTGCTTGTCATTTTGCTTGCGACCAGATGATGCCTCATCTCAAAGGATCTGTTGCACTTATCATAGCTTTTTCACATGTCCTTATGAAGTGTTCTGCTCATTTAATGCACATGGGTGATCTTCATTTGTAACGATTCACCACGTTCATCATGCACTACTTTCATCGTTTGCAAGCATTTCATTATGCGAATGGTGAATCATCTACAATTCTCTTGTAGCAAAGTAGGTTTGCTCATATATATTCTTTGACACGGGCTATGAGCTAGTCGATATCAGCTTTCATAATCTCATCGTTATTCTCAAGCAAGTTAAACATATTAATTCTTTATCTTCAAAATGACTTGCCACGCCGATCTTGAGATTATTGCTTTTCAACTAAATCAAAACTTTAGCTTCTTATATCTCATTTGAACCCGATATCATGCTCTAACTCATGCCAGATAAGAGTTTAAGTTCTAGTTCTTTGTGCAAGTTCAATTCAAGTCGGAGCCCAAGTCAAGTTCTTCTTGATTGAAAATTAAATTGAAGTTCTATATTGTCCAAGATTGATTCAAGTTTGAGTTCTTAAAGTCATTTGTTGCAAGCCCAAGTTTGTATTAAATCTCAATTTACTTAAGTTCAAATATTTTATAAGTCATTTTATGTTCAAATATGAATCCAAGTCCAAGTCCACAAATTTATGCTTGAGTTCAAGTATAGTTCAGGCTCAATATGAGCCTCTTCCGTTCGTCGAGTCCCCTATTGTTCAATCAAGTTCAATATGAGTTCGAGCTATCTTGCTTTTGTTTGAGTTTAAGTGCATCCCTTATTCTTGTCAGCTTCGGTCCACATTCAAGTTCAAGCTTAAATTTGATTTTGAGTTCACTTCATTGTTTAATGTCAAGTTCCAATTTTTTTTGTCCAAGTCCTTAGTTTCAGTAGAAATTTTGGCAGCCTCCCAGCGCTCCCTCGTGTAGGGGAAAAACCAAGAGGTAATAGTCCCCTCGATGCTACGTGAGCGCTTCAGGTATGTGTCAAAATGACCCCGCAGTTGCAAATTATTTATTAAAAACCCCCACCCTCTACATGAGCGCTTAAGGGTACTTATTAAAAATTTTTTTATCCCCCTCGCTGCAAGTGCCGCTCCGGTTTCCTTCCCTACAATGCTACGTGAGCACGTAGGAGGTTTGCCGGCCCGTTACAAGCCATGAGAGGAGTTTTTTTTAATAATAATAATATTAAAACAATCAAAACTATATTATTATTATTATTATTATTATTATTATTATTATAAATTTAATAATAATAATATTAACATTAATATTAATATTTTCATTAATAATAATATTAATGCTAAATACACTTAGCATCAAAACATTGAAGTGAGGGGAGAGAGAGACCTTGATTAAGCTAGGGATTTGAGTTGGGTTGAGTGGGTTGAGTTGGAGTGAGTTGGGCTGAGTTGGAGTGAGTTGGGCTGAGTTGGTTTAGGCAACTAGTTAAATCCCTAACAGCAAATGAAAGGGGAAGGGGCAGAAACCGTGGAGTTCGGATGGCAGAGGAGAGTCGGCTAGGTATGAGAGATTCTTCTTCTTCTTCTTCTTCTTC
This sequence comes from Dendrobium huoshanense, assembly GCA_016618105.1. NCBI lineage: Eukaryota > Viridiplantae > Streptophyta > Magnoliopsida > Asparagales > Orchidaceae > Dendrobium > Dendrobium huoshanense. Next base: position 71,776,502 of record CM028353.1, read on the forward strand.
TCTCTCTCTCTCTCTCTCTCTCTCTCTCTCTCTCTCTCTCTCTCTCTCTCTCTCTCTCTCTCTCTCTCTCTCTCTCTCTCTCTCTCTCTCTCTCTCTCTCTCTCTCTCTCTCTCTCTCTCAGCTCAAGTAGATCGGAAGGTGCAGTGGGGGATCGGGCTTGGTTGGATGGAGGAAGTGTGGAGGTCGGTTACAGCTAGGGGGGGGGGACGTCAGGTTAGAGGTGATAGGTAGAGTGGAGGTGGCGTCTTTGGCTTCGATTTGCTTTGGAGAGGAGGGGAGATCGGGAGGGAAGAGGGAGGATGGGATCGTGGCTTCCGTGTGGAGAAGTCGAGAGTGGAAGCAGAGGTTGGAGAGGGTTTGCATGGGATCTGTCAGAGGGAGCGTGAATGCTTCGTTTTCTTGGGTATTTAACAGCAGGAATGGACCTCCTCGAGCGGGGTTTGAGCATGAATCGCATAGAAGCGACGCAACGACGCCGAGCTATAGGAATTCAGCGTGATTTCTTGCTGGATTTGCAGACATGTATGATTTCAGCGATTTTTTTTTATTTCATTTTGATATGGCGTGGAGGTAAACAAATAATAATAAAATCAAAACTCACATAAAAGGCTCTATATGTGAGGCATACTTTAGTTTATGCAAGCATTCATTTACATCTATTTTTAATGTTGTTGATAACATATATCAATAGCATAAGGAGAAAAGGAATAGATAAAAGGAGAACACACACACACGAAAAACCTTTGAACAAAAAAATTCCTCTAGGTTGGAGCGGTTTACCTGAGAGCTTTAGCTTTGGTAGCTTTCTTGAAAACAGTTGTTGCAATCATGTGATTAATATGGTTGAAAACAACCACTACAGTAGGTGGAAAACTACTAATTTTAAAATTAGACTGAGAAAAAGGCTGTATATAGCCTTTGGAATGGATCTCTAGGCTAAATAGGGGAGGAATGTTGTTGTTCTTGAAGGCTTAGACTAAGTAGAAGGTTGTAGATGGACTAGGGAAATAATTATGAGGATAACATGGAGTAGTGGGTTGTTATTGATGGTTTTGGTTGTTGTTCTTGCGAAAGGATGGTTGGTTGAACCTGTCAGCTAGGTGTTGCTGTGGATAGCGGCAAGGAAAAGGAGGTGGGAAGATTCCCTAGCAGAACAATGACTGAATTCAAGAGGGAAGAAGAGAGAGTGCAGTTCTTGGAAACTCCAAGGCAACACCCGAGGACGGGCGACATAACTGGAAGGGAGATGAGGGACTCATCAGAGACTTTTAAGAGGAATAATGGATTCTTGGAGAGTTCAAGATAGGAATGAGGAGAGCTGCTGTTTGAGATCAGCAGGGAACCAATGGAATAAAGGAGGGGGAGGGAGGTTCAGTTCTTGGATACTCCAAGCAGAACCTGCAACATAGGGGGATGGATGGAGGAGAAAGGGGAGTTCTTGGAGACACCAAGAAGGGCCCCAAAGGATAGCCACACTTAAGGAAACATTAACTAATTTGATCCACCAAAATCTATCTATTTCTCATTCCTAATGCCTTTAAATAGGCAAATTTATTACAATTTACATAAAATCCCTTAAACTATCAAAATTCAGAAAAGAATTAAAAAAGTTGGCTAAAATAATTCTATAAAGTATTTATTCAATCACTCGAAGGAGATTAACACTTAATGATCCAAGAAGACTATTATTGACAGGCCCTTTTAGGTTCTCGTGGGCCCAAAGTTAGGTTGCCAGCCCAATATCTTGTTTTCCACCTTCTTGATTTTGCGCGCATGTAGGCTCTCCAACGGTAATTTAAAGATGACTTTTGTGACCGTTAGCTTGATTTTTATCAATAATTCTCTATAATAATATATTGGAGACTTATGCCTCCAATGTAGAAGAATATTCTATGGATGTCATGATATAACAACAAATAACAACTTGATTGCTGTCTCTCTATATGTGCAAAATGGAGCAATTAACATTCATCAAGTAGTATATTTATGTCAGGTTGTCCATGAAACTTGGAAGGATATGATTGTAACCCAATATGATGTTAGTATACATAATCAGTCTGTGGTATCAACTAAGATAGGTTATACTTTAGGTTCCTTGTATTACTTAATGTTCTATAAGTATCAAGTCTGTACAAACACTTTCGGTATTGAATACAAGATTTCCTTTCTCAGTCTCACGTCTCTATCTTTTCCTTAGTCCTCTATCCTTCTTGTCTTCTCAAGCTAGCACGGTGCTCATGGTATCTGAGCTTCATCCATGGCAGAACAAGATTCGGCTATGTCCCGTCAGCCTCAATCCACCATGTCTACTGCTCTCTCTCAATTCAATGTTCCACTGGCTTTGAAGTTATTGATCTCAAATCTCAAGACCTTGGTGCCCACCCAACTCACCACTGACACGTGTGCCATCTGGCGCCTTCAACTTATCCAGCACTTCACCGCCAATGGCTTTGTCGGACACCTCACCGGCGAAACACCCTTCCTGATAACAACTTCTCATCCAGATTTTAATCTCTGGACACTTGTAGATAGGAATCTAATCTCAGCCTTGCTATCCACCATTTCTCCCTCAATCCTTCCTTATGTCTTATCTTCTTCCTCGACTCAATAAGTGTGGGCAGTTCTTGAAATGCGCCTTCAATCGACAAGCAGATCACGCGTCATACAACTTAAACACGAACTCCATCGGCTTCAAATGAAGGATCGATCTATGCAATAATACCTAGCCCACATCAAACTTCTTATTGACAACATCGCCTCTGTCGGATCCAAGATTGACACTGAATACGTCATTCTCTACATCTTCATATAATTCCTTCAAAATCGCCATCAGAACGTCGCTCACACATATAGATCTTGACGTTCTTTATGCCATGTTATGCAGTGAAGAGATAAATCTTCAAAATGAACAAAAAAAAAAAAAAAGAATCCAGTTCCATTCAAGAAACGGCAGACCTTCAAGCCAACCGATTCAATTTTGCTTGTGGCAAGAACAATGTGCAATCCTCAAAAAGTCGAAACCCAGCTTCACGCCAGCCTCCATCCCGCCCGTCACAGCCTACATCAGCTCCAACCAACACCGATCGCCCCATCTGTCAGATCTGCAGCAAGACCAGCCACCTTGCCATAAATTGTTGGCATAGGTGTAACTTTAACAATGCGCCGACCACTTCTTCTACTCCCAGGGCATTCCTTTCACAACCGCAAGCCACAACTATTTCAGATTGGATCTTGGACACAGGAGCCTCCACTCACCTCACACCAGACATCACGAACCTTCACCATTCCTCTGCTTACAATGGCACAGACTCGGTCTCAGTCGCAAATGGTAGTACTCTTCCCATTCACAACTTGGGCCAAGGTCTTCTACCTCTACCAGATTTGGCTCATAAGCTCAAATTAAATAACATTCTATATGTTCCATTATTATCTCATAATCTTTTATCGATTTCCAAACTAACGTCTGACAACCCAATTTCTGTTTGTTTTGATACAAATGATTTTCTTTTTAAGGATCTTCAAGACAATCGAACTCTTCAGCGTGGTCCTCTACATAACAGACTTTATCAACTCAACAAATCTCACATCGTCCCTCGCACAGCTCTAAAGGCGTCCACCACACCCAACTCCATTTGGCACGCTCGTCTTGGCCATCCTCATAGCGGACTGCTGTCTACGCTTATCAAAACACATTCCTACTATTTGTACTTCCTCCCCCTCCTCGGCTTGTATTTCTTGCAATGTGTCTAAAAGTCACAAGTGTTACTTTGTCGCTTAAACCTTTTGAACTTATACACTCTGACGTTTGGGGTCCAGCTTCCCAAGAATCATTTATCGGGTTCAAATACTACGTGATCTTTATAGACGACTTCACTAGATACTCATGGCTCTACTTATTACACTCCAAGATCAAAGTCTTTTCTAAATTTAAGCAACTGTTAGCTCTAATCAAAAATAAATTTCAAGCTCAACTCAAAATTCTTAGAACCGATGGAGGAGGAGAATACACAAGCACTGAATTCAGGAACTTCTTATCCACCAACAACATTACTCAACAGCTAAGATGTCCGCATACCCCCGAACAAAATGGCCTTGCTGAATGCAAGCACCACCATCTCTTAGACCTCACTCATACCCTTTTGCACGCATCCAATCTTCCTATTATCTTATGGATTGAATCTCTCACTACCGCAAATTACCTCATAAATCTCCTTCCTTCAAAGGCTATCTCTCTTCTCACGCCTTACCAAAAACTTCATGGAAAGATTCCCAACTACACGCACCTTAGAACTTTTGGCTGTTTATGCTTGCCATGGCTCCGACCTTACGCACCTACCAAATTCGACAGGTGCTCTCAGGAATGCATCTTTGTTGGTTACTCATCCTCGCACAAAGGATATAGGTGCCTTGACATTAAAACAAATAAAATTCATATCTCAAGACACGTTGTCTTCTACGAACAACAGTTCCCTTATAAATCCTCACCTCCTATCACCACACAATCAAAATCTTATCTATCCCCTCACTTACTGGTTCCCACATCCAACCTTCAACCTCAACCAAAACCTGCTGCTAGCCCACTCATAGAATTGACTAGCACACCAACTTTCTCACCTCAACGCACTTCAGTCGAATCCCTACTTTCACCGGGCAGCACGGTTCTCATATGACGTGTATGATGATAAGTTTAGAATTATTTCCAAAAAAATATAAATATTTTTAATAATTACATCCTGGAATATAAATTTAATAACACTTATTTTTCTATTAAAATGTAAATAAAACCTTACAACTATTGTAACTTATCAATGGATTAAATCACTATTAAATCAACTAACAACTTAAAATCTTAATCACATTCAAGAATATGATAAAGACAAGAATCTATAAATTCTTCTTTCAATGATGCATAACTAATCACTATAAAATCATTAGATAATATTTTTTTTATTTTTATATAAAAAATATTATCTCATGATTTTATAGACATAAATATAATATGTGTGAGTTTGACGAAATAAATCCAAAAAAGGAAAAATTCACTAAGGTATAAACGATAAGGTATAAGACAAATAAAATAAAAAAAGGCATGATTAATAATACATATTAGGAGTATAAAAAAGTCGAGTCGAGTCGAGTAAACTCAAAATCGCGCTTGACTCGAGCTCGTTTAATGAGAGAACTTGACTCGCTATATAAAAATCCATCTCGAGCTCATTTAAAAAGCTAGAGCTTGGCCCAATTGAAAAGCTCGAACTCAACTCGTTTATGAAGCTTGAATGTTTATTATCTTAAAAAAGTCTTAAGAAAATGGTATATTTAAATTTTTTAAAAATATATTTTAAAATTGAGTAGCTCAACAAGCTAACAAGTTGAGTCAGATTGAGCTCGATTACAGACTAGAGCTCGAACTCAAAACATGATAATTTCTACTCGCAAGCTCTTTAGCAAGCTGAGTTTGAGCCAGCTCAGCTTACTTACACCCCTCATACATATATTATATTATAATACTTATAAATACAACATAAAATGCAAAATTGTAAAATATTAAATGAGCTAAATGATGCTTGTCATGCAACATGATTCATAAGAAGGCATACCAAAATGACAATCAATGTGTTTAAATGCTAAAATTTTAAATTGCATACATTCTTTTTTTTTTTTGTTTCCTTGGCTAAAAGGTAGATCTTTAACCAGAAAAAATTCTCAAAATTGCATAAATACTATATTTATACATTCATAAATAACTAATCGAACATTTATTCAAAATAATCTTGAAAATTTGTTTGATTACAATTTGATCAAAATAAATTTTAAAAGTATTTAATCTACCTCAAAATAATATAATAGACAAAATTGATTGATGATCTATATAATACTCATTTATTAAATAAATAAATAAATGTAAAACACATCATGCCTTTTCGCCTTGCCTAGTGCACTAATATTCGTGCATCATATAAAAACCAGACGATAAGATCTCGTCGCGATGCACGCCCAACAAACACTCGGTTCAAACGGATTGAAATAGGCGGGGCAGAAGAGAAATGAAAACTCCGGTCGCGGAGAGAGAGAGAGAGAGAGAGAGAGAGAGAGAGATTTGAATTCTCCGGCGAGTTGAAACTCTCTGTAGATTTCAGTCGTGCTTTGCTCGCGTCATAGACGGAGAACAAAGCGGAAGCCAAGTCGAATGTATTATAAGGCCAAATATTGCTAGTAATGTCGCCAGTAGAAGAAGAAACAGCGACGCCGACAATCTCCACGGAGGATCCGGCGAGGCAGACGGCACGTAATCCGACGGCCTCCCGTCTCCGTTCTCCTACCCTTAATGTTTTTCCACTGGAATCCAACGATGATAATCTTGAGCGGGCGCAGGCCCGCGCCGCTCGCATTGCTTCTATTCGCCGCAAGTCCGTCGTCGCCGTCGGCCCTGCCTCCCCTCCTTTCCGTTCCAACCTCCTCAACCACGAACAAATCATGGATCTGCTCAACAATTGTCTCAAGCTCGCTAGCGAGAATGTTTGCGCTCCTACACTTTTCATTCCTAGGGTTTCATTTCGTGTTGTCCAGGGTACTTATTTTGCTAACCACTTTATCTATTGTTGTTTTTCTTCAAGCAGAAGATTAATCAGAAGAACACATGGGAGCTGAACCTGATAGACCATCTTAGCGAGATCATCCAAACTAAACCTGAAGTGGACGATGCTGAAACCAATTTCCAGAAGGTAGCCATCCCTTTTTTGTCTATACCGCTAGGATGCATCTTAGAAATTTGGTTGATTATGTTAATTGAATCAGTTGTTTTGGTCCAAGGCAAGCTGCACTCTGGAAGCTGGGGTGAAGATATACTCACTGAGAGTTGATTCGTTGCATTCTGAAGCTTATAAGGTCCTTGGGGGAATCAATAGGGTTGGCCGGGAACATGAGAATGGTAATTTCTTATCTTTGCTTATAGGTTTCGGGACATTGTGTAACTGGGTGCCATGTTTAGGTAAGTGGATAATGGATTAAGCTGTTTGTACTATAATTTTCTGTTTTGAGCATACTTCTTTAACCACATTGGGCATTATTAGCGAGATCCTCTGTTTTAGGCCTACTGCCCGGATTGAATTTTTTTGTTTGTATTTGAAATTGCTTCTCCATTTTCTTCCATGGATACGCACAAGTTTGGCTCTGAAATGGAGCTACCTCAATAATTACAACTTTTCAAACTTCTAAAAGCACACTGACAAACCTTATCTTTGCAGAGAATGTAGCTCAAGGAAACCAGGTGCATGATAGGACTGAGCAAGAAGAAAGCCTTTCCAGGAAAGATATTGAGAGAAAGGTATACCATACATACTCCAACCTTACATCCAAATTTTTTTTTTCTTTTTCATATTTTCTGTCTATAATTAGAGTTTTATACTTCTTGCAGTTGTCGCCTTTATCAACATTGGAAACATCCTTTGAGGCACTAAACATAAGGAAGTTTGATGGTAATATAAGATGTCATGGCACTTATGACTACAAACCTTTTGATACCTCTGGCTCACTCTGATGTTATATGTTTGAACAGTGGCTTTCACCGTGGATCCTCTTTACCATCAGACATCTGCCCAATTTGATGAAGGTGGTGCAAAGGGTCTATTACTAAACAACCTTGGTATATGTGGCAATTGTCGTGTTCTCTTTGATTCATTTGAAGTACCTGAGAAGTGTATCTTGAATGATACAGAGAGTGGCCAATCTGATATGATCGACTTGTCATTTGCTAAAGGTATGAATACATTTATTGGTTGTCTTCCAGGTTTTTAATTAGATATCATTGACCTAGTTTTTTGCTTCCATTTCCAGAGTATATTGACTTGATGATGATTAATATGCCTAAAAAGGCCGACATTTCACCCACTTTGAGGGACATTATGGACCAATTTGGTGACAAAAACCATAGGTTATACAATGAATTCTCTGTTGAGGAACATTCTATTGGCCATGGCGAGACGGATGATGTTGACTATCCCAACTTGGAGGGTGATTTTTGTCCTGATGTTTCTGATAACGATGATCATATAAGCGTAGTTGATGATAATTCAAGAAGTGCAGATGTAGATTTTTCCAGTAATAGAGAGGTATGCAATTTGGTTAGCCCATCTGATCATCAATGCATATATGTTATCATTAGTAGCAATGCAAACTCATCATCATCATAATCCTTGTCCCAATTTTTTGGCAGTTGAATTTTTGTTTTTATTCTTCATTTTGATCATTAACAAGGTAAATGCTACTAATGCAGGACATTGCAGAGTACTCGTTGCAAGATCTAGACACTAATATCAGAGTTGACGAGATTGCTGATTTCTTGTCTTTTGGCCTAGGCTTCACTTCTAAAACAAATGCTTGGGCTGGTCCAGATTATTGGAAGTACAAGAAATCTAAAGGTCACCTAGAAGTTTACAAGTTTTAACTACCAACAATATCATTGTGGTGCTCCAAATTTAACTGTGAATGTTTTGTAGGTTCAGAACAAGTTTTAGATTCTGTTGAAAAACAAGAAACAACTACTAAAAAAGCAAAAGTAAAAAAATTAGCCACTGATATTGATTTCTCAAAATCAATTGATATGGAGTTTCCTAACATCTTCGATGCACCAAAGAATCGTAAGTCTTTGCTCTTACCAACCAAAAGAGCATCCTGCAACATTTTACTTCCAGAAGACTGTCATTACAAGCCTGAAAGTCTTGCAAAGCTATTTCTTCTTCCGGAGGTTATGGTAAGGCCATAATATAAATTCATAGGATTTTATCATTACTTCTTTTGTGTTAACTAAATCTTTTTATCTTTTTGTAGTGCTTTGGCAATAAATCAAGAAAATTACACGGTATGCCTTTCATTGCCATCTGTTATTTGGCATTGAAGCTTTTGAGGTGACATTGGTTTTGTTTATTTACTTATTTATTTTTCATTTCCTACGTCATATTTTTTCTACAAATATGGCTTTACATCAATGTTATCAAAAGCATTAGGTGTTTTCAAGGCTATAGGAGTTGCCCAACTCTAAGGCACTAGGTGCTTGCCAACTTAAATAGGATCTAACTAAGAAATAACAATATCACTCAAAAACTGATTTTAAATATGTTAAATATTTTGGAAGAGTGGGAAGTGATAATCATATTAAAGTAATTAGGGGAAAATTGTGAATTTTTGCATTCCATTGTATTTATATTTCAAAATTTTTGGTAAATAGATTGCCTTGAAATAAGCATACTAAACTCTTTAAGTTTGTAGCATGCGTAGCATAGCAATTATATAATTTTCCAGTACTATTTATTCTATCTTCATCATCCTTCATATTGGCTTCTCTATTATAAAATTTATAGCCCTTAATCTCTTTTTTTTGTCTTAATACTCTTCAAGTTTTACTTTCTTAAAATTAAAAAAATTTTATCGACAATTTGTCAAATTTTTTTCAAAGCGCACACCCTTGTTATCCTTGGGCATGTAGCTGTTGACCCATACACTAAAACACGCCAAAAAAGAGGCAAAATCAGCATTCGAGCAACGGTAGGCAGGTGCAACGTTTCACATAAATGCTCAAACGACCTCCGATTGCCGAACGGACTGTGTCGCTTTCTGCGAATCCTGCGTCGACGCCGCTCACGCTCTTTCCACGTTCTGCTCTCAATTGATAGAAGGGAGAAGAAGCGGAGCCTTCGGCTCTATTTCCAGCACACAAGCAACTGCTCCGATCTACACAACCCTTTTGATCCTCTCTCGAACTCTCTTCAAAATCCTCTCGCAGCCCTTCACCCAAAGTCCGACCTATCCTCCACTTCAACCAGCCCGATCCAGCCGCAGGTCAAGTATACCTCACAATCTCTCCCTCGTCTCTCTCTGTTTCACGCAGAGAGATCGAGCCAACGGACCTCCTATGTCCGATCCCTGCTCATCTTTCCTCAATCGACCCCACTATGATCATCTGACCTTCCCTGTTGAGCTCCCCACGTCTAGACGCACTTGATTCTAGCTGAATACCATCTCTCTAGTTATTTCGATCTGGCATAACTCCCTCACGGTCAGAGCCGGCCTGTGCATAGGCCGAGAACCATCAACCTCTCTCTGCCCGATCGACACCTTGTTCGCAGTCCTGTGCTGATTCGATCTCCACAGCTTTTGTAAATCTACGTGCACTCTCAAATATTGTTTAGCCTATATAATTAGAAACTCGCTTAACCTTTCTCTTTCATTCGTATTTCCTCACTTCTTTTTTCACCTTGGGTGAAAATCCTGCTGGTTATTCCTCTTATATATATAAACACCACTTCACCTTACACCTATAGGCATGCACGCATGTTGGTTTCTCTTAGAATCTTCCTCCATTACATTAATACTCGGTTCTTTACCTTTCCGTCCATGTCAAGTCCATGTATGTTTGCCCTTTGGCTCCCATTCCTCCCTTGTGCCTGAGGTTTTGTGGTATTAGACTGTTAACCTTTTTGTTATTAATTTCAAATAAACAGGGTCATCTAGATTACCTCATAAGTTAGAACTGATTTTGACCTAATTCAAATTGTAAACCTCAATGGTTGGCGGTTTGAGAGCAATATTTGAAAACTGTTTGCATTCATAGATTTATAGTCGTTTGTTATGCTGTTGAACCTCTATTAGGAAGCACTCAATTTGTAACAAGAATGCTCATTGTCTGCTATCAATTATTTACCTTGCTTCAATCAGTTTTGATTATGATACGCTTTTAATGTTATACCAAGTTTTACCATAATACCACCTATGTACTATGTAAGCACAATGGACGAATAGTTCCTGGTGGTGTTGGTAGTTAATGAACAATGGAGAAATAGTTCCTAGTGGCGTTGGGTGTTAATGAAGTCATTCTAACCTACGCCTCAAAACTCTAGTAGACATCTAGAGTGGTATATAATTTCACCAATACTTGAAACATTAAAGTTCAGTGTAAAT
>CM028354.1:0-26000 GCA_016618105.1 Dendrobium huoshanense
TCTTATGAATCATGTTGCATGACAAGCATCATTTAGCTCATTTAATATTTTACAATTTTGCATTTTATGTTGTATTTATAAGTATTATAATATAATATATGTATGAGGGGTGTAAGTAAGCTGAGCTGGCTCAAACTCAGCTTGCTAAAGAGCTTGCGAGTAGAAATTATCATGTTTTGAGTTCGAGCTCTAGTCTGTAATCGACCTCAATCTGACTCAACTTGTTAGCTTGTTGAGCTACTCAATTTTAAAATATATTTTTAAAAAATTTAAATATACCATTTTCTTAAGACTTTTTTAAGATAATAAACATTCAAGCTTCATAAACGAGTTGAGTTTGAGCTTTTCAATTGGGCCAAGCTCTAGCTTTTTAAATGAGCTCGAGATTGATTTTTATATAGCGAGTCAAGTTCTCTCATTAAACGAGCTCGAGTCAAGCGCGATTTTGAGTTTACTCGACTCGACTTTTTTACACTCCTAATATGTATTATTAATCTTGCCTTTTTTTATTTTATTTGTCTTATACCTTATCGTTTATACCTTAGTGAATTTTTCCTTTTTTGGATTTATTTTGTCAAACTCACACATATTATATTTATGTCTATAAAATCATGAGATAATATTTTTTATATAAAAATAAAAATATTATCTAATGATTTTATAGTGATTAGTTATGCATCATTGAAAGGAGAATTTATAGATTCTTGTCTTTATCATATTCTTGAATGTGATTAAGATTTTAAGTTGTTAGTTGATTTAATAGTGATTTAATCCATTGATAAGTTACAATAGTTGTAAGGTTTTATTTACATTTTAATAGATAAATAAGTGTTATTAAATTTATATTCCAGGATGTAATTATTAAAAATATTTATATTTTTTTGGAAATAATTCTAAACTTATCATCATACACGTCATATGAGAACCGTGCTGCCCGGTGAAAGCAGGGATTCGACTGAAGTGCGTTGAGGTGAGAAAGTTGGTGTGCTAGTCAATTCTATGAGTGGGCTAGCAGCAGGTTTTGGTTGAGGTTGAAGGTTGGATGTGGGAACCAGTAAGTGAGGGGATAGATAAGATTTTGATTGTGTGGTGATAGAAGGTGAGGATTTGTAAGGGAACTGTTGTTCGTAGAAGACAACGTGTCTTGAGATATGAATTTTATTTGTTTAATGTCAAGGCACCTATATCCTTTGTGCGAGGATGAGTAACCAACAAAGATGCATTCCTGAGAGCACCTGTCGAATTTGGTAGGTGCGTAAGGTCGGAGCCATGGCAAGCATAAACAGCCGAAAGTTCTAAGGTGCGTGTAGTTGGGAATCTTTCCATGAAGTTTTTGGTAAGGCGTGAGAAGAGAGATAGCCTTTGAAGGAAGGAGATTTATGAGGTAATTTGCGGTAGTGAGAGATTCAATCCAGAAGATATTAGGAAGATTGGATGCGTGCAAAAGGGTATGAGTGAGGTCTAAGAGATGGTGGTGCTTGCATTCAGCAAGGCCATTTTGTTCGGGGGTGTGCGGACAGCTTAGCTGTTGAGTAATGTTGTTGGTGGATAAGAAGTTCCTGAATTCAGTGCTTGTGTATTCTCCTCCTCCATCGGTTCTAAGAATTTTGAGTTGAGCTTGAAATTTATTTTTTATTAGAGCTAACAGTTGCTTAAATTTAGAAAAGACTTTGATCTTGGAGTGTAATAAGTAGAGCCATGAGTATCTAGTGAAGTCGTCTATAAAGATCACGTAGTATTTGAACCTGATTAATGATTCTTGGGAAGTTGGACCCCAAACGTCGGAGTGTATAAGTTCAAAAGGTTTAAGCGACAAAGTAACACTTGTGACTTTTAGACACATTGCAAGAAATACAAGCCGAGGAGGGGGAGGAAGTACAAATAGTAGGAATGTATTTTGATAAGCGAAGACAGCAGTCCGCTGTGATAATGGCCAAGACGAGCGTGCCAAATGGAGTTGGGTGTGGTGGACGCCTTTAGAACTGTGCGAGGGACGATGTGAGATTTGTTGAGTTGATAAAGTCTGTTATGTAGAGGACCATGCTGAAGAGTTCGATTATCTTGAAGATCCTTAAAAAGAAAATCGTTTGTATCAAAACAAACAGAAATTGGGTTGTCAGTCGTTAGTTTAGAAATCGATAAAAGATTATGAGATAATACTGGAACATATATAATGTTATTTAATTTGAGCTTATGAGCCAAATCTGGTAGAGGTAGAAGACCTTGGCCCAAGTTGTGAATGGGAAGAGTACTACCATCTGCGACTGAGACCGAGTCGGTGCCATTGTAAGCAGAGGAATGGTGAAGGTTCGTGATGTCTGGTGTGAGGTGAGTGGAGGCTCCTGTGTCCAAGATCCAATCTGAAATAGTTGTGACTTGCGGTTGTGAAAGGAATGCCCGGGGAGTAGAAGAAGTGGTCGGCGCATTGTTGAAGTTACACCTATGCCAACAATTTATGGCAAGGTGGCCGGTCTTGCTGCAGATCTGACAGATGGGGCGATCGGTGTTGGTTGGAGCTGATGTAAGATGTGACGGGCGGGATGGAGGCCGGAGTGAAGCTGGGTTTCTACTTTTTGAGGATTGCACATTGTTCTTGCCACAAGCGAAATTGAATCAGTTGGCTTGAAGGTCTACTGTTTCTTGAATGGAACTGGATTCTCTTTTTTTTTTTGTTCATTTTGAAGATTTATATCTTCACTGCATAACATGGTATAAAGAACGTCAAGATCTATATGTGTGAGCGACGTTCTGATGGCGATTTTGAAGGAATTATATGAAGATGTAGAGAATGACGTCTTCAGTGTCAATCTTGGATACGACAGAGGCGATGTTGTCAATAAGAAGTTTGATGTGGGCCAGGTATTGTTGCATAGATCAATCCTTCATTTGAAGCTGATGGAGTTCGTGTTTAAGTTGTATGACGCGTGATCTGCTCGTCGATTGAAGGCGCATTTCAAGAACTGCCCACACTTATTGAGTCGAGGAAGAAGATAAGACATAAGGAAGGATTGAGGGAGAAATGGTGGATAGCAAGGCTGAGATTAGATTCCTATCTACAAGTGTCCAGAAATTAAAATCTGGATGAGAAGTTGTTATCAGGAAGGGTGTTTCGCCGGTGAGGTGTCCGGCGAAGCCATTGGCGGTGAAGTGCTGGATAAGTTGAAGGCGCCAGATGGCACACGTGTCAGCGGTGAGTTGGGTGGGCACCAAGGTCTTGAGATTTGAGATCAAGAACTTCAAAGCCAGTGGAACATTGAATTGAGAGAGAGCAGTAGACATGGTGGATTGAGGCTGACGGGACATAGCCGAATCTTGTTCTGCCATGGATGAAGCTCAGATACCATGAGCACCGTGCTAGCTTGAGAAGACAAGAAGGATAGAGGACTAAGAAAAAGATAGAGACGTGAGACTGAGAAAGGAAATCTTGTATTCAATACCGAAAGTGTTTGTACAGACTTGATACTTATAGAACATTAAGTAATACAAGGAACCTAAAGTATAACCTATCTTAACTGATACCAAAGACTGATTATGTATACTAACATCATATTGGGTTACAATCATATCCTTCCAAGTTTCATGGACAACCTGACATAAATATACTAATTGATGAATGTTAATTGCTCCATTTTGCACATATAGAGAGACAGCAATCAAGTTGTTATTTGTTGTTATATCATGACATCCATAGAATATTCTTCTACATTGGAGGCATAAGTCTCCACTAGATTATTATAGAGAATTATTGATAAAAATCAAGCTAACGGTCACAAAAGTCATCTTTAAATTACCGTTGGAGAGCTACATGCGCGCAAAATCAAGAAGGTGGAAAACAAGATATTGGGCTGGCAACCTAACTTTGGGCCCACGAGAACCTAAAAGGGTCTGTCAATAATAGTCTTGTCGGATCATTAAGTGTTAATCTCCTTCGAGTGATTGAATAAATACTTTATAGAATTATTTTAGCCAACTTTTTTAATTCTTTTCTAAATTTTGATAGTTTAAGGGATTTTATGTAAATTGTAATAAATTTGCCTATTTAAAGGCATTAGGAATGAGAAATAGATAGATTTTGGTGGATCAAATTAGTTAATGTTTCCTTAAGTGTGGCTATCCTTTGGGGCCCTTCTTGGTGTCTCCAAGAACTCCCCTTTCTCCTCCATCCATCCCCCTATGTTGCAGGTTCTGCTTAGAGTATCCAAGAACTGAACCTCCCTCCCCCTCCTTTATTCCATTGGTTCCCTGCTGATCTCAAACAGCAGCTCTCCTCATTCCTATCTTGAACTCTCCAAAATCCATTATTCCTCTTAAAAGTCTCTGCTGAGTCCCTTATCTCCATTCCAGTTATGTCGCCCGTCCTCGGGTGTTGCCTTGGAGTTTCCAAGAACTGCACTCTCTCTTCTTCCCTCTTGAATTCAGTCATTGTTCTGCTAGGGAATCTTCCCACCTCCTTTTTCTTACCGCTATCCACAACAACACCTAGCTGACAGGTTCAACCAACCATCCTTTCGCAAGAACAACAACCAAAACCATCAATAAAAACCCACTACTCCATGTTCTCCTTAGAATTATTTCCCTAGTCCATCTACAACCTTCTACTTAGTCTAAGCCTTCAAGAACAACAACATTCCTCCCTTATTTAGCCTAGAGATCCATTCCAAAGGATACAGCCTTTTTCTCAGCCTAATTTTAAAATCAGTAGTTTTCCACCTACTGTAGTGGTTATTTTCAACCATATTAATCACATGATTGCAACAGTTGTTTTCAAGAAAGCTACCAAAGCTAAAGCTCTCAGGTAAACCGCTCCAACCTAGGGGAATTTTTTTGTTCAAAGGTTTTTTGTGTGTGTTTGTTCTCTCTATTTATCTATTCCTTTTCTCCTTATGCTATTGATATATGTTATCAACAACATTAAAAATAGATGTAAATGAATGCTTGCATAAACTAAAGTATGCCTCACATATAGAGCCTTTTATGTGAGTTTTGTTATTATTATTATTTGTTTACCTCCACGCCATATCAAAATGAAATAAAAAAAATCGCTGAAATCATACATGTCTGCAAATCCAGCAAGAAATCCCGCTGAATTCCTATAGCTCGTGCCGTTGCGTCGCTTCTCCGCGATTCATGCTCAAACCCCGCTCGAGGAGGTCCATTCCTGCTGTTAAATACCCGAGCAAACGAAGCATTCACGCTCCCTCCGACAGATCCCATGCAAACCCTCTCCAACCTCTGCTTCCACTCTCGACTTCTCCACACGGAAGCCACGATCCCATCCTCCCTCTTCCCTCCTGATCTCCCCTCCTCTCCAAAGCAAATCGAAGCCAAAGACGCCACCTCCACTCTACCTATCACCTCTAACCTGACGTCCCCCCCCCCTAGCTGTAACCGACCTCCACACTTCCTCCATCCAACCAAGCCCGATCCCCCACTACACCTCCTGATCTACTTGAGCTGAGAGAGAGAGAGAGAGAGAGAGAGAGAGAGAGAGAGAGAGAGAGAGAGAGAGAGAGAGAGAGAGAGAGAGAGAGAGAGAGAGAGAGAGAGAGAGAGAGAGAGAGAGAGAGAGAGAGAGAGAGAGAGAGAAGAAGAAGAAGAAGATGATGATGATGATGAAGCTCTCATACCTAGCCAACTCCCCTCTGCCATCCGAACTCCACGGATTTCTGCCCCTTCCCCTTTCATTTGTTGTTAGGGATTTAACTAGTTGCCTAAACCAACTCAGCCCAACTCACTCCAACTCAGCCCAACTCATTCCAACTCAGCCCAACTCAAATCCCTAGCTTAATCAAGGTCTCTCTCTCTCCCTCACTTCAATGTTTTGATGCTAAGTGTATTTAGCATTAATATTATTATTAATGAAAATATTAATATTAATGTTAATATTATTATTATATTATTATTATTAATTTCATAATAATAATAATAATAATATAGTTTTGATTGTTTTAATATTATTATTATTAAAAAAAACTCCTCTCGTGGCTTGCAACGGGCCGACAAACCTCCTACGTGCTCACGTAGCGTTGTAGGGAAGGAAACCGGAGCGGCACTTGCGGCGAGGGGGATAAAATTTTTTTTAATAAGTACCCTTAACGCTCATGTAGCTGGTTGGGGTTTTTAATAAATAATTTGCAACTGCGGGGTCATTTTGACACCTACCTGAAGCGCTCACGTAGCATCGAGGGGATTATTGCCTCTTGGTTTTTCCCCTACACGAGGGAGCGCTGGGAGGCTGCCAAAATTTCTACTGAAACTAATGACTTGGACAAAAAAAAATTGGAACTTGACATTAAACAATGAAGTGAACTCAAAATCAAATTTAAGCTTGAACTTGAATGTGGACCGAAGCTGACAAGAATAAGAGATGCACTTAAACTCAAACAAAAGCAAGATAGCTCGAACTCATATTGAACTTGATTGAACAATAGGGGACTCGACGAACGGAAGAGGCTCATATTGAGCCTGAACTATACTTGAACTCAAGCATAAATTTGTGGACTTGGACTTGGATTCATATTTGAACATAAAATGACTTATAAAATATTTGAACTTAAGTAAATTGAGATTTAATACAAACTTGGGCTTGCAACAAATGACTTTAAGAACTCAAACTTGAATCAATCTTGGACAATATAGAACTTCAATTTAATTTTCAATCAAACTCAATCAAGAAGAACTTGACTTGGGCTCCGACTTGAATTGAACTTGCACAAAGAACTAGAACTTAAACTCTTATCTGGCATGAGTTACAGCATGATATCGGGTTCAAATGAGATATAAGAAGCTAAAGTTTTGATTTAGTTGAAAAGCAATAATCTCAAGATCGTCGTGGCAAGTCATTTTGAAGATAAAGAATTAATATGTTTAACTTGCTTGAGAATAACGATGAGATTATGAAAGCTGATATCGACTAGCTCATAGCCCGTGTCAAAGAATATATATGAGCAAACCTACTTTGCTACAAGAGAATTGTAGATGATTCACCATTCGCATAATGAAATGCTTGCAAACGATGAAAGTAGTGCATGATGAACGTGGTGAATCGTTACAAATGAAGATCACCCATGTGTATTAAATGAGTAGAACACTTCATAAGGACATGTGGAAAAGCTATGATAAGTGCAACAGATCCTTTGAGATGAGGCATCATCTGGTCGCAAGCAAAATGACAAGCAAGGATTGTGGATCACATAGAAGTAACGATGATCAGTTGTGACATTTATATCAATCATATGGAAGAGATAGTTGTCCAATAGCAAAATACACTGAAGGAAATTATGAAGAATATGACGGGCATTAGTTAGCTCGTGGCTAATGATAACTAATTCATGACTAAAGAAGGCTAGTATGCTAACAAGTTCAGTGACCCGCTCGAAGTACGTGATGATAGAGTCATTCAATAAAAGTGGTCTTTTTCCAATATGGATGCAACAACTTATCTGCAAATAAAGGAGAAAGATACACATCAAATGCAAATATGTATGAGCCCTTACAGAAGAGCCACCATATGCAATATATGCTATTTGTGGACAAATACGAAAGGAACTACAATAAACACAATCTCCTATAAATCATCGTAGGAGACCTGCCATATTCACCAAGTGCCATCTATGAGCAAAATTCAAAAGGATTACAATAAATTCAAACTCCTATAAGTCATCGTAAGAGACCAATAATCTATACTAAATGCTACCTACAAGAAAATATAAAGGAACAATAGCAAATGCAAAAAGCCTACGGGCATCTCTAGAAGATTTATATGTAAAAAGAGCTGACTGCGAACAAAAGGATCATGTTTATGACAAATGCAACTCTCCATATGAACATAGGCAGGAGATTAGTTAGTGCACTACAATCTACCTGTGCAAGTCAAGCAACGAGTAGTGCACGACAGTCTACCTGTATGAAGCACAGCAAACAACTCGATTCAGAAGCTGCTACGCCATGCCACCGGATTCGCAACTTCTACGCAAGCGAATAGAAGACGACTACAAATACATTCAAAGCACTCCTGCACGTGCACCATAGTTTGTATACACATAGGTAAACTAAAAGGGGAAAAAGCAATCATAAAACCCGCATGGGCCCCGACGAGCTTGTTATCGATACACATGTGACGTCTAGGGATGCTGCGCGGGTCAATAAGTGAATTCAGGTTCGAACCCGGTCCTCCTATACGGATCAATAAGAGTCGACAGGGTTTGAAGCATTGAACAAATATACGGTTACATCGATCGGTATATTTGTCTTAATACATCCATATTAGACCGTCAATGTCTATAATAGAGAGAATTCACTAAAAAAGGTATAAAGCCTACGAAACTCGATCCTCCTAAGCAGATAAATAAGAGTAGATAGGGTTCGAAACATCGAATAAATATGCGATCACGAAGTTGACCAGAATATTTATTTTATATATTCATATTAGGCCTTTAAAAAAGAAAATTCATAAACAAAGGCATAAAGCTTATGAAACCAGATCCTCTATCGACAGCCAGACAGAGTCGACAGGGTTCAAGCTACAAGTGAAAATGCCCCAAAACACCCCGATGATGGCCGTGGAATGTTTATATCAACCGGAGGGGTTTACAAATATTTCAAAATGTCTCCCAAATATCCAAATGCCCATCAAAATCCAAAACTCTACAAAAATCCAAAAATCTAAAAATCCCAAAATTCAAAAATCCAAAAAAATGTTTAAAATTGAAAATCAAACCATTGAACGCTTAAAGCAAAATTCATCCACCCTCCGCAACAGTTTGCTGAGGTGGAAAAATTCAAATATAACTTCAGCTCACAAAGAGTTAAATGCCTAGTCAAAAATATCACTAGGATTCATTCTCAAACAATCTCCTGCCAGTAAAGACATGGTAAGCAT
The DNA here is from genome assembly GCA_016618105.1 of Dendrobium huoshanense. Lineage (NCBI taxonomy): Eukaryota > Viridiplantae > Streptophyta > Magnoliopsida > Asparagales > Orchidaceae > Dendrobium > Dendrobium huoshanense. Next base: position 8,882 of record CM028354.1, read on the forward strand.
CCTCTAACCGGCTATTTTTTTGCCAAATGGCACTGCAGGATAAACGATTATGACCCATGGCCTTTTGAACCGAGTGGTTTTGCCGTCAAATGACATCACAAAATACTGGTTGCGACCATAGCCAATACGCTCCTTAGTGGCATCAAATCCTTGAGATATGAATCAATAGGATATGATAGATAGAGCACAAAGCCCTCTGTTAGCTAAGGTGGATTCAAATTTATCTCCTTAGGCAAATATTCACCCCAGGTCTACAAGGTACCCTTGGACGAAGCAACCCATGGATGCCGATAAGGATCCTTCTATCAGGTTGGGTCGACTACCTCCTATAACTAAGTAAACCAGAGACCATGATGGCCCGGGACGACAAAACCATGGGATCTTGATCGGGTCCATTATCCATTTTAAATACAAAACCTTCAAATTTCCAAATATCAATCATTTAAACCTCTAAACACCTCAAATTTTAATACACAATGCTGCTACTATATGCTAGATAACACATATCTCTATATATTTGATTGACGACAAGCCTTAATCGGAAGTTATTTCTCGTTATTGGGAGAGGTAATTAATTATAGGGGCTTACACCTATAGAAAAACCGAAACTCAGATCATAAAGTCCTCGCAAAATGAGGCCAAGGGCAAAATCTCTGGGTAGTGTCTTATCTACAAACCCATATGCCTTCCAAAATTTACCCCGAAACTTATTCTGTTAAAACTCCCCTCGCCGAAAAGAAAAGCAAAATAGTGCGAGTGGAGGCTGGGGCCGAATTTTTGGAGCCCACATTATTATTTTAATATTATTTATAAATTTATAATAACATTTTAAATGCACCATATACAATGCATTCTTCATAAAAAAATTTAAGATAATATATGTTATTTATCTTTGAAATTGGTATTTACAATGATATTAAACAGTGCCACTGACTATTTCATGTAGCTAGATTCATCAATAGGTGTTTTATCAAGGTAAAGAAGGCACTGAAAATATCATTTCTAATATACTCAATCTATTTAGAATATTCAATTCATTATGCACTAAAGAATATTCCTTCAAGTATGTAAGAACATATCCTTCAAATCTATCTTAGTTCAATTAACTGATTCCAAAATGCTTATAATAAAGCAAAAAAATCAATTCATAAATATATGATTATCATAACTCTTCATTCTTTTTTTTTTTTTTTTTTTTTGCTTTATATCTACACACACGTTTAAATGTGATGCAATATTCATTTAACATCTTTAAGAATTGAACTCATTCACTCAGCTCTTCTTTGATATAATGTAAGCATATATTTAGTTTGAGGCTTTAAAATAATTAAATTGCCCAATTCTTGCAACTCCAAGTCTCTTCATCTATAGACTTCATTCCAATCCATCCTTGTTCTCAAGTTGTTGACCTTTACTTTTTCTCTTGTGTCTATCATTGTATTGAATATATTGTCAAAAAATGTTCTTAATATGCTTTATATCTAAGTTATTTCATGTTAAAGTTGTCTTTAAATATAATAAACCCAAAAAAATACTTAATTTTGTCTAATTATGTTTAACGCCATATATAGGGGCCTATAATCTCCCAACATTGTGATTTAATAATCTTTTATATTGTGCTAACATTTTATGTTAACTGAACTTTACACAATCTTTGTGGGGGCTTAATTTCTCCAATATATTATTATGGAAAACATCATTATTTTATTAAATTTATGGTGAACAAGCGATTACATGTAGTCATAATCAATCCATGCATCTTTATCACCAATTTTTAATATCAACTCACTTTTCAAGCAACTTCATTACCACCAAATATCTTTGCCTTTTACATCTTATTTATATTAAAATGTAAATCATAACCCTAACTATCTTGATTTGTCCACCTCACTTAGCTTAGGTGTCATAAATATAAGGTTATGTTGGAAACTCATCCACATTTAATTATTTAATTTCTTTGAAATGGGTATCACATGCACCCATTTAATTAAGAAATAAACCATATACTCATGCTTCTTGGATTAGTTGACACTAGCACAATAAATAAAATTAGGATTGATCAAAGCATTAGCTTGCATAAGATTTTATTTGGTATCATATGTGCTAAATTAAACTTCAATATAGCCAAAAATTGACTTAATACAACAATTACCTAAAATGAAATAGACCCAAATCCTAGCCTTGGCAAACCCTATGACCAATATTAGTCCAAATAGTTAGTTAGAATTTTCTCTATGTTAAAAAAATGCTACCATGGGTTGGTATAGTCCATGTTAATCCATCAAAACCCGTTATTGATCCAATTTGATAAACTGAACTTAAATATATACACTAAGCTAATTAAGATCTAACTCTACCTTGACCCTAGACCAAATTAACTAGAACCTAATTTCTTAGAACCTAAGCTATCCTATGGACTTGTAGATTCAACCAAAGTCAATTATAATCCACTCATGATTAAATATCATTAGTTTAGTCCAAACCTAGCATAAGCTTGGAGCAAATTTATTGATGAATCCCAAGCCTTACATTTCACATTTGGTCATTGAATTCAATCCTAATGGACCTCACAAATCCATTTGGTTAGTTATGTTGTTGCAATATGGGAACCTGGTCATGTATTTTGATGATTATAAATTTTTTAGGTACAACATACACCAAGAAGCATTGAAGAAACAAGGCTTAAAGATAGTGTAGTGTCAATATAATAGCCAATACGTATTTTTTGAGTTTGTACTTTTAATTTTCTTGAGTTATTTTTTTGTATTATGTGTATGTTGGCTAAACAATTGTGCACACACACACAATGGATAGTAAGAATAATTTTTTTTTTTGTAAATTATACTATATGATCTAGATTATAATATAGAATACGTTCAAATAGAAATTAATTAAAATATTTAATTAAATGAGATTAATTAATTATGGGTTATAACTAATTGTATTATATGACTACTGCATCATACATGACTATAAGCTATTTTGAGAAACCCCACCGTCGAATCCTGGTTACTTAAATTAGGCAAATTTGAATCATGAGGATTAATGAATTAAATCAGGCCTAATCTTCATTAATGTTCATATTATTCAATCATAGATCATAATGGATGATTAATAAAAAGCTCTTCTAGATGAACTTGGTTCATCCAAGATGATCTATTATTCTCTTCAACCAATTATATTTTATGATATCCATATTGTACATTATGATTAGACAAGGAAGAGGAGATTACACCATTCTTTAAGGATAAGGAAGAGCTTAATGAAAGTTTGTTAGGGATGTTAAGCCCTTAAGAACTAGCCCGAGGCTAACCAACAGGGGGGTGAATTGGTATTTTAAAAAAAATCTTCTTACACAATCAAAGCACAAAAACTTAAAACCAAAATCACCACAGAAATCAAAGTGTGGAAAAATAAATGCAAAACGTAGTAAGAAAAGAACACAGAGAATTTATAGTGATTCGGTCAACTCGACCTATGTCCACTCCTCGGAGGCGCCCTCAGAGTATTGCACTACAAAAGTGACTCCTTTTGCTCCCACAGCAAGGCGGAGAAGCCCTCACAAAAAACTCCTTTCCGCCAACCCTGACGAGACAGAGAACTTAACTCCTTTTGCTTCCTCCTGAAGCAGGCAGAGAACCCAACTCCTTTTGCTTCCTCCTGAAGCAGACAGAGAACCTCGACCAATTGCTGAAGCTTATCTCCCTTGAACCCCAAAGGGCGAAGAACGAAGATTGGAGAAGATGCCTTGGAACCTTGCTTGGAGCAACCTTTGTGAATCCCTCTCACAAACTCCCCCTCACAAGTTCCTCTCTCGCCCTCTCCTCTTGGCTCTCTCAGGTCAAGACAGCAGCTAAAGGTCTCTTTTTATGAGAAAATTCAGGTCCTTTAAATAGAATTTTAAGAACCAACATTATCATCCAGGACGATAACTATCGTCATATACGATCAATACAAATTAAGCTCAATTAGCCAGAATGATTTGGGACGATCAGAAGAAAATTGGTTACATCGTTCAGGCCGATACAATATCGTCCTGGCCGATTAGTTCAAATTTGAGTAACAATCATCCTGAACATAGCCCTGAATAGAGTCTGACCGATGTAAATCGTTCATACCGATCCTGCGATCGGCCCGGTCGATGTGATCGTATCAATCAGCCTTAATTGCTTTCCATAATTGCCAAATTAATTTAGGCATAATTGTGTTGTATCATCTAGGACAATGTAATGGATCGTCTTGGCTGATACCCTAAAATAAATTTTAGCTAAATAGATCTGGCGGCTGATTCTTTTTGATTTGAGCTTATCGTCCTGGCCGATATAAGGATCGTGCAGGACGATGTGCTTAATGACTGCTTCCTTAACCAGGATTCCCTAATTAGGATTTCTATTTTTAGTCGGATCGTCCTGGCTGATATGAACATCGTCCAGGCGGATGTACTCAAAATAGAAAAACACAGAAAAACCCTCAAGTGGGTATGTGCAAGGTTACTTAGCATCAGGAACCACTTTTACAATTGATTCAAGGAAGGAAAAATTACAGACTTGACTCAACCTAAATCTATGCAATCTTGAGCTGGCTTGAGTTTCATTCGATCATGCAGACCTGAAAAGTTAGTAGGCAAGGCAGTCGAAGAAAAAATATGAATGTTTGCTATCATCAAAAGTCTAATCCATAAACTTATATTCGCAACACTTAAGTTGGGAAAAATTATTATATGTAAATTGTGTACCATTTATTTTATAAATTTAGTGAAAATATGTTAGTTTAGTTATGTTTGTGTAGGAAATATTTAGGATAACGAAAAAATTCATAAGTATTGAACGAGCACCGTAGCGCCCATAGATTACGTGTCACATCATTATCATCTAAAACCCCCTAGCGCCTAATTCAAACATTCCAACACTGGTCGCTCTAGAATTTAATAAAAAATTAACATCCCAACAGAGCCGAGGTCAGAATTAGAATGCTTCATAGCATAAAAGTAATAGATATTTGTCCTGCAACACTTTCTTCTCGAGAAATTGAATGTTAGTGCTCCAAGCTTCACAATACCTCAATGTTGAATTACACTTTCAAGCATCGCATCATTGAACTTTTACAATGCCCTAATGAAGCAATTGCCAAAATGAGGAGCTAGGCTAACTAAGCTAAAAGATGCATCGATTCAACCAACAAATGCACTAGTTTATCCAATGGATGTGTCGAGTCAGCACAATGTTATAGTAGAGAAAGCCTAACCATACTGAGGCACTAGTTCAGTTTATAACACTATAGTGCCAACACTTCGAGCATTGCGACACCTGAGACCATTTCTACACTTGTTATAAATAGTTTTTTAGTTCTTTTGTTGATGAGTTCTATCATTTTAGTGTAGACTTGTACTTGAGTGTCTTTCTTTAGTTCCCCCATAGATTAAAGTCTATGGGAGGCTAGGGAATGACAATATACTTTCATTTGAAGATGCTAGCCTATATCATGTAAGCAATTATGTTCTTCGAGGAAAGATGAATGTGGAGAATATCAATATATCCTTCATAATGACATTTTTCTTTATTAATTATCTTGTGTTTTTTTTTATATGAATAAAATGAACATGTGTTTGCTTTTTGTGTTATCCATGCCTTGCTAAATATATGAGTTTTAGGATAATTATATGAATACTTAATATGAACTAATGTAGACTCTTGTGCCTTGAACTAGTTTATAGATATTTTTAATATCTCCTATTCTTAATTTAATGCATACAATGTCCAAGTGTGTAGTTAATATCTAGTGTGATATATTATCTCGACGAAAGAATAATTAAATACATATAAGCATTAAAATGGAATGTTGGCATACCTAGACATAGGATGTTAAACCTTCTAGGTTATATGGAGATATTATAATTGTAGGAAGGCTATAAACCTCCCTTTCCACCCTATAAGCTCGATAGAGATTTAGGGATCATATACTCTGATCCACATCTAAAATTAAGAGTCTCACTAGCAAAAATTGTTGTTTTATATTCATTAGTCCAAAATATTTTATTTACATTAGTATCTATTTTTGTTGAAGTCTCCATTAAGTGACAAAACCTTAAAATAATTGCTTTCCATTTAGTAGGATAAATCATTCATCTATATTAGATAGTACTAGTTTAATTACAATTAAGATGAACATTTTCTTGAGAGATCGACGCTCTTATCTATCACTTTATTAGTAGATAGGCATGTATACTTGCATATCTGATGTGCTTTCATTTTTTTATATCAAAGTATACCTAAGTATATTTGCATTGCACTCTAGCTCTGTGTGTAGTTCACTGTTGACCCAACAAGTTTTTGTTGTTGTTGTCGGGGAAATAATGTGAGTATTATAATTTTAAACTTTCTTATTAAATTAATATATATTTAGACCTACTAGTATCTTGTATCTTTATTTTATAGTTTTTGTTAAAACTTTTATAAATGAAAAATTATTATTTATCTTATTTTCATTATTTACTTTTAGTGCATTATTATTGCATGCTTAGTAGATCTAGTAAGGAGCCATTATTGATTGATTCGAAGAAAAAAAAGGATCCTTCAAAAAATTCAAAAAAATAAAAATATTTTAGAAATATTTAAACCAATATAGGATCAGGACCATCCTACACCTCTTAAGGTGTATGTTAATCCTGTAGTAGAAGAAATCTATCGAAGTAATAATAGATATAATATCCAGACCAATAACTTTGAATTGAAACTTATCATAATTCATATGGTTCAAAATTTTTAGTTTGGGGAACTCTTGTTAAGGATTTCAACCTTCCTTTAACTAGCTTCTTAGAAATCTTTATAATATCTAAGTATAATGGTGCCAATGATGATGCTATTAGACTTTGATTATTCCAATTTTTTCTAAGTTACAAAGCTAATATATGATTTGAATTCCTTGGCCCCTAGCTCTATAACCATTTGGACTGAGTTGGCACATAAATTTCTAGCTCAGTATTTCCCATTTTCAAAAACCATCAATTTTAGGAATGATATTACATCTTTGTCCAGTTTGAAGGAGAATCAGTTTATAAAAGTTGGAAGAGGTTTAAGTAAGTGTTTAGGATATTCCTTCATCATGCTTTACCCGATTGGTTAGTTATTCAAAATTTTTGTAATTAATTGGAAAGATCTCTTAGGTCAAGTATAGATGCAACAACTAAAGGATCTATGAAGCTCAAGCCATTTAAGGAAGTCTTTAAATTATTTGAGAATACAATTATAAATAATTTATAGTGCCCTTCTGATAGGGTGAATCCAAAGAGAGTAGTAGATGTTGAATAAATGCATTATTTATTTTGACTAATCAAGTGGCTATTATATCTAAGAAATTATATATTATTAGACTTATTTCAAGACCAGGATCACATGTACAGTTAGATAAGTATTATTTGAATTTTATTAGAGATAATAATGCACTAGGGATTGAGATTGTGAATTTGATTGGAATATAAAATAATCCCTATTCAAATACTTATAATCCAAGTTGGAGGAACCATCCTAATTTTAGTTAATCAAATAATAATTTTGGTTGCAACAATTAGTGGAATACATGTCAATCTAATGAAGAAATAATTAGAATAATCTCAGTAACATATAGTAAATCCTAGACCTTTGTATCCCCCAGATTTTAACCAAAATAATCAATTGACAAAGAGAAAAACACCATTGGAAGAGATTGTGGTCCAGCTAAGAACCCATTTATAAAGCTAGGCTGCGTTAGTAAAAAAACTATGAAAGTTAATTAGATAGTTTGTAATATCTTTTAGTAGTATACCTCATGGAACTTTTCCCAATAATACTGAAATTAATCCAAAGGAGATGGAAAAAGAGTATAGTGGAGACCACTTAAGAAGTGGTGGTGATTTATTACAGCCAAAATAACTTATCTAGGCAAGTCTTGCTGAAGACTATAAATTTAGCATTATTTAGAAAGCTTCCCAATTTTGTTTATGTGTTTTTATGCTTTGATTTATAGTTTATATTATGTATGTGTGTTGTATTATTTGTGATTGTTTTTCTCATCAAGCACTGCAACATTCAAAAATAATATTACAACACTGAAGTCTCAAGAAAATTTTTTGCTTTGCACCACCGCACTGATATATTAGTGAACATCACAATTCCATCATTCCTTATTGAGCACCTTGGTGCTATCCAATTAAGTGCTGTAGCATTTGGTTTATTATTTCTATAGTACCGATGATAGTTCAGTTAATATATCATACTTTCATAACTTTTTCATTATGATGCTTTTGTCAGTGTTGCAGTGCAATTGTTAGCACTATAGCATTAGGTCAAAATCATTATTATTAGATAAAGAACCACGATGGTAGTCTTTATTAAGTGTTGTAGTTCTTATGTGTGTCAAGTGACACTACATTTCTCTAGTCAAAAAGCTGGTGCTTCATTTTCTAAAGCCTGCAAAGCAATGCCATATGTCTTGTACCACTACAGCATGTGTATGTTTGACTCTTCATCTTTTTTTTTTATAGCATCGTAGTGTTAATCTATTGAGCATTGTAGCACTTGTGATGTTTATAAATAGGATGTGCAAGTTTCGTATTCTCTTTACATCATTTATACTTTCATTTCCCTCAAATTTCTGCATTTTCCTTGCTTGAGCTTTATGAGCAATAACCCCAAAAATATTTGGCTATAAGAAGAGTGATTCATTTTCTTGCAATAATAACATATTCATCTCTACTGAGGCTAAGAAAAGGTATGGGGTAATAATAGTTAATAATTAGTTTATTTCTGAAATAGGCTTTCAGAACCTGGGTGGGAAGGTAATGTAAATGATAGTAAATCGAGGTTGGGAGCATTTGTGTGAGGAAACCTATGCTACGGTGGTTAATGTAGTGAGGGAATTCTTTGCTAATGGGAAGGAGATTATGGACATTAGGTGTTATATGATAGGTAAGTAAGTGGGTACTATTTTATCTTATAATGTTTAATCATCTTTACAAGCTTAGAGATTTTGAGTTTGATTAGTACACCCCTTTTTTCTAGAATTTATGATTATGATGAAATTTTGAGAGTTTTTTGTGAGCCTCATAGTGAAGCTGCATGGAAAAAGTGGGAGGATAAAATTATTAATTTTACTGCATTTTATTTAACCCAATGTCAAAAGCTTGGCATTATTTCATTTCTGCCTATTTATTACCAAGCAAAAATATTAGCAACGTAGCTAGAGATCGTGATGTACTTAATTATGATATTTAGGTTGGTTACACTATTGATGTGGGAAAACTTATCCATTCTTCTAAGTTACAATATCATATACACTATTTTACTGGGCTTAGGATATCCTTTTCTAATTTGTGCTTTGTGTGTTAATGCTGGTATGAGAGAAGATCCTAGTAAAGAGCAAAATTTTCCCATTTCAGCCGTCACCAAAAGAGAATTTAAGAGCTTCAAAAGACTAGGTGTAGAGGAGTGTGGTCCTAGTGAGCCTCATTTGATGAGTAGGGCCAACACCAACAATAGTAAGAGTTTTAGGACTCCTAAATCTTTAGTTGAGTAGGTGATCAAGTTGAGGGAGCAGATAGAAAATGTGACAAAATTATGTAAGGAGAATAGAGAATGACAAGGTCATTACTTGTGTATGTAGGAAAAGCATTACCACTACACAATCAAATTTAATGAGGCTTTAGTGGGGATGTTCAGGAGGAGCCCCTTTGTGGAGAAATTGGACTAGCTCATTTCCCTATAACTATAGAATACTAACCTTTTATTTGGACCTGGCTTGAGGATGATGCTGATAAGGAGTAGGAGGAGAATCATAATTCAAAGTGATAATATTTATTTTTCTATTATTTTCTTGATATGGTTATTCATGGTAGGCTTAAGAGAGAGAGAGAGAGAGAGAGAGAGAGAGAGAGAGAGAGAGAGAGAACTGGATGTTGCTACTTTTATTTGTAGTTTGTTTTTCTTTTTCTATTCTTTTGCTTGGGGGTGTCGCCGGTATGTTATGATCATGATGTCATAATAGTGATGTTGAGGCTATGAGAGACATTGCTATTATCTGATGAGAATATATCTAGTGAATCTTGGATGGAGATGGATCAGGAGAATATTACTTCATTCCCTAGTTTTTTAGTGTATATCCTTAGTAGTTGTATTAGAGTGCCTTTGAGCTTATTATTATTCAATGAAAAGGCATGTTTATTTTATGTTTAGTTTTTATTTGATCTTGTACAATTTGTTATTTTTGTTTCATTTACATTTGGCTATATTTTTATTATACATAACTATTGAAAGTTATCCTCTATATAACACTTTCACTTTGATTGCTTATTTAGCCAACATAAAAATAGAAATTTAAAATTATATAAATTTAAGATAATAATAAAACCTTAGATTTTAATTTGAATGAATAGAGCATAGTAATCCATATTTTGAAAATCTTAATAATTAACTAAGGAATATCTTTTAAGTTATTGACTTGCCTTAAATATTAGAAGTTATACATTATTGCACTAACTACTGCATTTGAGATTGAATAATTGAATTTAGGGAAAAGAAGTGTGTAGCTTAGATTATGAAGATCATAGTAAACTTAAAAAATAGAATTATTGATCTTACTAAATCCTAACATAAAATCAATTAGGGTTGTTGGAAGGATAAAATAAATTTGATATTTGAAATCATTAAAATATACTCCAAGTATAAAAAAGTGATAAAAAATTAAAAAAATTAAAAGAAAAAGTTAAAAAGGAAATAGAAAGATGAGTACATCTAAACATTGGTATTAGTTGAAGAACAAGTAAAAAAGTATCATAATACTTTAAATCAAATAGGACAAGGTGAGTGAACTAGTAATATGACAGTGCACTAATGAACTTTCAATTTAACAATAAGCACAACTAGTCTCTAAATGATATATTATTCATTTTCAAAACAAAAATCAATCTTATGCATACAATGATAGTGGATATGCTCAACTCAAGCATCAATAAGGGTGATTACTTAAGTTAATTATTTATGGTTTTTTCAAATTAACATTACAACTTTCATTATTTCAAATTACTTTAAACCATGATGTATTATCATATACTTTAATAGTTTTAAATTATCAATTTTTATTTGGGTTATTAAGCTAATTTATAGGTGTTTACACCATTGCTTGAGGACAAACAAGAGCTTAAGATAGGGGAAATTTGTTGTGTAAATTATGTTCCTTTTTTTTGTTAAAATTCAATAAAAATATATTATTTTAGTTGTGTTTGCATAAAAAAAGTAACAAAGAAGGTAAAAGTTCAAAATATTTGAATGCATGCCACAGCTAGGGGTGTTAATTTTGGGTCATGTGTCGGGTTTGGGTCGAACCCGAAACTGACCTGAGTGTAAACGGGTCAACCCTAACCCGATCCAGGAATGTAAACAGGTCAAAAATGCGGACCCAGACCCAACCCGTCGGGTTGCTGGGTTGACCCGACCCAACACAGGACAACAAAACCTGTAAACGCGGGCGGGCGTCTGCCGGCTGGTGCACGCTGACAACCATGAGTATGCACAGGCGAGCAAGGGTGTGTGTGTGTGAGCGCAAATGCGTGAAGGCCGGTGCGTGGGTAGCCTCAAGCCTTGGCACGTGCATGCTCTGGAAGGTGTAGGAGCATGCGCTGGCAGGTGCAGGCAGCCTCATAGGCGCGCGCGTGGTGGGCTGGTAGGCGCGATCGTGCGGGCAGGGAGCAGGCAGCCACGGGCAGTGCGCGAGCAGCGGGGGCAGTTTGTAGGCAGGCGGGGCAGTGCTGGCAGTTGATTTTAAATAGGTTTGCGGGTTGACCCGGCAACCCATTGGGTCAACCCGAACCTGACCCATTTTTTAAATGGGTCAAATTCTGGAACCTAACCTGACTCGTTTTAAAATCGGGTCGAGTCAAACCCAAAATTTTTGGGTCGGGTTCAAGTCTGGTTTTTGTGTCATATCAAATATTGACACCCCTAGCCATATATTTTATACTATAGTGTTGTTATTTATAACACCCCAATGCCTAGTTAAGATATTGCAGCGCCAACTGCTTTGGAATTTAAGAAAAAAATTAGCATCCCGACTGATCCAAGATTAGTGTCGCAACACTCCATAGTATAATAGCATCATAAATCAGCATCGTAGAACTTCAATCTTGAGAAATTTAATGCTAGAGAGCCAAGCTTCATGATGCCACAATGTTGGGTTGCACTTTTAAGCACAACACTAGACTTTTACCACACCATGGTGGAGCAGTTGCCAAAATGAGGAGTCACATTGACTAAGCTAAAAGACACATTAATTTAACCAACATACACACACCGATTCAGCCAATAAATGCGTTATTCAGCCAATAAATGCATTGATTCAACACAACTTTTTAGTGGAGCAAGCCTAACATCATTGAGGCGCTAATTCATTTTATAACCCCATAGCGCCAACACTTTGAGTATCGTGGTGCTTGAGGATTTTTATTCACTTGATATAAATATTTTTTAGTTATTTTGTGAAGGAGTTCTATCATTTTTCATTGGAGTCTTTTAGTTTTGAGTTTCTTTCTTTAGTTTTCCCTTAGAGTAAAGTCAAAGGGAGGCTAGGAAAGGGAAAGATACTTTTATTTGGAGATCATAACATGTATTGTGCAAGCAATTATGTGTTAGAGGAAGAACGAGTGTGGAGAATATCAATTAATCCTTCTTGATGACATTTATCTTTGTTAATTCTCTTATATCTTTTTCTTGTATGAATGAAATAAATATGAGTTTATTCTTGTGTTTTCATGTCTGGTTAAATCTATGAGTTTTAGGCTAATGATGTAAATGCATAACAAGTACTAATATAGACTCATATGTCTTGAATTAGTTTATATATATTTTTAATTTCTCCCATTCTTAAATTAATGCATATAATGGTTATATGTGTAGTTAATACATGGTGTGATATATTACCTCAACTTAGGAATATTGGAAGAAATAGGAGTTTTGAAATGTAACATTGGCATACCAAGATATAAAATGTTAAACCTTCTAAAATATATGGAGACATTATAATTTTAGGAAGGTCATAAACCTCCCTCTTCACCCCTACAGGCTTGATAGAGATCTAGGGATAATTATGCTCTGATCAACATCTAAAATTAAGAGTCTCATTAGAAAAACTATATTAATTTTCATTCATTAGTCTAAAATACCTTATTTATATCAGTATCTACTTTTCATGCAAATCTTTGTTAAGTGAAAAAAACTAAAAAAATAACTGCTTTGCTTTAGTAGGATAGATTGTCCAACTATATTGGATAGTTGTAATTTAATTATAATTAAGCACAACACTTCCTTGTGAGATAAACACTCTTCTCTGTCATTTTATTACTTGATCAGTATGTATACTTAGTCATCTAGTGGGATTTCATTATTCTTTATATCAAAGGTTGTCTAAGTATATTCATATTGCACTCTAGCTCTAAGTTTAGCTTACCGCAGTCCCCAACACTTAATGTTGAGGCGCTACCCAGGGAGCATTGCCATGCCAAATCAAGAGCTGCAACATTAAATTGCTTAGCACCATGGTGGGAGATTGTTAAAATGATGTTATGAAGTTGAATTTTTATGTTGACCTAGTAGCGCCACAACACCATCAATCCATTATCATGACACAAGTTCAGTTATTTTATAATGTTATAAATAGTAAACTTAGTGTTCATGTTAAATGTTGGCACTTTAGAGAGATGTGTGTGTGAGTGTTAGAAACTATTTTTGGAGGAGAGTTAGATCTTGTTTACCTATTTTGAGTCTTATATTAGTTTGGATTAAAGAGAAGTGCAAAAGAGTTTATACTACTGATCTTGGTCATTTCTATCTTTTAATCTCTAATTTGTATTTTATTTTGTAGTTTGTATTTTATTTTGTTAGTGAAATGAAAATGTTTGTGATGTTAATTATATCTCCATGTGCAACTAAACTCTTTAATATGAATCTATGATTATTTAACAACCTTGTATTATATAGAGTAAGTGATTTATTTATTTAATTACTTCAATGATGTTTTTAATTCCACAAAACTTCATTTAGTTTATGTATAGACCATACATAGACTTAAAATCTAGTGTGATATAGAGCCTCAATGGTGGAGTAGAAGAAAAATTAGAGGTTTTAAAATATAATATTATCATATATAGATATATTATGGTTAGGATTATAAGATCTTAAGGAGATATTACAACTGTAGTTGGGAGAAATCCTAGACAATACTCCAATGAGCCTGAAAGAGATGTGGAGTATATATGCTCAAATTTATAGCAAAATTAGGAAGAAAACCACTCTTATACAAGAATGCACTTATAAATATCATGGGTTTAGAGCTTTGTACAATTAGGAAATTAACTTTATGCAACTTTTAGCTTTTTCACTTTAATTAGCACAACCTGTTTTGAAGCATTTAGCTACATAATAGAGTAGTTTCATTAAATAGTACTAAAGTGAACTTAGAAAATTTTAACTCCCAATGGGAATGATTCTCTTATGATTAGTTTATTACTTTACATGACACGTGCACTTTCATAGAATAGGATCTGTACCTTACCAAATTAAATAAAATTTAAAGGTTCAAGTAGTGTGTGTAAGTAGCATGTCAAGTTTTTTTTTCCATTACTAGGGAATGCTTGAGAAATTAATTATCTTATTGTACATTTTATATTGCTGAATAAACTAATAATTTAATATAGTTTTTATTTTTTATTTTTACCTACTTTATGTTGCCACTGCTTATTATTTCTTTGAAAACAAATGAGTGTTTTACATATTATGTATTATGATGCTTAATGTTGTATGTGTAGTAATAAACAACCACTAGAAATTTATTTGACATTGAAATTGAAAAGAAATTTAAAATAATTTAAAAGTTACAAAATTTAAAAAGGACAAAAAAATAGTTGAACAAATTCCTAATAATGATCAAATTAGACTACTTAGGGAATATGCTAACCTTATGATTGAAGGCATTCATCAAAGCATAAATAAACATAGCATTCACGCTAATTATTTTGAACTAAAACCTGTAATAATTTAAATTGTATAAAACTCTTAATTTTAGACAACTCCAATAGAAGATAATAATATGCATAAATCTACTTTTCTTGAAATATGCATGACCTTTAAAT
The DNA here is from genome assembly GCA_016618105.1 of Dendrobium huoshanense. Lineage (NCBI taxonomy): Eukaryota > Viridiplantae > Streptophyta > Magnoliopsida > Asparagales > Orchidaceae > Dendrobium > Dendrobium huoshanense. The sequence goes on from CM028354.1 coordinate 24,033, forward strand.
GCAATGGTGTTTTTTATGATGTCATTAGACTTTGGTTATTTCATCTCTTACTTAGGGATAAAGCTAAGATGTGGTTAAATTTATTACCTTGAGGCTCAATTACAACTTGGAATGACTTAGCCCATAAATTTTTATCTAAATATCTTCTCCCATCTAAAATTGCTATGCCCAAAATTGATATCACATAATTTACCCCATAATATGGTGAATCCATTTATGAGTCATGGGAGAGATTTAAAGAACTTCTTAGGAAGTGTCCTTATAATTACCTCCTTCATCGGCTAATCATTTAAACCTTTTATAATGGTCTTATAGGTTCTCTTAGATTAATCATTGATACTAGTTGTGGTGGTTCTAAAATGTCAAAGCCCTTTTATGAAGCATATGCTTTTATTGAAGAGATGGATACCAATAATTTTTAATGGCCATTTGAAAGAGTTAATCCTAGAAAGGTAGTTAGTGTTTATGATTCAGATGCTAAACATTAGTGAAGATAAGCGCTGGTGGATGGGTCACTAGGAGAAAAAGTTCCAAAGGAGGATGAACTCCCTAATCAGTTGGGAGGAGTTTTTAGATTCGTTTCAATCCTGGTTAATACCATCTTCTAAATGATAGTAGATGCAAGAGACAGTTGTGAGACTGGTTCAGAGGAGTAGGATTAAGATGTAGTATGAGATAGAGTTTATATATTTGGCTAAATACTCTTCATTGCTAATTAGCACTCTAGAGGAGAAGTGTTATAAGTTTTTTAGAAGAGTTTGAGATAGTATGATGAAACTATTAGTTTTGTTTCCTATTTTTACTGATTTTGAGTTGGTAGAGAAAACCTATTTGATTAAGGACAACCTGGTAGCTACTCAGCAGTGTTGGACTACTAGTATAAAGCAATTTGGAGGTAAGACTTTTTTATTGTAGTTTATTTATTAAAAGAGTAGATTTGGACCTAGAGAGTCCATATGAGAAAGATATAATATTGGTAGTATCTATTAGTAGGGGGATTGTTATTGATTATGGGAGTTTTATTAGTGGGACACCTATGTGTCAGAGTAATGGAAGACGTCATCTTGGCCAGTGTTATTGGATAACATTACAGTGTTTTCGATGTGGGAAGGCTAGATATATGCTTGTTGAGTTTCCACAAGTAGTAATTAATAGAAAATTTGAGTCCAGATCTGAGAGTTATGTTAGACAAGTATGGAGATTAAGAATAGTACCCTTACAATCATTTGTTGAGGGCCCTCTTGGTAGCAACATTTGTTCTGATACTATGGTGAGCTTAATAACAGGGAGATAACTCCCATGTCATAGAGTGTTTGGCTGTTATATTGCACCAGCTCTAATTTAGGCATGTATGTATATTCTAACTAAGAATGAGGCTCAAAATGTTATAGATATTATGATAATTTTGACATATTTATGATCATCCATGTCATATTTATTTGATTTTTTGAGCTAATCATTTATTTTATTTCTGAATTTGCAACATTTGCCTTCAATATTACTACCTTTTTTCCTTACATGTCACTTTACTGACTGGAAAAGGTATGGTATATATATTGTAGTATGACCCCCATATCCAAATCTCTGTATAAGATGATACCTAAAGAGCTTCAAAAGTTAATAGTGTAGCTTCAAGAGTTGGTTGATAGGGGATATATCCATCCTAGTGTGTCTCTCTAAGGAGCACCTATTTTATTTATAAAGTAAAATATAGTATGATGCTTATGTGTATTGATTACAAGGAGTTGAATAAAGACACTATCAAGAGCAAGCACTATCTACCTTGGATTGATGATTTATTTGATCAACTTATTATGTTCTACAAGATTGATCTGTAATTTTGTAATTATCAGGTGAAAGTGAGAGAGGTGGATGTGATGAAGTCTACTTTTAATACTAGATATAGACATTAGGAGTTCCTATTTAGGCCTTTTGGGCTGACTAATGCATTAGTAGTTTTCATGGATT
>CM028354.1:26500-47892 GCA_016618105.1 Dendrobium huoshanense
GATCTAACTCTACCTTGACCCTAGACTACAAATTACTAGAACCTAATTTTCTTAGAACCTAAGCTATCCTATGGACTTGTAGATTCAACCAAAGTCAATTATAATCCACTCATGATTAAATATCATTATTTAGTCCAAACCTAGCATAGCTTGGAGCAAATTTTTATTGATGAATCCCACCTTACATTTCACATTTGGTCATTGAATTCAATCCTAATGGACCTCACAAATCCATTTGTTAGTTAGTTTGTTGCAATATGGGAACCTGGTCATGTATTTTGATGATTATAAATTTTTTAGGTACAACATACACCAAGAAGCATTGAGAAACAAGGCTTAAGATAGTGTAGTGTCAATATAATAGCCATACGTATTTTTTGAGTTTGTACTTTTAATTTTCTTGAGTTATTTTTTTGTATTATGTGTATGTTGGCTAAACATTGTGCACACACACACAATGGATAGTAAGAATAATTTTTTTTTTTGTAAATTATACTATATGATCTAGATTATAATATAGAATACGTTCAAATAGAAATTATTAAAATATTTAATTAAATGAGATTAATAATTATGTTTATAACTAATTGTATTATATGACTACTGCATCATACATGACTATAATCTATTTTGAAACCCCCACCGTCGAATCCTGGTTACTTAAATTAGCAAATTTGAATCATGAGGATTAATGAATTAAATCAGGCCTAATCTTCATTAATGTTCATATTATTCAATCATAGATCATAATGGATGACTAATAAAAAGCTCTTCTAGATGAACTTGGTTCATCCAAGATGATCTATTATTCTCTTCAACAATTATATTTTATGATATCCATATTGTACATTATGATTAGACAAGGAAGGAGATTACACCATTCTTTAAGGATAAGGAAGAGCTTAATGAAAGTTTGTTAGGGATGTTAAGCCCTTAAGAACTAGCCCGAGGCTAACCAACAGGGTTGGTGAATTGGTATTTTTAAAAAAATCTTCTTACACAATCAAGCACAAAAACTTAAAACCAAAATCACCACAGAAATCAAGGTGTGGAAAAATAAATGCAAAAACGTAGTAAGAAAGAACACAGAGAATTTATAGTGATTCGGTCAACTCGACCTATGTCCCACTCCTCGGAGGCTCCTCAGAGTATTGCACTACAAAAGTGACTCCTTTTGCTCCTACAGCAAGGCGGAGAAGCCCTCACAAAAACTCCTTTCCGCCAACCCTGACGAGACAGAGAACTTAACTCCTTTTGCTTCCTCCTGAGCAGGCAGAGAACCCAACTCCTTTTTGCTTCCTTCTGAAGCAGCAGAGAACCTCGACCAATTGCTGAAGCTTATCTCCCTTGAACCCCAAAGGGCGAAGAACGAAGATTGGAGAAGATGGCCTTGGAACCTTGCTTGGAGCAACCTTTGTGAATCCCTCTCACAAACTCCCCCTCACAAGTTCCTCTCTCGCCCTCTCCTCTTGGCTCTCTCTCAGGTCAAGACAGTAGCTAAGGTCTCTTTTTTATGAGAAAATTCAGGTCCTTTAAATAGAATTTTAAGAACCAACATTATCATCCAGGACGATAATTCTATCGTCATATACGATCAATACAAATTAAGCTCAATTAGCCAGAATGATTTGGACGATCAAAGAAAATTGGTTACATCGTTCAGGCCAATACAATATCGTCCTGGCCGATTAGTTCAAATTTGAGTAACAATCATCCTGAACATAGCCCTGAATAGAGTCTGACCGATGTAAAATCGTTCGGTCTACCGATCCTGCGATCGGCCCGGCCGATGTGATCGTATCAATCAGCCTTAATTGCTTTCCATAATTGCAAATTAATTTAGGCATAATTGTGTTTGTATCATCTAGGACAATGTAATGGATCGTCTTGGCTGATACCCTAAAATAAATTTTAAGCTAAAGAGATCTGGCGGCTTGATTCTTTTTGATTTGTTATCGTCCTGGCCGTATAAGGATCGTCAGTCAGGACATGTGCTTAATGACTGCTTTCCTTAACCAGGATTCCCTAATTAGGATTTCTATTTTTAGTCGGATCGTCCTGGCTGATATGAACATCGTCCAGGCGGATGTACTCAAATAGAAAAACACAAGAAAAACCCTCAAGTGGTATGTGCAAGGTTACTTAGCATCAGGAACCACTTTTACAATTGATTCAGGGAAGGAAAAATTACAGACTTGACTCAACCTAAATCTATGCAATCTTGAGCTGGCTTGAGTTTCATTCGATCATGCAGACCTGAAAAGTTAGTAGGCACAAGACAGTCGAAGAAAAAATATGAATGTTTGCTATCATCAAAAGTCTAATCCATAAACTTATATTCGCACACTTAAGTTGGGAAAAATTATTATATGTAAATTGTGTTACCATTTATTTTATAAATTTAGTGAAATATGTTTATTTAGTTATGTTTGTGTAGAAATATTTAGGATAACGAAAAAATTCATAAGTATTGAACGAGCACCGTAGCGCCCATAGATTACGTGTCACATCATTATCATCTAAAACCCCCTAGCGCCTAATTCAAACCTTCCAACACTGGTCGCTCTAGAATTTAATAAAAATTAACATCCCAACAGAGCCAGGTCGAATTAGAATGCTTCATAGCATAAAGTAATAGATATTTGTCCTGCACACACTATCTTCTCGAGAATTGAATGTTAGTGCTCCAAGCTTCACAATACCTCAATGTTGAATTACACTTTCAAGCATCGCATCATTGAACTTTTACAATGCCCTAATGAAGCAATTGCCAAAAGAGGAGCTAGGCTAACTAAGCTAAAAGATGCATCGTATTCAACCAACAATGCACTAGTTTTATCCAATGGAATGTGTCCGAGTCAGCACAATGTTTATAGTAGAGAAGCCTAACCATACTGAGGCACTAGTTCAGTTTATAACACTATAGTGCCAACACTTCGAGCATTGCGACACCTGAGACCATTTCTACACTTGTTATAAATAGTTTTTAGTTCTTTTGTTGATGATTCTATCTTTTAGTGTAACTTGTACTTGAGTGTCTTTCTTTAGTTCCCCCGATAGATTAAGTCTATTGGAGGCTAGGGAATGACAATATACTTTCATTTGAAGATGCTAGCCTATATCTGTAAGCAATTATGTTCTTCGAGGAAAGATGAATGTGGAGAATATCAATATATCCTTCTAGACATTTTTCTTTATTAATTATCTTGTGTTTTTTTTTATATAATAAAATGAACATGTGTTTGCTTTTTGTGTTATCCATGCTTGCTAAATATATGAGTTTTTAGGATCATTATATGAATACTTAATATGAACTAATGTAGACTCTTGTGCCTTGAACTAGTTTATAGATATTTTTAATATCTCCTATTCTTAATTTAATGCATACAAGTTCCAAGTGGTGTAGTTAATATCTAGTGTGATATATTATCTCGACGAAAGAATAATTAAATACTATATACATTAAAATGGAATGTTGGCATACCTAGACATAGGAGATGTTAAACCTTCTAGGTTATATGGAGATATTATAATTGTAGGAAGGCTATAAACCTCCCTTTCCACCCTAGAAAGCTCGATAGAGATTTAGGGATCATATACTCTGATCCCATCTAAAATTAAGAGTCTCACTAGCAAAATTGTTTGTTTATATTCATTAGTCCCAAAATATTTTATTTACATTAGTATCTATTTTTGTTGAAGTCTCCATTAAGTGACAAAACCTTAAATAATTGCTTTTCCATTTAGTAGGATAAATCATTCATCCTATATTAATAGTATAGTCTTAATTTCATTAACAATTAAGATTGAACATTTTCTTGGAGATCGACGCTCTTATCTATCATTTATTAGTAGATAGGCATGTATACTTGCATATCTGATGTGCTTTCATTTTTTTTATATCAAAGTATACCTAAGTATATTTTGCATTGCACTCTAGCTCTGTGTGTAGTTCACTGTTGACCCAACAAGTTTTTGTTGTTGTTGTCGGGGAAATAATGTGAGTATTATAATTTTAAACTTTATTATTAAATTAATATATATTTAGACCTACTAGTATCTTGTATCTTTATTTTATAGTTTTTGTTAAAACTTTTATAAATGAAAAATTATTATTTTATCTTATTTTCATTATTTACTTTTAGTGCATTATTTATTGCATGCTTAGTAGATCTAGTAAGGAGCCATTATTGATTGATTCGAAGAAAAAAAAGGATCCTTCAAAAATTCAAAAAAATAAAAATATTTTAGAAATATTTAAACCAATATAGGATCAGGACCATCCTACACCTCTTAAGGTGTATGTTAATCCTGTAGTAGAAGAAATCTATCAAAGTCTTAATAGATATACTATCCAGACCAATAACTTTGAATTGAAACTTATCATAATTCATATGGTTCAAAATTTTTAGTTTGGGGAACTCTTGTTAAGGATTTCAACCTTCCTTTAACTAGCTTCTTAGAAATCTTTATAATATCTAAGTATAATGGTGCCAATGATGATGCTATTAGACTTTGATTATTCCAATTTTTTCTAAGTTACAAAGCTAATATATGATTTGAATTCCTTGGCCCCTAGCTCTATAACCATTTGGACTGAGTTGGCACATAAATTTCTAGCTCAGTATTTCCCATTTTCAAAAACCATCAATTTTAGGAATGATATTACATCTTTGTCCAGTTTGAAGGAGAGTCAGTTTATAAAAGTTGGAAGAGGTTTAAGTAAGTGTTTAGGATATTCATTCATCATGCTTTACCCGATTGGTTAGTTATTCAAAATTTTTGTAATTAATTGGAAAGATCTCTTAGTCAAGTATAGATGCAACAACTAAAGGATCTATGAAGCTCAAGCCATTTAAGGAAGTCTTTAAATTATTTGAGAATACAATTATAAATAATTTATAGTGCCCTTCTGATAGGGTGAATCCAAAGAGAGTAGTAGATGTTGAATAAAATGCATTATTTATTTTGACTAATCAAGTAGCTATTATATCTAAGAAATTAGATATTATTAGACTTATTTCAAGACCAGGATCACATGTACAATTAGATAAGCATGATTTGAATTTTATTAGAGATAATAATGCACTAGGGATTGAGATTGTGAATTTGATTGGAATATAAAATAATCCCTATTCAAATACTTATAATCCAAGTTGGAGGAACCATCCTAATTTTAGTTAATCAAATAATAATTTTGGTTGCAACAATTAGTGGAATACATGTCAATCTAATGAAGAAATAATTAGAATAATTCTCAGTAACATATAGTAAATCCTAGACCTTTGTATCCCCCAGATTTTAACCAAAATAATCAATTGACAAAGAAAAAAACACCATTGGAATAGATTGTGGTCCAGCTAAGAACCCATTTATAAAGCTAGGTTGCGTTAGTAAAAAAAACTATGAAAGTTAATTAGATAGTTTGTAATATCTTTTAGTAGTATACCTCATGGAACTTTTCCCAATAATACTGAAATTAATCCAAAGGAGATGGGAAAAGAGTATAGTGGAGACCACTTAAGAAGTGGTGGTGATTTATTACAGCCAAAATAACTTATTTAGGCAAGTCTGGCTGAAGACTATAAATTTAGCATTATTTAGAAAGCTTCCCAATTTTGTTTATGTGTTTTTATGCTTTGATTTATAGTTTATATTATGTATGTGTGTTGTATTATTTGTGATTGTTTTTCTCATCAAGCACTGCAACATTCAAAAATAATATTACAACACTGAAGTCTCAAGAAAATTTTTTGCTTTGCACCACCGCACTGATATATTAGTGAACATCACAATTCCATCATTCCTTATTGAGCACCTTGGTGCTATCCAATTAAGTGCTGTAGCATTTGGTTTATTATTTCTATAGTACCGATGATAGTGCAGTTAATATATCATACTTTCATAACTTTTTCATTATGATGCTTTTGTCAGTGTTGCAGTGCAATTGTTAGCACTATAGCATTAGGTCAAAATCATTATTATTAGATAAAGAACCACGATGGTAGTCTTTATTAAGTGTTGTAGTTCTTATGTGTGTCAAGTGACACTACATTTCTCTAGTCAAAAAGCTGGTGCTTCATTTTCTAAAGCCTGCAAAGCAATGCCATATGTCTTGTACCACTACAGCATGTGTATGTTTGACTCTTCATCTTTTTTTTTTATAGCATCGTAGTGTTAATCTATTGAGCATTGTAGCACTTGTGATGTTTATAAATAGGATGTGCAAGTTTCATATTCTCTTTACATCATTTATACTTTCATTTCCCTCAAATTTCTGCATTTTCCTTGCTTGAGCTTTATGAGCAATAACCCCAAAAATATTTGGCTATAAGAAGAGTGATTCATTTTCTTGCAATAATAACATATTCATCTCTACTGAGGCTAAGAAAAGGTATGGGGTAATAATAGTTAATAATTAGTTTATTTCTGAAATAGGCTTTCAGAACCTAGGTGGGAAGGTAATGTAAATGATAGTAAATCGAGGTTGGGAGCAATTGTGTGAGGAAACCTATGCTACGGTGGTTAATGTAGTGAGGGAATTCTTTGCTAATGGGAAGGAGATTATGGACATTAGGTGTTATATGATAGGTAAGTAAGTGGGTACTATTTTATCTTATAATGTTTAATCATCTTTACAAGCTTAGAGATTTGAGTTTGATTAGTACACCCCTTTTTTCTAGAATTTATGATTATGATGAAATTTTGAGAGTTTTTTGTGAGCCTCATAGTGAAGCTGCATGGAAAAAGTGGGAGGATAAAATTATTAATTTTACTGCATTTTATTTAACCCAATGTCAAAAGCTTGGCATTATTTCATTTCTGCCTATTTATTACCAAGCAAAAATATTAGCAACGTAGCTAGAGATCGTGATGTACTTAATTATGATATTTAGGTTGGTTACACTATTGATGTGGGAAAACTTATCCATTCTTCTAAGTTACAATATCATATACACTATTTTACTGGGCTTAGGATATCCTTTTCTAATTTGTGCTTTGTGTGTTAATGCTGGTATGAGAGAAGATCCTAGTAAAGAGCAAAATTTTCCCATTTCAGCCGTCACCAAAAGAGAATTTAAGAGCTTCAAAAGACTAGGTGTAGAGGAGTGTGGTCCTAGTGAGCCTCATTTGATGAGTAGGCCAACACCAACAATAGTAAGAGTTTTAGGACTCCTAAATCTTTAGTTGAGTAGGTGATCAAGTTGAGGGAGCAGATAGAAAATGTGACGAAATTCTGTAAGGAGAATAGAGAATGACAAGGTCATTACTTGGGTATGTAGGAAAAGCATTACCACTACACAATCAAATTTAATGAGGCTTTAGTGGGGATGTTCAGGAGGAGCCCCTTTGTGGAGAATTTGGACTAGCTACCTTTCCCTATAACTATAGAATACTAACCTTTTATTTGGACCTGGCTTGAGGATGATGCTGATAAGGAGTAGGAGGAGAATCATAATTCAAAGTGATAATATTTATTTTTCTATTATTTTCTTGATATGGTTATTCATGGTAGGCTTAAGAGAGAGAGAGAGAGAGAGAGAGAGAGAGAGAGAGAGAGAGAGAGAGAACTAGATGTTGCTACTTTTATTTGTAGTTTGTTTTTCTTTTTCTATTCTTTTGCTTGGGGGGTTCGCCGGTATGTTATGATCATGATGTCATAATATTGATGTTGAGGCTATGAGAGACATTGCTATTATCTGATAATAATATATCTAGTGAATCTTGGATGGAGATGGATCAGGAGAATATTACTTCATTCCCTAGTTTTTTAGTGTTTATCCTTAGTAGTTGTATTAGAGTGCCTTTGAGCTTATTATTATTCAATGAAAAGGCATGTTTATTTTATGTTTAGTTTTTATTTGATCTTGTACAATTTGTTATTTTTGTTTCATTTACATTTGGCTATATTTTTATTATAGATAACTATTGAAAGTTATCCTCTATATAACACTTTCACTTTGATTGCTTATTTAGCCAACATAAAAATAGAAATTTAAAATTATATAAATTTAAGATAATAATAAAACCTTAGATTTTAATTTGAATGAATAGAGCATAGTAATTCATATTTTGAAAATCTTAATAATTAACTAAGGAATATCTTTTAAGTTATTGACTTGCCTTAAATATTAGAAGTTATACATGATTGCACTAACTACTGCATTTGAGATTGAATAATTGAATTTAGGGAAAAGAAGTGTGTAGCTTAGATTATGAAGATCATAGTAAACTTAAAAAATAGAATTATTGATCTTACTAAATCCTAACTTAAAATCAATTAGGGTTGTTGGAAGGATAAAATAAATTTGATATTTGAAATCATTAAAATATACTCCAAGTATAAAAAAGTGATAAAAATTTAAAAAAATTAAAAGAAAAAGTTAAAAAAGAAATAGAAAGATGAGTACATCTAAACATTGGTATTAGTTGAAGAACAAGTAAAAAAGTATCATAATACTTTAAATCAAATAGGACAAGGTGAGTGAACTAGTAATATGACAGTGCACTAATGAACTTTCAATTTAACAATAAGCACAACTAGTCTCTAAATGATATATTATTCATTTTCAAAACAAAAATCAATCTTATGCATACAATGATAGTGGATATGCTCAACTCAAGCATCAATAAGGGTGATTACTTAAGTTAATTATTTATGGTTTTTTCAAATTAACATTACAACTTTCATTATTTCAAATTACTTTAAACCATGATGTATTATCATATACTTTAATAGTTTTAAATTATCAATTTTTATTTGGGTTATTAAGCTAATTTATAGGTGTTTACACCATTGCTTGAGGACAAACAAGAGCTTAAGATAGGGGAAATTTGTTGTGTAAATTATGTTCCTTTTTTTTTGTTAAAATTCAATAAAAATATATTATTTTAGTTGTGTTTGCATAAAAAAAGTAACAAAGAAGGTAAAAGTTCAAAATATTTGAATGCATGCCACAGCTAGGGGTGTTAATTTTGGGTCATGTGTCGGGTTTGGGTCGAACCCGAAACTGACCTGAGTGTAAACGGGTCAACCCTAACCCGATCCAGGAATGTAAACAGGTCAAAAATGCGGACCCAGACCCAACCCGTCGGGTTGCTGGGTTGACCCGACCCAACACAGGACAACAAAACCTGTAAACGCGGGCGGGCGTCTGCCGGCTGGTGCACGCTGACAACCATGAGTATGCGCAGGCGAGCAAGGGTGTGTGTGTGTGAGCGCAAATGCGTGAAGGCCGGTGCGTGGGTAGCCTCAAGCCTTGGCACGTGCATGCTCTGGAAGGTGTAGGAGCATGCGCTGGCAGGTGCAGGCAGCCTCATAGGCGCGCGCGTGGTGGGCTGGTAGGCGCGATCGTGCGGGCAGGGAGCAGGCAGCCACGGGCAGTGCGCGAGCAGCGGGGGCAAGTTTGTAGGCAGGCGGGGCAGTGCTGGCAGTTGATTTTAAATAGGTTTGCGGGTTGACCCGGCAACCCATTGGGTCAACCCGAACCTGACCCATTTTTTAAATGGGTCAAATTCTGGAACCTAACCTGACTCGTTTTAAAATCGGGTCGAGTCAAACCCAAAATTTTTGGGTCGGGTTCAAGTCTGGTTTTTGTGTCATATCAAATATTGACACCCCTAGCCATATATTTTATACTATAATGTTGTTATATATAACACCCCAATGCCTAGTTAAGATATTGCAGCGCCAACTGCTTTGGAATTTAAGAAAAAAATTAGCATCCCGACTGATCCAAGATTAGTGTCGCAACACTCCATAGTATAATAGCATCATAAATCAGCATCGTAGAACTTCAATCTTGAGAAATTTAATGCTAGAGAGCCAAGCTTCATGATGCCACAATGTTGGGTTGCACTTTTAAGCACAACACTAGACTTTTACCACACCATGGTGGAGCAGTTGCCAAAATGAGGAGTCACATTGACTAAGCTAAAAGACACATTAATTTAACCAACATACACACACCGATTCAGCCAATAAATGCGTTATTCAGCCAATAAATGCGTTGATTCAACACAACTTTTTAGTGGAGCAAGCCTAACATCATTGAGGTGCTAGTTCATTTTATAACGCCGTAGCGCCAACACTTTGAGTATCGTGGTGCTTGAGGATATTTCTTCACTTGATATAAATATTTTTTAGTTATTTTGTGAAGGAGTTCTATCATTTTTCATTGGAGTCTTTTAGTTTTGAGTTTCTTTCTTTAGTTTTCCCTTAGAGTAAAGTCAAAGGGAGGCTAGGAAAGGGAAAGATACTTTTATTTGGAGATCATAACATGTATTGTGCAAGCAATTATGTTGTTAGAGGAAGAACGAGTGTGGAGAATATCAATTAATCCTTCTTGATGACATTTATCTTTGTTAATTCTCTTATATCTTTTTCTTGTATGAATGAAATAAATATGAGTTTATTCTTGTGTTTTCATGTCTGGTTAAATCTATGAGTTTTAGGCTAATGATGTAAATGCATAGCAAGTACTAATATAGACTCACATGCCTTGAATTAGTTTACATATATTTTTAATTTCTCCCATTCTAAAATTAATGCATATAATGGTTATATGTGTAGTTAATACATGGTGTGATATATTACCTCAACTTAGGAATATTGGAAGAAATAGGAGTTTTGAAATGTAACATTGGCATACCAAGATATAAAATGTTAAACCTTCTAAAATATATGGAGACATTATAATTTTAGGAAGGTCATAAACCTCCCTCTTCACCCCTACAGGCTTGATAGAGATCTAGGGATAATTATGCTCTGATCAACATCTAAAATTAAGAGTCTCATTAGAAAAACTATATTAATTTTCATTCATTAGTCTAAAATACCTTATTTATATCAGTATCTACTTTTCATGCAAATCTTTGTTAAGTGAAAAAAACTAAAAAAATAACTGCTTTGCTTTAGTAGGATAGATTGTCCAACTATATTGGATAGTTGTAATTTAATTATAATTAAGCACAACACTTCCTTGTGAGATAAACACTCTTCTCTGTCATTTTATTACTTGATCAGTATGTATACTTAGTCATCTAGTGGGATTTCATTATTCTTTATATCAAAGGTTGTCTAAGTATATTCATATTGCACTCTAGCTCTAAGTTTAGCTTACCGCAGTCCCCAACACTTAATGTTGAGGCGCTACCCAGGGAGCATTGCCATGCCAAATCAAGAGCTGCAACATTAAATTGCTTAGCACCATGGTGGGAGATTGTTAAAATGATGTTATGAAGTTGAATTTTTATGTTGACCTAGTAGCGCCACAACACCATCAATCCATTATCATGACACAAGTTCAGTTATTTTATAATGTTATAAATAGTAAACTTAGTGTTCATGTTAAATGTTGGCACTTTAGAGAGATGTGTGTGTGAGTGTTAGAAACTATTTTTGGAGGAGAGTTAGATCTTGTTTACCTATTTTGAGTCTTATATTAGTTTGGATTAAAGAGAAGTGCAAAAGAGTTTATACTACTGATCTTGGTCATTTCTATCTTTTAATCTCTAATTTGTATTTTATTTTGTAGTTTGTATTTTATTTTGTTAGTGAAATGAAAATGTTTGTGATGTTAAATTATATCTCCATGTGCAACTAAACTCTTTAATATGAATCTATGATTATTTAACAACCTTGTATTATATAGAGTAAGTGATTTATTTATTTAATTACTTCAATGATGTTTTTAATTCCACAAAACTTCATTTAGTTTATGTATAGACCATACATAGACTTAAAATCTAGTGTGATATAGAGCCTCAATGGTGGAGTAGAAGAAAAATTAGAGGTTTTAAAATATAATATTATCATATGATAGATATATTATGGTTAGGATTATAAGATCTTAAGGAGATATTACAACTGTAGTTGGGAGAAATCCTAGACAATACTCCAATGAGCCTGAAAGAGATGTGGAGTATATATGCTCAAATTTATAGCAAAATTAGGAAGAAAACCACTCTTATACAAGAATGCACTTATAAATATCATGGGTTTAGAGCTTTGTACAATTAGGAAATTAACTTTATGCAACTTTTAGCTTTTTCACTTTAATTAGCACAACCTGTTTTGAAGCATTTAGCTACATAATAGAGTAGTTTCATTAAATAGTACTAAAGTGAACTTAGAAAATTTTAACTCCCAATGGGAATGATTCTCTTATGATTAGTTTATTACTTTACATGACACGTGCACTTTCATAGAATAGGATCTGTACCTTACCAAATTAAATAAAATTTAAAGGTTCAAGTAGTGTGTGTAAGTAGCATGTCAAGTTTTTTTTTCCATTACTAGGGAATGCTTGAGAAATTAATTATCTTATTGTACATTTTATATTGCTGAATAAACTAATAATTTAATATAGTTTTTATTTTTTATTTTTACCTACTTTATGTTGCCACTGCTTATTATTTCTTTGAAAACAAATGAGTGTTTTACATATTATGTATTATGATGCTTAATGTTGTATGTGTAGTAATAAACAACCACTAGAAATTTATTTGACATTGAAATTGAAAAGAAATTTAAAATAATTTAAAAGTTACAAAATTTAAAAAGGACAAAAAAATAGTTGAACAAATTCCTAATAATGATCAAATTAGACTACTTAGGGAATATGCTAACCTTATGATTGAAGGCATTCATCAAAGCATAAATAAACATAGCATTCACGCTAATTATTTTGAACTAAAACCTGTAATAATTTAAATTGTATAAAACTCTTAATTTTAGACAACTCCAATAGAAGATAATAATATGCATAAATCTACTTTTCTTGAAATATGCATGACCTTTAAATGCAATGGTGTTTTTTATGATGTCATTAGACTTTGGTTATTTCATCTCTTACTTAGGGATAAAGCTAAGATGTGGTTAAATTTATTACCTTGAGGCTCAATTACAACTTGGAATGACTTAGCCCATAAATTTTTATCTAAATATCTTCTCCCATCTAAAATTGCTATGCCCAAAATTGATATCACATAATTTACCCCATAATATGGTGAATCCATTTATGAGTCATGGGAGAGATTTAAAGAACTTCTTAGGAAGTGTCCTTATAATTACCTCCTTCATCGGCTAATCATTTAAACCTTTTATAATGGTCTTATAGGTTCTCTTAGATTAATCATTGATACTAGTTGTGGTGGTTCTAAAATGTCAAAGCCCTTTTATGAAGCATATGCTTTTATTGAAGAGATGGATACCAATAATTTTTAATGGCCATTTGAAAGAGTTAATCCTAGAAAGGTAGTTAGTGTTTATGATTCAGATGCTAAACATTAGTGAAGATAAGCGCTGGTGGATGGGTCACTAGGAGAAAAAGTTCCAAAGGAGGATGAACTCCCTAATCAGTTGGGAGGAGTTTTTAGATTCGTTTCAATCCTGGTTAATACCATCTTCTAAATGATAGTAGATGCAAGAGACAGTTGTGAGACTGGTTCAGAGGAGTAGGATTAAGATGTAGTATGAGATAGAGTTTATATATTTGGCTAAATACTCTTCATTGCTAATTAGCACTCTAGAGGAGAAGTGTTATAAGTTTTTTAGAAGAGTTTGAGATAGTATGATGAAACTATTAGTTTTGTTTCCTATTTTTACTGATTTTGAGTTGGTAGAGAAAACCTATTTGATTAAGGACAACCTGGTAGCTACTCAGCAGTGTTGGACTACTAGTATAAAGCAATTTGGAGGTAAGACTTTTTTATTGTAGTTTATTTATTAAAAAGAGTAGATTTGGACCTAGAGAGTCCATATGAGAAAGATATAATATTGGTAGTATCTATTAGTAGGGGGATTGTTATTGATTATGGGAGTTTTATTAGTGGGACACCTATGTGTCAGAGTAATGGAAGACGTCATCTTGGCCAGTGTTATTGGATAACATTACAGTGTTTTCGATGTGGGAAGGCTAGATATATGCTTGTTGAGTTTCCACAAGTAGTAATTAATAGAAAATTTGAGTCCAGATCTGAGAGTTATGTTATACAAGTATGGAGATTAAGAATAGTACCCCTACATTCATTTGTTGAGGGCCCTCTTGGTAGCAACATTTGTTCTGATACTATGGTGAGCTTAATAACAGGGAGATAACTCCCATGTCATAGAGTGTTTGGCTGTTATATTGCACCAGCTCTAATTTAGGCATGTATGTATATTCTAACTAAGAATGAGGCTCAAAATGTTATAGATATTATGATAATTTTGACATATTTATGATCATCCATGTCATATTTATTTGATTTTTTGAGCTAATCAATTATTTTATTTCTGAATTTGCAACATTTGCCTTCAATATTACTACCTTTTTTCCTTACATGTCACTTTACTGACTAGAAAAGGTATGGTATATATATTGTAGTATGACCCCCATATCCAAATCTCTGTATAAGATGATACCTAAAGAGCTTCAAAAGTTAATAGTGTAGCTTCAAGAGTTGGTTGATAGGGGATATATCCATCCTAGTGTGTCTCTCTAAGGAGCACCTATTTTATTTATAAAGTAAAATATAGTATGATGCTTATGTGTATTGATTACAAGGAGTTGAATAAAGACACTATCAAGAGCAAGCACTATCTACCTTGGATTGATGATTTATTTGATCAACTTATTATGTTCTACAAGATTGATCTGTAATTTTGTAATTATCAGGTGAAAGTGAGAGAGGTGGATGTGATGAAGTCTACTTTTAATACTAGATATAGACATTAGGAGTTCCTATTTAGGCCTTTTGGGCTGACTAATGCATTAGTAGTTTTCATGGATTTGATGAACAAGGTGTTCAAAGATTATTTGGATCAGTTTATGATGGTATTTCTATATAACATTTTAATTTTTTATTTATTTATGAGAAATATCATGCCAGGAATTTGAGAATAGTTTCTGAGTCTTTGATATAATATACAATATTAATTATATGATAGGTTTTACAAGTATGAGTTCTGGTTGAGGAGCAGTTCTTTTTTGGGGAATGTAGTGAGCAACACGGGTATTTTTGTATATCCTCACAATATTTAGGCTATTGTAGATTGGCCAAGACCTACTATTATATTTAAGGTATGCATGTTTTTAATGATTGAACACTGTGTAGGGAATATTCAATTAGCCCTGAAGGATAAAAGAAATACTCACCCATCATTTCAATTATGAAATTATTCCAATGTTTAAAGCTTAGTTCTGAATTCCATAGATCTTTCCCCTACCTTAGAAAGAAATAAAAATAGGGTTTATTTTATTCTAGGTTGTAGACTCCCTATAGGGGCAAGCTCCTATAGTCAATTACATCTCCTAAGAGAATAGTCTCGATTAAAGTAAAAACTAAATATTTTTAAAGAAATATGGATCTAAAGAAATATTTGGCTAATAAGATTTAATGACTAAGATTTAGATTATAAATTATTAATTTGTCCCCATAATTTTGATTTTAGATTTTGAATTTTAAACGAATTGAATTTAAATGTGAAAGACTGAAGAGGTGTTTATAATTTGGGCTTATGCTTAGAATGAGTTGCCAGCTAACAATCATAATGCATAATCAATCACCTTACCAGTAATAAATGATTGGCTAAGCTCTATAATAATAGATCAAAGAACGAATCAATCTCTAAAATGTATAACTTAATATGAGGTATTTTAACTTTAAGTTCAAATGACACTAGTGAGAAGACTCACTAAGAACCCATAATTTTATCTTAATTAATTTACCTAACTAAATTTTCAAACCACCAAAATTTCTTAGAAAGTTCAGCAGTATAATGACCCTATACCAAAGGAAAAGCAAAGCATCCTCCTAGCATAGTTAAGACCCTCCTATTTTGCCCACATTGGGCTTAAAAGTTTAACTTTTTTTTTGAATAATTAAAAGTTTAACTTAATGTATATAAAATAAATAAAATGTGTCCATGTATACATGTATAGGGTAAAGGGATTAGTTATATGGTATTCAGTACCGTATCATCCTAGAACTAGTATATATGATCCTACAAAGTCTAGAACATATACATCAAAAGAAACCTATAAGAATTTATACTTGCTAATGCAAACTACCACCCATATGAATGTAACGAATGAAGTAATGTAATAAAAAAAAGATGGAAAATAAAATGCAAATTATTTATTAATTGATTTTATAATTTACAACATACTTACACTCTGCATAAAAGAATGGTGTCTAGGCTCCACCACAATAAACCTGGGTTTCTAATCCTGCCATATATATTGATTCAAATATACTTACTTATGGTCTTCAAGCTCCAAGTCTTCTATGAAATTCCAAAAGTGAGTATCATCTGAAGGAAAGGATATTATTTTTTGAAGCCCCATTTATATATGTATAAGTATGTAAATTTAAATCTTTTACAACTCACGATACTAAACCACTTGATTTATATACATTTTACATTTACAACAAGTCATATATGTATACATCATTCCTATGTACATTCTTATTTGACTCTTGTAGGATTTTAAAGGTAATATAAAAGGTTAGGCAATTCAAAGTAAAATTTTATAGTTGCAAAATAAATGTACAAATCTTAAAATTTGTTAACCTATGATGCTTAAAAATACTTGCTTGCATAAGAGTAGCTTCTTCCTAATGTTACTGTAAATTAAAGCATAAGTACTCATCATCTCTGTCGAGCTTGTTGGAGAATTAGCCAAGATTTCACAAAATTACAGTTTTACTATCTTCTTGATATCTAATAAACCTAACCACCACTAGTCTATGCATGGCAAGATTAAGCTTTTAAAACATCTAGTTTATCTTATGCCCCTTCGTTAAGCCTTTAGATCACACTAAATTTTAAGTTTTTGAATGCCCTATACATAAATTAAATAAGCTTGGAGGAAATAAAATAACATTAAGTAATTTATAAAATAACATACCAACACTATGCAGTACATAATTCTTAAATTATCATAAATTTAGATTGGAGAGTTTAGCCACACATGGAGATATAATTATATAGAATAAAGTTTTTCATTTCACTACATAAAATAAAGATACAAAGTGGAGAATAAGGACAAAAAATGACTAAAATAAGAAGTATGTACTCCTCTTAATCCACACCAGTACAAGACTCGCATACAGGTACGAAAAAGCTATTCTCATAAGAAGTAGCCTATCAAACTTACTCACACACACACATACACACATCTCACCAAATTTCCAACTTTCTAACATGAACACTAAGCCATATAATTATAGTATTTTCAAAATAATTGAACTAACACCATGACACTATCTTGGTGGCACTACAATGCTACAAAACTGTCATGTCAGTTCACCACTCATCACATTGGTTCACCAATTCAACCATTCCAACTATCTTCCATCAAAATGTTGGTGAAATTTGGAGCTACAACACTCCTTGGATAGTACCTCGACACTAAGTTAACCATCAATATTCTGAGTTCTCTCCATAATGGTACAGAACTAGTGGCACATCGCTGCTAGGGAAAGTTATAGCACTGCAATGCTGGATCTAAGACATTGTTGTGCCAAGTCAATTTTGATAAATTTTAACTTATTTCTACATAAAAACATAAGAATTAAAAGCATAATAATCATAATAGATACAATTTGGACTTAGAAAAGTTTCTCTTATCAATCAACACTTCAAAAGCATGAAGGAAACTACATGTGCAACTAGATGATGAACCTAAAGGTCTCGCAAGAAACTTCCATCCTAGTTAAATTGCATAATTATAATATTGTTATTACTACTATTGTTCCCTAATTCATAAAACATTTTGCTCATAATATTTCATATAAACTCTCAAATGGATTACACTCTTTAGTACTCTTTTTGAATCATACATGAAACCAAATTTTAATATTCATGCATATGGAGCAATCCATCGAAAGTACATCACAACTTGAGGTGAAAAGGGTGCTTGATGGAAGAAAGCATAATAATAATAGGACTAAAATTAGGTCTAATTTTTCTCTCAATTATATCTTAACTTTATTGCTATATCTTCATCGAATAGCATGGGTAAGGAACTTACCAAACACTAGACTATTGGTGGTGTATTATATATAAACTTCAAGGAATTATGACATATTGGTTATAATTTTTGCATGGGGGGGGGGGGGGGGGGGTTCTTGATAATGAGGTTATTTTGCTTACTCTCCGAAATTTAAAATCACATATCCATTTCATAACTTGCAAAGATATCTTACTATATCTGAGCATTCAAAATTTTTATAATATTCTATATCACTATAATCATATAATTACTTATCTGCATGAGAGTCATCTTATTATCTTTAAACATTGGAATTTTCTAGTTTTATTTTAAGAAATAAAGCTACAAACCACAAATACTTGAGCCATTTGATCAGATTATCAATAATTCATTAAATTACCTATTGGTGTTATAATTATTATTCTTTTCTATATGATGGTGGTGAGGCCTACAATGCTTTATGGTGTCAAATGTTGGCCATTAAAAGAGAAGCATAATACCAAGTTAAGTGTGGAAGATATGAGGATGCTCAGGTGGATGAGTTTCTTTACCCTTAGAGATAGGATACGAAATGAGCATATAGTTGAAAAGGTTGGAGTAGCTCCATTAGAAGATAAGATTAGAGAGAGTCGCCTTAGATGGTTTGGTCATATAAAACTGTGGCCTTTTCATGACCCGGTTAGGAAAGTAAAGGTATTAGATTTGACTTATGTTAAGAGTGGTAGAGGTAGACCTAAAAATACTTGGTTAGAAAATATTAGATATGATCTTTCTTTATTAGATTTAAATGAGAATTTGGTTTTAATAGGACACAATGGAGAAAAAGGATTCATATAGTCGACCCCACGTACTGGGATAAAGGCTTGATGTTGTTGTTGGTGTTGTAGTCATTTACTCTCTCAAGCCTCTTATGCAAAATATCTCAAAATTATATCTTCATTATTGGTGGAAGAGGTTTAAGATTCCATTAACTAAGCAAAGTATAACTCATTGTGAAGCCAAATCATGAGTTGGTAACATTTCTTCACTAGAGTACAACCTCTCTTGATCATGCATCGACAAGCAAAACCTAGCTATTAAACTCTCAAAGAAAAGAATATAGGTAGTGACCCATCAATATCTATGTGAAGTGATACAAGTGAGTGATACAAGTAAAAAAAAAAAGACAATGTTTGAAATGGATGACCTCAATTATTAGCAAGCATCTATGTCTAACATGTCATGTTAAAACCTAAGATAGCTAGTCAACACTAGTGCATGGAGGAAGAGATGAAGGTGGGCTACTCATGACAATGTAAAGGTAGCATGAATAAAAAATTAATATTATTTGAATACAATTTATGATAGAAATATATACAAATAATATTTGGATGAAAGACATCAAAATCTCCAAGAAGGAAAGAATCAAAAGGAATAAATATTCAAAAACACATTATCACATAATTTCATGGAGAGAAAATGTGGGGATAAAATATTTATTATTGCATAATTGATTGATACAATACTTAATTGAATAAATTCTTGATAATAAAATATCTAATATTATATATTTGCATTGGAGGTTAAAACATTAATAGAGGGGAGGATAATTGACACCAAAAGTGTTAGCACTTTGATGAGGAGTTAAGTTCTCCACTTTGAGTGAGTTTAAAATAATCCTTTTAGATCCTCACACAAATGATACATGAATATCTCAATCTTTGGCTTAGATTTCTAATCTTTCCCTAGAATAATAAAGCATTCTTCCTTCATCCATCCACAAAATCTTATATCATAATATAAGATCCTTTCTTAGCTTAATTTAGTTTAAATAGGAACTAATCTTAGCCTTAGACTATGCTAGGTTTAAAAAAAAACACCTAAAATGATCATAGGATTTCCCTTGGTTAGAACTAACCATAGGAAGCAATTCACCTTAATAAGCTTGCTCTTAAACAATCTTTAGGCAAACTATTTCTATGTTCAACCTTGATTGGCCTTAATAGGCACAATCAATGGTCTCAATAACCAATATTCTTCTGATTTTATTTTATCAAATTAAAACTTCCTTAGATGATTAATATGCAATTAGACCATTATGAACCCCTAATCAAAACTATAATTAATCATTTTTATCATAAAAGGTCAAACATAAACCATTTCATAAATTTGATCCAAGTGAGCTTAGAACTTTAAATTTTCATAGCTAATGAATCCTGAATATCTAATAAGTTACTACTTGGTTACTAAAATTCTTGAATACCAAATGGATTCTTGGGTTGGCATATTGATTCATCCAAAACCAAGGTGAACCAAATAATTCCCTTTAAGAATCAACTTGACTAAATCATAATTAGCTTGCAACATGGCTAAGAAAAGTGGATCTTGAGCACATGATTAGATTTCCTTAAAGGGAAAGCATCCTCCCAAAGACAAAAAATTCATCAATTGGCCCAATTGATCTCAATTGACTCAATTGAACCTCGATGAATACAAATAGTTCAAATGAGCTAAAGTAGTTTTACATATCAAATCAACCAAGTTATAGGACATGGAGCCTCTATTGGATGTCATAAACTTGGCTCAATCTTGGTCAACTTGAATTGGCTATTTATTTAATATAATTTTTTAATATGTCAAATTCACCTATTAATGAAAGAAATAATAATCCAAAGTGGTTTGGCTTGATTGAATCACCAAATTTGGCAAAACTAATCAAGAGTGTATCTAAACAAGGATGTTTAGAAAGATAAAACTACTTTGACCCAACCCACTTAACCTACCCAAATAGGTTGATTTCAAAAAATAGATTAATTTATCCCATTTAGGCCCAAATGGAATTAAGTGAAATCAACTTTACTTAGGAGGTGAATTTAAATTGAATTATGTTTTTTTTTTTTCATTTAAAAGCTAACATAGATGTTAACTTCCCTAGCCTTATAAGGGGCATTTAACCCATAAATTTCCATGCTTTAATAAGGGTTAAAAAGAATTAGCATTAGTACAAATGGTAAATAGGATTCTTCCAACACCAAGGCTCAGGCATTATTATACTCTTCCCTAACATCTCCATACCTTTCACTTGGCTTGAAAATGGTAGGTGGAAAAATTGGGGATCAAGATAATCATGGAAATCTCTATATATAAGGTTGGTTATAAGTGATTTGAAAAGATAAAAAACTTACAAAAAAAAAATCCCATCTCTTATTCTTCATGGAGAGCTTAAAAAAGCTCCCAAGAACTCTCTTGACCCATCATAGCTAGCTGAAAGCTCCTAAATTATTCTAGAAACCAAAGTCCTCCAATAAGCAAATTGGTGGTGGTTGGCCCCATGCATTTGATCATCTCAGGGTTTCAATCTCTGAAAGGGAAAGTAAACTATTATATTGTAATGGTTTATACTTTTTAACATGCATGAATTGAGATCTCCTC
>CM028354.1:48392-72392 GCA_016618105.1 Dendrobium huoshanense
TTATTCTAATATAATATTAAAAATGTTAACCAAAAATACACAACTACTTTGATTAAAGCTCATGAGCAAGCTCAATTAAGGTTTAAAATAAAGCTTATTAAAAGCTCGATTGACCATTAATGTGAATATATATATATTACAAATATAATTATATGCATAATAAATAGATCTTAAAATTAAAAAAAGTTTAATAATATAAATAGAATTTTTTATAAGAGTAATAATATAATATTTATTATAATACAAAAAACTTATGTTCCTAACTTTAATAAATTATACGTATTCTCAACTCAAATTTACATTCCAAGGAATTAGATAGTTTAACTCATGCAGAATTCTCACAGGTTTTTAGTCTCACATCACAGGAGAATTACTAGTGGTTCTCTTTATATAGAGTATATAGCATAAACCATAAACAATAAATAAAGCTGCATGATGTGGCAAGCTAGCAGCTTTATATTTTCGTTAAATTTATTTGCATAAGTATATGCCTTTAAATATATATTTAAATTTTAAAAAATTTATTTAAATAAAAAAAATATTTATTGAACTAGCCAGATCAACCAAACCTGAACCAGTTTGACAATTTACCAGTTGAAACCGACGGTTCAAACAGGTTCGCACCGGTTCTATGCAAATCTGATTTACCAACTTGACCAAACAAACAACTGAACCGGACGAATCGGCCAGTTCGGTTCGACTTAAAAACACTACATACAAGGCTTATCCTTAGCATCACAAACATCGCGTACGAGTTTTCCCTTCCGCGCTATAAAAAAGTATATTGGGTTCTCTTGTCACGTTGAGCATGTCGCCAACAAGATTTTCGAGTTTATACTGGTTTACAAGTTTATACCTTAGCATGTTAAGTGACAGACATGACGAAGAGTCAATGAGGGTGAGAACACCTCTTTTTTATATTTTTCTTTTTTAATTCTTTTTCATTGCTTTTTCTTTATATATATATATATATATATATATATATATATATATATATATATATATATATATATATATACACACACACACACACATATATAGAGAGAGAGAGAGGCAGGCAGACTAAAGAGAGGACTTTCTCCCTCCATTTCGATACAATGAGACAATTAGAGAGAGATGGATTGAAGAGAGAAAATCTCTCAATGTTTAGAGAGAAAATAACAAGAGGGTGAGAGTGAGTGAATGTGACATGGGGAATGCTGGTGGAGGTCGGTTGGGCCAGTGTGTGATGAGAGGTGGGAAACAAGTGGCTATGTATGGAGAGAGCTTAGGAGTTGCAAGAGGGTTGGTGGCTAGCAGCAAGTGAAGAAAAAGTAAGCTACTAGGGTTAGGTGGCTTGGAGAAGGTAAAGGATAGATAGGATAGGTGGGTTAGACAACGGTAGCTGGAAGTAGCATAACGATTGGATAGGGTGTGATGGATGGGTTTGAAAAATTGGCTGGCAAGTGCCAGTCTGAGAGATCGAGTGGTCACTATTGAAATTTGAATAGGGAGCTACAAGATATAGGGTGGCCGACAGCGGCTTGTTATTTTGTAGATGGATATTAGGAAGAGGGTGGTTTGCAGGCTAATGCTAGGTGAGGCTAAGTGGAGATGAGTTTCTTGTATACCGGAGGCCGAACGACGAGCTGTGTGTGAGAGAGAGGAAGAGGGGTTGTGTGTGGTTGCATCAAGTAGTTGGTGGTCAGTTCGTCAACAAACAGGCGATAGGAGGTCATTTGAGTGATCTTACATGTAGGGATGAGTGAAGAGGAGTTGGAGAAGGGCTGAGCAGGTGGTTTGATGAGGAATGCGAACAAGGAGTATGTGTGTCACAGTCGCGTGAGGGGAGAGCAACATTTTAGACTGGGGTACGTGAGATAGAGAAGGGGGTTTAGTTTAGGCTTTAAATTTTAGTTAAACTTTATTATTTTAAGACACATGGAACGAGATGAGGCGTGGAGCAGCATTTGAGCATAAGGGAATGGGATAAGGTATATACATATTTTTATTTTTTTAAAAATTATATATTTATATATTTTTATTTTTTTATTATAAATTAATTAAAATTGTATAAAATGTTTAAGGAAATGTGAACATATTCCTAGTACAATTTCTTGTTAGTTGTGCATCTCAATTTGTGTGTTTAGACGCCTCTTAAAAGCGAACAAATTTTGCCCGTGCGACAACTCATACAATATGGATGTCCTTTCTAGGTAAAATGAATGTTTTGGACACAGTCCATTTCACAACGAACAACATTCAAGCAATTTCGCACAAGGTTGTGTTCATAGATTATCATTTTTACTCTCTTCACTCGATTTGATTGCGAGAGGTTTTCCTTTAGCAATTTTGATGTTTCAAACACGACGACCCAGTTCATTAAATGAGCCACCCCAAATAGCCAATAGGAGTCAACACAAAACTTGGAAACATCACAAAGGGGAATGAGCAGCTGCAGGAATTCCAAAATAGCAAAAGTAAAAAATCAGCTGCATGGGAAATTGTAAGACCCAAACGGATAATCAAGTGAGTACGAAATACTACATAGAATTTAATTTAATTAGTAAATAACTGTTAAATAGATTAGTTTAATATTTATTGTTGTTATGTTAATATTAACAAATAAATGGAATTTGTAATTAAAGCCAAATAACATAATTAATAAGTTATTTTGAACAGATGCATTGATTGAGTAATGGCAGTTATTGCTTGGGCCCACTATTCAATACATATCATTTTCAAGCCTTATCTTCACAAGAGAAGAACTACAGCAATTGATTCTCACGCCAAAGATGTTTCCACCACCGAGAAATGCATTTTTCCACCTACGGCACTATAGCCAAAATCTGAAGCAATTTCGGTTAAAGCAATGTTCTGCGGGACTGTAGCTTTGTTCGGAGGCTTACAAGCGGAGACAAAAACCCTGTAGCAAGTTCGGCACAGTGCTTAGAATCGTAACCCATCTGTTCGGCAAGAATTCGTGTGGCATAATCGCTGAAATTGCTGTACGGGAGAAGGCTCAATACTTTGTTGGGTAAGTATGCATTAAGAGAAGAATTAATTTCCATTTCAAAAGAATTTGAAACATGAGTTTTTGGGAAAAACCGTGGGATTTAATAGTGCAGGTCCTGAAGCAATATTTACTTTGGTATAGGAAGATTTTTTTTATGTAATTAATATAGGATTTTGTGATGGTTTATAGTGATTTCAAGTATACAAACTAATTGAGGAATAAGTGAAGCGAAGGAAGGTTAAAAGGAAGATTAGGAATTACCTGCATATACATGCAACGAGGAGATTTTATAGTGACTTACAATCGTAGAAGGGTGCGAAATAGAGAATTGGAAGAAACGATTCGTCAAGGAGGTAAGTTATGTAAAGTTAATCACTGATTTTATATTTATTATCTCTTTTCAATAGTTTTAGTAATTCAATGCCTTATGAATACTTGCATAGCAACCATAATAGATTTCATTGAAGTGTTCATGTATAAACAAATGTACTTTATGTGGAAAGTGAAATGATATTTGATCAAATATGTTGTTTCAATCGCTTTGATGATATATGTTAAAGAAAGAAGTTTGTATTTGTTAGATAATGCATGTCAACTTTTCTTATAACACTTGTACAGCTATATAAGTGATAAAAGAGATGAATTATGAATATGAGAGTTATTGAATATTGATTTAATAAAGATTGGCTATGTTATATTATGATATCTACCTGGTCAGGTGGGCAAAAAGGGACCCAATATGAAACCTGAATGGTAGATGGGGCAAAAGGGACCCCAAGGAAAAGGATATCTGCATAGCAGGTGGGGCAAAAGGGACCCCTAAAGAGGCAAAAGGGACCTCAATGAAATTCAATGGTGATAATGCCAGATTTATCTGGGCTCCATTGAAAATGTTAAAGTATAGCCAAATCTTTTAAAAGATTAAATGTTCAATATATATCTCTAATAATATAACGGATGATATTCAATATGATGTTTTGATGCTTTTCAAATAATGATAAGTGGGTGAAATGATTAGCTCAATATTGTATTTCATTGTATCAATTCATTTTTTTATTGTTATTTAATTTTGCATAGCTTATGTGAGCCTCATAGCTCACCAGAACTTTCTTCTGGCTGTTTTTACAGGTAAAGGAAAAGATAAAGTTGTTGCTGATTAAATTTCAAGTACCTCAATGTTATGTGTTATTTCTATATTTGTTAGTAAGGATTAGCTAAGGGTATGTAAACACTCATTTGAAGTATTTTGTTTGGATGTTCCTTAGTGGCTCTGTAACTATGTTGTGGAAGTTTAAAAAAAAATGTGAAGTACTTCAGTTAATGTTTCAATGAAGGTTTATGAGATATGTCGTATAGTTATGCAAGTGGTTAACTGTTTTCAAAAACTTTATGAAAAGAAAATAATATGTTTTAGTTGTTACGCTCTACAGTACTAGGCAAGGGTACTGTGGGGTGTTACAAAAGTGGTATCAGAGCAATGTTCTAAGATTCTGAGGATTCAAGTAAGGAAGCATAAGAAAGTTAATTATTTAAGAGGATAAAATTTGATGTGATAGAATTATTACAGAGCCTAGGAAACATAGCATTTCTAAGTTAAGTAATGAGTCTAATTTCGGTTGATTTTTATGACACCATGTGTATTTTTATATGATTTGTATGTTCTTATATGAGGATAATGTGACAATGTCTAAATAGTAACACATGATTATAGATATATATGCATAACTATTAATGTAATGTGTTACAGATTTAATGGCTGAAAGAATACCTGAAAGAGAGGAAGGTCAGTCATCCCAACCTATTAGGATCTCTGAAGATCCCGAAAATGTGGCACCGGTAGGTGGCAGTGCACCTAATGTAAATCCTACACCTGTAGGAATGGACGCTATGAATGCAATGTCAGGGAATATGATGCAACTGCAGATGATGAATATGATGATGCAGATGATGGAAAAGATGCAGTCTATAGTGGGGTCTGCAACACCTGGTGTTCCACCTGTAGTTACACCAGTTACTCCTACCACTCCTGGTAGTAGTACAAATATGGAGGCAGGTGATCCTATTAGTGCAGAAGTGGATAAGCATCTAAAACTTTTTCAGAGTTTAAAACCTCCATTGTTTAAGGGAGGAGTGGATGCCAGAAGTGCTGAGGACTGGATAATTAGAATTGAGAAAGTTTTAAATGGAATGAGATGTCCAGAGAATAGAAGAGTATCTCTAGCAATTTTTATGCTCGAGGGTGAAGCAGAAAGATGGTGGAAGGGACAACAACTGGAGAAATTCAGAGGTAAATCAGATGAACAAATCATGTGGGAAGAATTTGAGCAAGTCTTCAGAGAGTGGTATGTTCCTCCATCAGCTAGACAGGCAATGCAAGAAAGTTTTGTTAACCTTAAGCAGGGAGCAAAGACTGTTATACAATATGAAGCAGAATTTACAGCTCTTTCAAGATATGCACCACAGCTCATTAGTACTCCAGAGGAAAAATGCTACAGATTTTTGAAGGGGTTGAGAGATTCTTTGAGACAGCCTTTAATTCCTCTTCGCATAAAGGAATTTTCTGAACTGGTTGAGAGTGCTAGATTATTGGAGAATGACATAGAAGTAGTTAAGCAGAAATGGGAGAATAATGATAGGAAGAGACAGAGTGATCACAGAGGTGGAGCATCCAAAAGGCAAAAATTTCATCAGGGGCAACAACAACAGTCTACAAGGTTTTCTGTGATACCTGTTTGTACAACTTGTGGAAAATCTCACCTAGGAAGATGCCTAATGAATTCAGGAAAATGTTATTTGTGTGGAGAATCAGGTCATATTAAGAGGAATTGTCCAAAGAATGTTCAAAGAGGTACATAAGTTAGAAACAGTTTAAGGGCAGATCATTACAGGGGTGCAAGACCACAAATGAATCAATCTGCTTTGAAGATAAAAGGAGAAACCTCAAGTGAAGCAGTCAGATCAGCACCAGCTAGAGTTTTTGCTTTATCTTCCCAAAAGGCCAAAGACTCTTCTGAGGTGGTAACAGGTACTTTAACTATCTCAGATTTACCTGCTAGAGTACTTTTTGATTCTGGTGCGTCACATTCATTTATATCTGAGATATTTGGTGAGAAAATAAATGTGGAACTGGTCTCTTTTAATCCTGGATTACATGTTAGATTACCTACGGGTAATTATTTGAATGCCAGTACTACATGCTCAGTCGAATTTATGATAAATAGTAGAAGATTTCAAGCAGATTTGATAGTACTCCCATTAGTGGAATTTGACATAATCCTAGGAATGGATTGGTTAGTCAAGCACTTTGCAACTATTGAATGTTGGAAGAAGAAGGTCAGATTTGATTTGCCTGAAGATGAAGTATTTTATTTTCAATGTGAAAGAGGAGTAGTTTCTTCATTGATTGCCTTTAGTCAATTGCTTAAAAGTCTAAGAGCTGGTGACTTAATCTTCTTATCAAAGTTAGAAGCAATTAAAGCGGAAAGTAATGATATACACTCCATTCCTATAGTAAATGAATTTGTAGATATTTTCTCAGAAGAATGGAAGGATTTACCTCCAGAAAGAGAAGTGGAATTTTCAATAAATTTGCAGCCTAATACGAATCCAATTGTAAAAGCACCTTATAGAATGGCAACCAAAGAATTACAAGAGCTGAAAGTTCAGTTGGCTGAACTGATTGAGAAGGGTTTTATCCGACCTAGTTCATCCCCTTGGAGTGCACCTGTATTATTTGTCAAGAAGAAGGATGGTTCAATGAGACTCTGCATTGATTATAGAGAACTAAACAAGGTGACAATTAAAAACAAATATCCTCTTCCTAGAATTGATGACCTATTTGATCAGTTGGCAGGTGCTTCTGTGTTCTCCAGAATTGATTTGAGATCCGGTTATCACCAGGTTAGGGTGAAAGATTGTGACGTGGAGAAGACTGCTTTTGGAACCAGATATGGACACTATGAATTTTTGGTTATGCCTTTTGGGTTAACCAATGCTCCGGCAGTATTCATGGATATGATGAACAGAATTTTTAGACCTTATCTGGATCAATTTGTTATTGTATTTATTGATGACATATTGATCTATTCTAAGAATGATAAGGATCATACAAATCATTTGAAGATGGTACTTGAATTACTGCGACAGCATAAATTGTTTGCCAAATTTTCTAAGTGTGAGTTCTGGTTGAAAGAAATTTCATTTCTGGGACACATTGTCAGCGGAGAAGGAATATCTGTTGATCCAGAAAAGATTAAAGCTGTAATAGAATGGCCAAGACCAACAAATGTGGCAGAAGTCAGAAGTTTCTTGGGATTGGCAGGTTACTATAGAAGATTCGTTAAAGGTTTTTCTCAGATTGCTTTGCCTTTATCCAAGTTAACCAGGAAGGATATTAAATTTGAGTGGACTGATGATTGTGAGCAGAGTTTTCATGAATTGAAGCAATGTTTGACAACTGCACCAGTGCTAACAATTCCTTCTGGGACAGAGGGATTTCAGTTATACAGTGATGCTTCTTTAAAAGGATTAGGTTGTGTGTTAATGCAGAACAGAAAAGTGATTGCCTATGCTTCCAGAAAGCTTAAGCCACATGAAAAGAACTATCCCACTCATGACTTAGAGTTGGCGGCAGTAGTATTTGCATTGAAAGTTTGGAGACACTATTTGTATGGGGTAAAATGTGAGATCTTTACAAATCAAAAGAGTTTGAAATATATTTTCACTCAGAAGGAATTGAATCTGAGACAAAGAAGATGGTTGGAATTAATAAAAGATTATGATCTAGACATTCAGTATTGTCCAGGAAAGGCTAATGTTGTAGCTGATGCATTGAGCAGAAAGAACCAAACACAATTGAATTTGTTGACTAGTGAGGAAAGATTGATTAAAGAAATGGAAGCCTTACAATTAGAAGTTCGAATGCAAAGAGATCAGAATATATTGAGCATTAATCAGATGACAGTTCAACTGTCATTGGAAGAAAGAATTAAGGAAGCTCAGAAGAAAAGCAATGAATATCAAAAGTTTCTGGATCAAGTGCAAGAAACTTTAAAGAAGGAATTCAGTATTGATGAACAAGGAGCAATCAGGTACAATATGAGGTTATAGTTACCAAAGGAGTTAGATTTGATTCAAGACATATTGTTTGAAGCACATAATACCAGTTACTCCATTCACCCTGGAAGTACAAAGATGTATAAGGATTTGAAAACTTCATTTTGGTGGCCAGGAATGAAAAGCGATGTGGCAAATTATGTAGCTAAATGTGAGAAATGTCAAGTTGTTAAAGCTGAACATCAGAAGCCTAGTGGATTGTTGCAATCTCTACCAATTCCAGAATGGAAATGGGAAGAAATAGCCATGGATTTTGTTACTGGTTTTCCTAGGTCAAAGCAAGGACATGATAGTATATGGGTGGTAGTTGACAGACTCACTAAGTCAGCCCATTTTCTGCCTATCCGTCAGACTGATTCAGTGGAGAAATTGGCTAAATTATTTGTAAAGGAAATTATTAGATTACATGGAATTCCTAAGTCTATTGTATCAGATAGAGATGGTCGTTTTACATCTAAGTTATGGAAAAATACACATGAAAGTTTGGGCACAAAACTAAAATTCAGTACTGCATTCCATCCACAGACAGATGGTCAATCAGAAAGGCTGATTCAAGTGTTGGAAGATTTATTAAGATTATGTATATTGGATTTTGGAGGTAGCTGGGAAGATCATGTTCCATTAATCGAGTTCACTTATAATAATAGCTATCAATCCAGTATCAAGATGGCTCCATACGAAGCTTTATATGGCAGAAGATGCAAAACTCCCTTGAGTTGGCTTGAAGTTGGTGAAAGACAGTTGTTGGGTCCACAATTAGTGGATCAAGCTACTGAAAAGGTAAGACTGATTAGAGACAGATTAAAAGCAGCTCAAGATCGTCAACAAAAATATTATGATCCCAAGCATAAAATGATAGAATTTGAAGTGGGAGATTTTGTATTTTTGAAGGTGAGACCGATGAAAGGAGTTTCTAGATTTGGCCAAGGTGGAAAACTAAGTCCAAGGTATATTGGACCATTTGAAATCATCGAGAGAGTGGGACCAGTTGCTTACAAGCTGGCATTACCTAGGGACATGTCTGATATTCATAATATTTTCCATATATCAATGCTTAGAAAATGGATTACAGATGAAAGTCAAAAAGTCTCTGAGAAAGAAATTGAACTTCAAAAGGATTTGACATATGTGGAAGAACCTGAGTTGGTTTTGGAAAGGGATGTTCGAAAACTTAGAAGCAAAATGATTCCTTTTATAAAGGTGAAATGGAAGCATAGATCAATAAAGCATGCTACTTGGGAAAGGGAAGAAGAATTGAAAAAGAAGTTTCCTCATTTGTTTGGAGAAGCATGAAATAGGAATTTCGTGGACGAAATTTCAATAAGGAGGGGAGTATTGTAAGACCCAAACGGATAATCAAGTGAGTACGAAATACTACATAGAATTTAATTTAATTAGTAAATAACTGTTAAATAGATTAGTTTAATATTTATTGTTGTTATGTTAATATTAACAAATAAATGGAATTTGTAATTAAAGCCAAATAACATAATTAATAAGTTATTTTGAACAGATGCATTGATTGAGTAATGGCAGTTATTGCTTGGGCCCACTATTCAATACATATCATTTTCAAGCCTTATCTTCACAAGAGAAGAACTACAGCAATTGATTCTCACGCCAAAGATGTTTCCACCACCGAGAAATGCATTTTTCCACCTACGGCACTATAGCCAAAATCTGAAGCAATTTCGGTTAAAGCAATGTTCTGCGGGACTGTAGCTTTGTTCGGAGGCTTACAAGCGGAGACAAAAACCCTGTAGCAAGTTCGGCACAGTGCTTAGAATCGTAACCCATCTGTTCGGCAAGAATTCGTGTGGCATAATCGCTGAAATTGCTGTACGGGAGAAGGCTCAATACTTTGTTGGGTAAGTATGCATTAAGAGAAGAATTAATTTCCATTTCAAAAGAATTTGAAACATGAGTTTTTGGGAAAAACCGTGGGATTTAATAGTGCAGGTCCTGAAGCAATATTTACTTTGGTATAGGAACATTTTTTTTATGTAATTAATATAGGATTTTGTGATGGTTTATAGTGATTTCAAGTATACAAACTAATTGAGGAATAAGTGAAGCGAAGGAAGGTTAAAAGGAAGATTAGGAATTACCTGCATATACATGCAACGAGGAGATTTTATAGTGACTTACAATCGTAGAAGGGTGCGAAATAGAGAATTGGAAGAAACGATTCGTCAAGGAGGTAAGTTATGTAAAGTTAATCACTGATTTTATATTTATTATCTCTTTTCAATGGTTTTAGTAATTCAATGCCTTATGAATACTTGCATAGCAACCATAATAGATTTCATTGAAGTGTTCATGTATAAACAAATGTACTTTATGTGGAAAGTGAAATGATATTTGATCAAATATGTTGTTTCAATCGCTTTGATGATATATGTTAAAGAAAGAAGTTTGTATTTGTTAGATAATGCATGTCAACTTTTCTTATAACACTTGTACAGCTATATAAGTGATAAAAGAGATGAATTATGAATATGAGAGTTATTGAATATTGATTTAATAAAGATTGGCTATGTTATATTATGATATCTACCTGGTCAGGTGGGCAAAAAGGGACCCAATATGAAACCTGAATGGTAGATGGGGCAAAAGGGACCCCAAGGAAAAGGATACCTGCATAGCAGGTGGGGCAAAAGGGACCCCTAAAGAGGCAAAAGGGACCTCAATGAAATTCAATGGTGATAATGCCAGATTTATCTGGGCTCCATTGAAAATGTTAAAGTATAGCCAAATCTTTTAAAAGATTAAATGTTCAATATATATCTCTAATAATATAACGGATGATATTCAATATGATGTTTTGATGCTTTTCAAATAATGATAAGTGGGTGAAATGATTAGCTCAATATTGTATTTCATTGTATCAATTCATTTTTTTATTGTTATTTAATTTTGCATAGCTTATGTGAGCCTCATAGCTCACCAGAACTTTCTTCTGGCTGTTTTTACAGGTAAAGGAAAAGATAAAGTTGTTGCTGATTAAATTTCAAGTACCTCAATGTTATGTGTTATTTCTATATTTGTTAGTAAGGATTAGCTAAGGGTATGTAAACACTCATTTGAAATATTTTGTTTGGATGTTCCTTAGTGGCTCTGTAACTATGTTGTGGAAGTTTAAAAAAAAATGTGAAGTACTTCAGTTAATGTTTCAATGAAGGTTTATGAGATATGTCGTATAGTTATGCAAGTGGTTAACTGTTTTCAAAAACTTTATGAAAAGAAAATAATATGTTTTAGTTGTTACGCTCTACAGTACTAGGCAAGGGTACTGTGGGGTGTTACAGAAATAACATGACACAAGCAAAAGACAAACCGTAATAAGCATGGAACACCAAGCAACCAAGAGGAAGGGAATGAAATGGGCCAAGTCTATTAAGGAAATTTCAGCCCAAAATAAATTTCCACTAAGCCAATAAAGAAAAAAAAGAACAAGATCAAGAATGGAAAACAAAGGAGAGAAATTACCAAAGAGCATCAAAATCAAGCATGATCACGAGTTGTTTTCCATCACATGGCACATAAAAAACATAGACAAAATATTACATAAAAATTTACATAAAGTCAAAAACATATATAAAATACAAAATATAAAATGATAATCTTTGACCGCATCAATAACATTATACTTGCATAAATTAAACAAAAAATGGGCTTATACAATCAAATGCTATCTACCAAAATGTTTTCTAATCCAAGATGTTGATTGCCCTCAATATTTTTAAAGAATAGCATTTGCCTATAGCAAAGGAGCTTCCTTGTTTCAGAAGAAAAATGCCATGAATCTTTTTGAAAAAAAATGATCCTTTTAGGTAACAAAACTTAAAAACACTCCCATAAACACTCAATGTAATATTTCGTACTTGGGGTTTCATCGTGAAGAATTCAAAGAAGGCGAGGAAGACTAGTAAGTCAAAGGAGGTGAAAGCGACCATTATGTTGCTTAAAGCTGCTGGAATACGAAGAATGTGAAGGAGTCAAAGGAATCATCCGTGTGTTACTTCGCATCACCTAGAAGCCGATGGAGTTGAGGAAATTGTAGAAGTTGAGGAAAATGAAGAAGATGTTCGGGGTATCGCATAAAGACAAAAAGCTAATTCTCGTCTTTTGGTGTAGTGGAAGTCGAAGGGTTAGGGTCGTTCCATTGTTGGCTTTGCCTCTATAAATAAGAGAAGAGAGGTAGTGAGAACGAGAGAGCTTGAGCGACGAACGAGCGAACGACTGAGAGAGAAGGGTCGTGCTTTGGGGAGGTCGAGCGAGCAAGGCAAGCAGAAGAGATCAAGCAAGAGATAAGATTTATTTTTAATATTATTAAGAAAATTATTATTTTAAATAGAAATTATATATATATATATATATATATATATATATATATATATATATATATAATTAGAATTTTAATAAAAAATAATTATAAGAAAACTTTTAAGAAATATTAAAAATAAAAATTTTATATTAAAATTATTTATTATTTATTTTAGAATATTTCAAATATCAGTTAGATAATGGTAATAATTAGATTATAATTTTTCATTGAAATTATCAATGATAAAATTATATATATATATATATATATATATATATATATATATATATATATATATATATATATATATATATATATATATATATATATAAAAAAAGAGTAAATTATATAAATTCATACAAGATTTTATAAATTAAAATAGAAATAAATGAGAATATTAAGTTAAGAGATATATGATAAATAAACTAATATAGAAATTTAATTTAGAAAATAGTAATAATTAAATAATAATTTTTATCTAGAAAGAGGAAAGTAAATTTTATTAGTAATTTAAAATTCAATGATAAAATAAGCACTTTTAGAAATTGATCAATTAGATGCTTTAAATAACTAATTGGAGAGTAAGAGAGACAGCACAACATGTATTTTTAATTTTAATAATAAACGAAATCTTAATAAGTGAAATACTCTATAATTATTTTAAGAATTAAAGTACATTTAAAAAGAGAAGAAATTTTAAAATATTAAGTTAGATTTTTAATAAAAAAATTCTTTTATATAGGTGATAATCTATTGACCTCGAAGCAAGGAGTAAGAGTGAAGAAACAAGATACCTAAGGTGAGTATTCATGTTCTAATTTACAATAATGATATTTACTTCTCCTACACATGTTTCATCAAATATTGTTATTATTTATTTTTTTTAATGTTAATGTTTTTTTTTTTTTTTTTTTGTTAAAGACAATTGATTATGTTAAACTAAAAGCCTTGAATTTTTATATTCACTCATCCAATGTCATGATGCTTTATATATGTTAATATTAAATTATATGAAAATGTAGATGATATGATCTATGCTTGCATGTGCATGAGCACACGCCCTTATGGTACTGACTGGGGATGCAATGTACCCATGCACATAAATGAAAAATGTTATGGAAAAGAAAAATGAATATCTTCATTGATACTATTTTAGACAGTGGATCCTACGACAGTTGTATTATTTACGAAAAATGATAAATATATAGATAAATATGTAACAAGTATAACATTGATGGTCATGTTCGAAATGAATTTAAATGAAATTATTTTATGTTTTGAAATAATCATGCATATTATTCCTAATGCATTGGGTTACTATAATTTAGAGGTATGAATTACTTGCTAAGTTATGTTATGACTCACTCTTCTTATTGAAAAATATTTTTAGATATAATTCAATTTACTAAAATGAGCATACGAGACGAAAATAAGTATCATAGGCACTACGCTTTAAGAGAAAGGTATTTATATATATATTAAGATTTTAGTGACTCTTTTTGCTTTGGAAATGTTAATTAGTAATTGAAAATTTTAATCAATTGTCAGACCGTCTGTTCACGCCTCGTTAATTCGAGTCTCTGAGTCGGGTCGTAACACAAAATATAGACAGTAAAAAAAATTGTCAAAGCACATCTCAATATTAAGGGTCCACACCATATATCTCCCTTGTTGTTGGGGTTATGAGTCAACATATACAAACTCCCAAATAAATATATTGGGAATTTGCTCATCCTCATATATATTAAAAAGTCGCCATGTAAATGAAAATTATATGCTAAACAAGGACATCTTAACATAGAAGTTTTTTTCTTATACTGGCCATATTGGATCATTTGATAATAGAAAATCCACATCTAAGTACTACATATTCAATGAAAGTAATCTAGTCATAGGAAAAGAAAAAAACAACCAATGGTAGTCATATCAAGCACTAAGATAAAATACAAAGTCATGGCACACACTACATGTGAATGATGTGTGTTAAGACTCATTAAAGAATTTAACTTTTCTATTACACAACTTAAAATATAACAATCATATTATCATCCATATTGCTAGGAATCTCGTGTTCTATGAAAGGACAAAATATATTGGGATTAACTATCACTTTATTCGGAATGTGGTGCTATCAAAGAAGATCATTACCCAAGTTTCGAACAGAGCATATAGTAACTATATTTACCTAGGCTTTGGGTCCACTTCAGTTTTTTTCAATTATTTAACAAGCTAAGAGAATTAATATGCATGCTATAGATTAAGGGGGTTATTCGTATAATAAATATTATTATTATTAGAAAACTACTCCATACATAATTAGTGGAGTATGCTTATTTCGTTGTACCTTGGCAAATTGTTTTAATTACATAACAAAATGAATAAGATTCAAACTCTCTCTTCCCTTGACATAATCAAATTGCATTTGACAAGCCAACAAAGGGATTAAATTAAGTAGTCTCCTTACAAGCTAACATCCATTCAAAATATTAAATGAATTCAACTTTGTTGGTTGACTTTATAATTACCATTAAATTATGATTCGTGTTAAAAAAAACAACAGTTTTAATTAATCCTAGTTTTAGCTCAATCCTGCACAATTGATTCTCTTTTTGAACACCACATAGGAATTGTAATAAGTTAAGTATTGATGAAGACAATACTAGTGAGGGCAAATCAAACAATGGTAAAACTTGGGCAATTTTAGTATATTGTGATATAAGGAATAAAGCATACCTGCTGAAATGCTGCAGAACAGTCGGAACGAAATTTTAGTTTCTTTAACAAAGGCACCACATCTGAGCTTTGTGGATAGTTTACCCGCTGTACAATCACTCTGTTCAAGGGTATAAATGTCACTCTCCCACCTTTCTCCGAAGTAAGGTATCTAATAATCCTAGAAGAAATGTCATCTGTTGCAACTACGACATGGAATAGGCTGGAAATAACAAAAATAATAAAATAAGTAGTCAACTTTGAAACTTGACAAAATATGTTCCATAAATCCAAAGAAATTTATCAAATATAAACATGAACAGTTTCTAACTAAAAAAATAATGATCAGAGAGACCCAAAAAAAGGATACCTATTTCCAGCAGTAACTTCAACAGCAGTAAAGAATTTCTCATCACATTCAATTAACTCTAATAGCGAACCAAAAACTCCTTCAATATTGTGATCATTGACATATCGGTCTACTGAATTCAGTCCCCTTCTTGTATCCTATATATTTTTTTAAAAAAAGTATAATACAATGTTACTTTGAGCAAACATCTAAAAAACATCACGAAAAGCAAAGTGATTTTATTCTAAGGAGATGTAGAAGGTAATTAAATCATTCATTGAAAATTTCTAACATGTAAGACTAAATACCAATGCTTTCCTGCTACAGGAATTTATTGAAAACAGAAATTCACCAGTAAGAAATAGGGGAAAACAAGCAGCATATATACGCATCAGCTAAGCCTTGTCCTAATTATTTTGTAGCTTTATGAATCCACTCATACCATTCGTTCTGTAAATAGCAGCATTTGGTTCTAATTATAGCAATTTATCTTTGATGAGCAGCATGAAAAAAAAAATGAAAACTACACCTTGGAGAGTTTAAGGGAAATAGGCGGTGAAGAGATAAAAGAAATTACGAAAAATGTTTATATTAAATTAGTTAAATATGTCAGCTGCTTACTGTTTGCTTGACATTGTTGTTACTCCATGAAAAAGTAATAGACTGGAAAGGCTAAAAACTAAGTATCCAGCACAAAATACTTGTTCATCTAATTAGAAGGAGACTAAATTAAAAAGCAAAAACTAAAACGAGATCATAAAAGCCATAATGTATCGATTTGGACCCAACCTCTACAATAAAAAAGACTACTAGCTTCTCAAATCATTTCAAAAGAATAAAAACGAAATGTTTATAATCCCTGATGTCTTCCAGATTGTTAAATACATTCATCAAAATTCCACGAGAATTCTGAATTTTGTAACATGACCAACAAAATAGGCCCAAATATAAGAAATATAAG
The DNA here is from genome assembly GCA_016618105.1 of Dendrobium huoshanense. Lineage (NCBI taxonomy): Eukaryota > Viridiplantae > Streptophyta > Magnoliopsida > Asparagales > Orchidaceae > Dendrobium > Dendrobium huoshanense. The sequence goes on from CM028354.1 coordinate 64,852, forward strand.
ACTTTTTATAATCCCTGATGTCCTTCAGATTATTAAATACATTCATCAAAATTCCACGAGAATTCTGAATTATGTAATATGACTGGCAAAATAGGCCCAAATATAAGAAATATGATATTTTGTTAAGCATCTATAATGGTTTATATGGGTTAATCAATAATAGGTAGTTTAATAATACTTGTGTAGCCTTGGGTGCTTAATAGGTTATAATAGGTCTTAGTGTTCATAGGTCTATAAGTATTATAGTGCATAATAGACCATTAATGTATCATTGTGTCATTGTAATGCGATAAATACACCTTCGAAATATTAGAGTGTCAATCAATGAAATGAATAATCTCCATTTGTTGTGATAATCTCTTCTTCCTCCTCAATCCCCCCATTTTCTAGAGTATATATATTTATATATATATCATTGCACCAAATCCACATCATCTCCCACATTTTGACGTCGATCACGCCAAATTCAACCTAAATTCTACTTCATGCAAACCCATATAAAAAATCTTGTCTCCACACAACAACAACAATAAGCCTTTATTCCACTACGTGGGTCGGTTACATGAATCTTTTTTCTCTATTGTGTCTCCATTGAGTTTTGTTAAGGGTCAAATTCTCATTTAAATCTAATAAAGAAAAATCATTTCTAATATTTTCTAACAAATCCTTTTAAGTCTACTTTTACCTTTCTTAACATAAGACAAATCTAAAACATCTATTATCCTAATAGGGTCATTGAAAGGCCGCCGTTTTATCTGACCAAACCATCTAAGGCCACTCTCTCTAATTTTATCTTTCCACTGGAACTACTTCAATCTTTTCACGTATATGTCTCCACCCTAGTCAGAAAAAAAAATACTTAGCCTGAACCTCATTTCCTCATTGGTCACCCGCATCTCATCAAACTCAGCCTATGACCTATTAAATCAAAACCGCCAAACTCAACTCCAACGCTGATCTTCACAGATCTCAAGAACCCCTTCCATATTAGTTTAGATCCCAAGCTAGACTCGCAATACCCAACGAATTATGCTCTTCACATCTTAACTTCATTGCCCAGCTCAAACCCCGACTCCATCCAAACCCATATCTGCTTCCCACGAACTCACATCACCAACCTGATTCTATCTTCTTCTCACCAACAGTTAAAGTTGGCAAATCTAAAACCTAGTCCAATTTCCGTATAAGTATTGATGCTCTATATTTTGCTCTATTAAAAAAATAGAGTTGAAGGACAAACTAAAAAGAACTTTGAATATACTAATAAGATGGCATAAGGATAGAAGTAAATGAGCTTTAAATGGAAGGCTTTGTTTGGTAAAGGATCATTTGGAATTCATATTTCTTATTGAAAAGAAAATGTGAGGCATGTTATGTGAATGAGGTTTAAGAAAGCAAGATAATCAACCCTTCATAACCATTACGTATTTTTATGCATCCAATCATTAAAGTGGTCTAATTGGGCAATTAAATAAATTTCTAGACAAAACTTGTCAAAATAACCCAACACACTTCTATGTAACCGACTCATTGTATGGAGCTCTTCAATGATGAAATGAAAGGATATTTGAATATCAAACACCTTCTATCAATTAAATTCAAATGGCTCCCTCTCCTCTTCCTATGATTCAACTTCCTCAGCCACCCCCCCTCCCCATCTTTAAACTCCCCTTAACTTCTTCCAAATACGAGGTCATTACCCCCTTAATAAGCTCTCCAATAGCCCAATCCAAGCTCCAATCGACCACCACTTTGAACACTCATCCATAGGGGGTTCCGAGAAATTATTCTGTGCGGTCACCGGAAGTCCAAAGGCGAATCAGGATACGCTACATCACACTGTGCTCAGCGATACACAACATCGATACACAAAAAAAAAATGACGTGACGCATCCTGATTCGCCTCTGGACACCTTCTGGTGACTGCACAGAATAATTTCTAGTGCAAGTGAGCCAAGCCGACTCATGAGCCAGCTCAAACTCAACTCATTAACGAGCTTGCGAGTCTAGATTATTGAGTTTCAAGCTCGAGCTCGAGCAGAATTTTGAGCTCGTTGGCTTATCGAGCTCGAGTTTGAGCCAGGTAATGCTCGACTTGATTACTCGCGAGCGGGCTCGAATGGGAAATCACGGGGGGCAACAAGCGGGCTTAGACGCAAAATCGCAGGGGTGAGAAGGCGGGATCACAGGGCGGGCACGGATGAGGTACGCAGACGGAATCAGAGCTCGAACACAGGCGGGCTCGGAGCTCAGACACAGGCAGAATTTGAGCTCGAGCGAGGTCAGGCTCATATGTTGGATGCAAGGTGTAATTTCTCGAACGCGGGATGCAAGGAGTAAGAGGATGCGAAATCGAGCTGCTCGACGAGCTCGTTACAGTGGCACGAGCCGATCTTGAGCTCACTTTCAGAGTTCAACTCAAGATCGAGCTTGAGTTCATACTCGGGGTTTGGCTTGGGACTCGAGCTTGATTTAGGTCTGGCTTGAGCTTGACTCAACTCGTTTTCACCCCTATTCATCCACACTCAAAACATCAGCATATGTCAGAATATAAAATATGGAGATGAAGTTATTTCAATTGGTATCAGCAGCTCCAAACGAATCAAAGCAGCATATTCCCCTTCTCTTCTTCCTAATAACAGCTAATTCCTGCCAATCATGCTTGCTCACAAAATGAGCGCTGGTTTTCCAGCATACGATATACCTCTTATAATGCTTGACTATTTCATAACTTCTAAATGTTTGATTGCTCCTTACTGCTTGCGCAAGAACTAGCAACACAAATACATCTTCTTACTGCAAAAACTCCTCATATATGCCTGCATACTGTTTGATAGCTCTCAGTTGAATGTTCTCACCACAATTTGATGGCTGTATAAACTCACTATTTGGTCGCTTTCTATGTTAACACTTTGTATCAAAGCTAACTGCTCATTACATTTGTCTGATTACTGCTGTAACGACTCCATTTATGCTCAAACCAATTACTATTATCATTTCTCAGCCCTTTTCATCATCTAGGCTGTTTATTGAATCTGGGATCATTTGCTTTGCGTAAAACTGCTCAATTTGCTCACTTTGCATCAACTAGTTGCCCGAGACGTGCATCTGCTCAATTTGTTTTCCTTAATCCGATAGCATTCTTACAAGCTAGCTGAAGATGTTTGTAGTGAACATGCTCGGTTGGTGCTTCAGGCTTTTTTTTTTTTTCTTTTCGTGCTTATGCTTGCTGCATTAGCAGCTTGAATGTTCAGATTCAACATGCACTTGTAATCTTGATGTTTGTTATATTAAGCTCGATGTACATTGTTGAATTCCAACTCTAGAAGTTTTGCTGGAATTATTTATGCTTACTGTCCTTAGCTTGATATTCTTGTCACTCTGTGTACATGTTTGCGGAATTTGCTCTATATGCCTTCATCAGTGGTTTGCAGGCTTCTTCTTGATCAAAGCTTGATCATCTACATTACAAAAGCAAAAGCCTTTGGATATTCCCACTCGTATTTCCAAACAAACTGATGCGGACATCCAACCGTCCATGCCAATCCGAGGAGGAGCTGAAGATCGACGACCGAGATCACTTTGTTTTATTTTTGTTTATTAAGTGTATTTTAATTTAGTTTTGCAATTTCCCTTTTTACCCTCTTGACTTATGTAAAAGCCCAAGGGGCAAAATGTGTCTTTTAAATCTCTTTTGATGCCTATATATAGAGGCCCCTTCTCTTGTATTAGGATGATGGATTATTAATAAAAATAATTTGCGTTTTGCACTTGGGTTCTTTGGGAAGAACGTTAGTGAAATCCCTATGGGAGGGAGTCGGAGTTTCCACCAGCAGCAGGATGGGTCCGGGCTCGTGAGTTGAAGTCCCTTGGAGAAGGGCAAAGCATCACCCGTCAGCCTTTGGAAGAGTCCGAGGCTCGCGGTTCTTTATCTTCTATCGTTTATTTTCTCTCTTTTGTTTTTATCTCTTGCTTGTTATTCCTCCTTATTGTCCTAGTTGTCTTCATCCTCCACCCTCGCCACCAGATCTCACCCCATCCGACCCCCATCCTTCCTCTCCAAGCCCACGGCCAACTCCCTCACTCGCCGGCCACCTCCCCCATCCAACCCGTGAATCTCCCCTTCCCCCTTACCACCCCCTTTCCTAATTTGGGTTGGCAAAATCGAGAGAGAAAATCCATGACAATTTTGGATTTCAAATTTCAAAATTGAAATCTTTCCTAATTGGGTTTGATCCATATTTGGAAGGTTTTAACTCTTCAAATTCAAAATTCAAATTTGCATTAGGAGTTAAATGCCCCCTCAATTTCCTCTCTTTAATTAACGAATTAATCGCAGCTTTAAATCTGAAATTTAATTTCAGATTTAAGGATTAATTCACTTAAGTAATTGGGGCCCACTTATTTGAATTCAAACCCCTCTCTCCTTCCCATGATTCCTTGCCATTAATGACTCCTTAATCACTCCCTGAATTTTAGTTAATTCAAATTCAACTGAGAGTGATTTAATCCAATCAATCCTAATTGGAAGTTATCAAGAAAGAAATCTGGAACTGCTGCATGGCTGAAATATTCACAACCTGAACTCCCGTATATTTTCCTCCATTAAATCTTTCCCGTAACTGCTGAAGAGCCCTGTTGGATTTATGTGGCTGTCCAAAGAGTTCTCCAACTGTTACAGAGTTTTCCCCAACATTAAGCTTGCTCTCCCACCCGTATCCCTCTTAATATTTATTACCTGCTCTTTGGGAAAGAATTCCATAACCTGAGAATTTCAAAATCTGAGATGTTTCTAACTCCACGTAACAGCTCTTGGAAATAAATTCCCCCCGTCTCAGCAGCTTTTGGAAATAAATTTTGGTTCCAAAATCTGAAACCCTTTCCAAGCCTTTCAGCCGCCTCCTCCTTAATTGTTTTGCTTTGTATTATTTCTCCAAAGCCCTCCCTGCTACTGGCCGAACTCCTCCATACCCTTTTCCTGGGTTGTCCCTCCTCAATCCTCTCCTTCTCCCACTCAACACTTGCTGGAATCAAGGCTTGAATGCTCCTCCAATTTCTCTACATCTTTTATACTAAAATCTGGAGATTCACCTCAGATTTTTGTAAGAAATCTGAAACGGTTTTCAGATTCTAAGAGCAAGAAGCTTGGAGCTTGCTTCCCTTCCCCTCTCATGCGAAAATCTGAGATTCTTCTCAGGTTTTGGGCAAAGAAAACAGACCTTGTTGACAGATTTTGGAGAAGGACTCTCTCGTTTGCAAAGCCCCCTACCCGTTCTACATCACAAACTGTCTTTCCATTTGGTTACATCAAGCCATAACAATCAAGAGTTCTTGATGGCGCAAAGATCCCGTCATTGTGGCACTATCATCCATATCACTTGAGGTGGCATTGGTTCGATGTTTTGCTTTTGGGTGATTATACCTCTGAACTAGCTTTGGTCTTGTTAATTTCTGAGGCAATTCGAATTAGGCAGTCATTCAGTCCCTAGTTAGACCACTTATCATTGGTCCTCATTCATCATCAACGGCAACATTCCACTAAACTTACAGCCCTCCACCTCAAAGTTTTTATGCTTCACTAACTTTATCTCAAACTGATACCAACTTGAATATAATTTATATCAATTTAATTTGTCCTTTCTTGAGTAAAATGTTAACCATTTACCTTTACTTTTGTGTTTTTCAATTCTGAAGACTGTTTAGCTTTGCTGCATTAAGCTTAAAAGCCAAGATTCTACATGCTCTTGAACTATTGATGTTTGCTGTATTATTACGCTTGCTATTCATTGCTGAATTTCCGCATTAGACAGTATTGCTGAAACTCTTGATGATCGTTATTTAGCGAGAAAGTAACCTTTTGTAAATCAAGAAAATTGACTATTTTGAAAAACAATTTGATGCCACTTTCTTTTTTAAGGCCACCTCTAAAAGCTAAAATAACAAAATTGTGAAACAAAGAACGTCAAAAAATTATATGATGTTCACAACAGCACTATCCTCACACTCGACCACATCACTATCCCTCAGACCCGCATTTCTATCACACATTGCCCACCAGAAGAATATACAGTGTATCTTAACCATTTAGTCAGGGCACTTACCCGCTTTACTTGATAAATAAGTACGACTATCATTTTAACACCCACACCTGACGCCATCCAAAAAGCCCTCTTCACAAATACAATGATAACCCTAATGATTCATCCCATAGGATCAAGTGGGATGCGGCTTAGTTCGATAATCCGGATGACACAAATGCATTACTTGATTGACTTATAGTGCTCAGAAATTATTTAGCAAGGACAAAGAAAATCCTATTAGCCACGATTAAAATTATGGGTTACTTAAAACCTTTAGCCATGACTAAAATTTAGGGGTCACCTGAACCCTTTCTAGAAAAGATTTGAACCATAAAAAACCCTAGTACTTTCCAAGATTTCAAAACTATATACAGATTAAGCTCAATGACAAAAATCCAGTCCAGTCTATAAAAACCTAAACACCATGGTTTCATAGCTTATATGACAAAAATCACAAAATACAATCAATCAACACAACAAATATGACATATTATAGTCATACACCACACACATTGACCTCTACAAAGTCTGAAGGAATATCGACCCATAGCCAATTTATGGTTAAGCCTAATTGATCATAGCCCCTGATTGAGTAAGTATGCTTGTGCAAGAACCAGAACAGTCCTAGACTAATGGACAAACCAACGCGCTTGTAGCCCTACTTGACTCGACACAATCTTAGTCAGGCCACCAATCTTATGGGTTACTTAAAACCTTTAGCCATGACTAAAATTTAGGGGTCACCTGAACCCTTTCTAGAAAAGATTTGAACCATAAAAAACCCTAGTACTTTCCAAGATTTCAAAACTATATACAGATTAAGCTCAATGACAAAAATCCAGTCCAGTCTATAAAAACCTAAACACCATGGTTTCATAGCTTATATGACAAAAATCACAAAATACAATCAATCAACACAACAAATATGACATATTATAGTCATACACCACACACATTGACCTCTACAAAGTCTGAAGGAATATCGACCCATAGCCAATTTATGGTTAAGCCTAATTGATCATAGCCCCTGATTGAGTAAGTATGCTTGTGCAAGAACCAGAACAGTCCTAGACTAATGGACAAACCAACGGCTTGTAGCCCTACTTGACTCGACACAATCTTAGTCAGGCCACCAAGCTAATATCATATGGCATCAATGAAGCTAGAATAGTCTGAGTTGACATGTTCAACCATTCTGAGTCTAGACTTACTAGTCAAACCCTAGGTATGCCAACAACCCCAAAGTAACCCCAATCCAGTTCGGGTTGATTTGGTCAATCTAATTAATACCTATATTGATATTATGGCTTTGACCATGCCTCCTAGCCAACTAATTTATCAACTAACTCAATTGACCTAGCGCACACTCACTACCTAATCAATTAGCCTACCAACTCTTTGATCAGGTCAATCAATTTTCATATGTCAAATAAACTCTTGATTTGGTTAATTGCCTCTATT
>CM028354.1:72892-95089 GCA_016618105.1 Dendrobium huoshanense
AACACATAACTGGTGGCGTCAAGAGGTTGAAGGATCATCTAGCATTTACTTATGTCAATGTGGGATAATGCGCAAAAGTACCTGATGAGGTGAAAAAGGAATGTATAGATTATTTAAAGAAGTTTGCCTGCACAAAGGATGTCACACAAAAAAATATGGAATAGATGATAGGAAACTCTTCTTATTATGGATCACAGCATGAAGGTTCCAGTAGTGGAAGCCATCTAGTTTCTTCTAACCGAGGCACTCGGGATCCCATGGATAGATTTATGATAAATATATTGATGACGTTGATAACATAAACACTCAGGATCTTCAGTCTCCTACTGCTACAAATGAACTCAGGAACAAAGTTTGTTTGGATATCGCCAGATTCATCTATGAAAATAGGATTCCATTTAATGTTGTTAGGAGTCCATGGATCAATATGTTACGATCTGTTGGAAGCTATGGAAGATGGCTACAACTTACAAGCATGTATGAACTGAGAACTTGGATGTTGAATGAGGATGTCAAGACAACTTAAAAAATGATGGATGATGTTTAGAAGACTTGGATTGAGACATGAGTCACAATAATGTCAGATAGTTGGTCAGACATTCGACATAAAAGTATTATTAATTTCTTGGTCAACAATTCATATGAAATAATTTTTCTAAAATCAGTAGATGCTTCAAGTTTTGTAAAGGATACACAATTATTGTTTGAAATGTTGGATGAAGTTGTTGAGAAAGTGGGTGATGCTTTAGTAGTACAAGTTGTTACTGATAATGCAAGTGCATATAAAGTTGTAGGGAGTGTTAATGGAGAAGATGCCTCACCTTTACTAGAGTCCTTGTGCTGCACATTTTATTGATTTAATGCTTGAGAGATTGTGACAGTTGTCTCAGCATAAATCAGCCCTATTGAAGGCCAAATTTGTTAGTAAATTCATATACAATCATTCTTGGGTACTCAATTTGATAATAAAATTCACGGACAATGAAATTATTAGACCTGTTGTTACGAGATCTGCTACTGCATATTTAACAATGCAGAGATTCAGTGAGTTAAGGAAACCTTTGGAAGCTATGTTTGCTTCTGAAGAATGGGATAAAAGTTCATGTGTAAAAAAACAAGAAGAAAAACATGTAAAAAAAATTGTTATGAAAGATGATTCATTTTGGCGCAGTACAAATTATGCTTTGAAGACAACAACACCATTAGTTAAAGTGTTTAGAATGGTTGATGGTGAGAGGGCCCCGGCTATGAGATTTATTTATGAAGCAATGAATAGGCTAAAGAAGACATTGCAAAAGATTTGGGATGTCAAGAAAGTTCCTAAAAAGAAATGTGGGATATTATAGATGAAAAGTGGGATCGTCAATTACACCAACACTTGCATGCTGCTGCATACTATTTAAACCATCAATTTTATTATGATAAAGACTTCATGTTGATAAAGAGGTAAAAACTGGTTTGTATGCATGTATGAACAAACTTATTTCTGAATAAACTACCTCAAAGTGAATGATCAACTTGAGGAACTTCATTTGAAGAAGAGAATGTTTGGATTTAGAGCAGCACAAGCATGCTATAAAACATGATATCCTGGTATGTTTATAATTTGTATATTTATAATTTTAATTTTAATATTTATGTTCAAGGCTTCTACTTCAATCAATATTCATAAAATACTATTCATTTTCATGTAAAACGCTGGTGGAGTCAGTTTGGAGATGATGTTCTTGAATTGAAAGCTTTTGCAGTTAAAGTTCTTTACCTAACATGTTCGACTTCTGCATGCGAGCGTAATTGGAGCATATTCAATCAAATTCATACTAAGAGAAGAAATCGATTGACGATAAATCAAATGAACAAACTAGTTTAACAAAAAGCTAAAAGATAGACATTTCAAATTGCAGAAGCAAGGAAGCATTAATAATGAAATTGACCATTTACTTGTTGATGATTTACAATCTGATGATGAATGGGTGACGCAGGAGCTTATGGTTGAATGACCAATTTGAAAGGGTGACGCCCGCTTCAGGAGGAAGCAAAAGAAGTCGGTTCTCTGCCGCACCGGGTTGGTGAAAAGGAGTTGGGTGTAAAGGCTTAGTGCAATACCTGGAGGGCGCCTCCAGGGAGTGGACATAGGTCAAGTTGACCGAACCACTATAAACCCTTGTGTTCTTTTTACTGCTTCCGCATTTTAAGTTTTCGCACTTATTTTTCTTTGGTGATTTTGGTTTGTGCTTATTGTGATTTGATCTAAGAAAGAATTTTTAAAATACCAATTTACCCCCCACCCTTCTTGGTTAGCCTCGGGCTAGTTCTCAAGGGCTTAACATCCCTAACGAACTTTCAGTTGGTGGTGGAATCCAAATATGCAAAAAAAGATAAAAAAATAAGAAGATTTGTTATAAAAATTAGTTTAGATGTAAAATTTCTGATAATTGTGAAAGCTATAAAGAGGTTTGTAAGAAATCTAAGAAAGCTATTTGCGATGCAAAAAGTTTAGCTTTTAATGATTTATGTAATGGATTAGATACTAAGGTGAGAGAAAGATATATGTATAAGTTAGCCAAATAAAGATATAAGAGTAGTAAAGTTTTAGTTCAAGTGAAGTGTATTAAGGATGAAGATCAAAAAGTACTTTTCTTAGAAGATGATATTCAACAAAGGCGGATGAGATATTTTGCTAAACTTTTTAATGAATAATGTGAAAATTTGATTTAGTGACTTTATCACTCTAAATGAAAAAAAAGATTTTTGTTTTTATCGACGTATAAGTAAAACCGAAGTTAGAGAGGCTTTAAAGAAAATAAAGTGTGGAAAAGCTGTTGGACCTGATGATATCCAATAGAGATGTGGAAATGCTTAGGAGATGAAGGAATTTCTTGGCTTACTAAACTTTTTAATACTATTTTGAAGACTAAAAAACTGTCAGATCAGTGGAGAATGAGTGTGTTAATTCATATTTTTAAGAATAAAGGTGATGCACAGGAGTGTGCGAATTATAGAGGAATTAAGTTAATGTGTCATATTTTAAAACTATGGGAGCGAGTTATGGAGCATAGGTTGAGGCGTGATACTAATGTTTCTCAAAATCAATTTGGATTCATGCCGGGTAGGTCTACTATGGAAACCATACATTTATTGAGAGTTTTGATGGAGAAATATAGAGAGAATAAGGAGGATCTACATATGATATTTATTGATTTAGAGAAAGCATATTATAAAGTTTCAAGGGAAGTGGTATGGAAGATAAGATTAGAGAGAGTCGCCTTAAATGGTTTGGTCACATTAAACGGAGGCCTTCCGATGACTCGGTTATGAAAGTAAAGGTAGAGGTAGACCTAAAAAGACTTGGTTAGAAAATGTTAGAAATGATATTTCTTTATTAGATTTAGATGAGAATTTGACTTTTAACCGGACACAATGACGAAAAATTATTCATGTAGCCGACCCACGTAGTGGGACAAAGGCTTGATGTTGTTGTTGTTGTTGTTAAAATACTTCCTTAATCCTTAAAAATTTCGAAAAGAAATTTTGAAATAAAACACAATTTTTTAAAACCCTAAATTTCTTCTCCAAAAATCTTTAGATTTAGAGATTTGTTTTATATAAATCATACCTTAAGATTCCCCTCGTCGTCCTCTTCGATATCCATTAATTTTATCGCTGGAAAATTGCCGTTGGAGCCACCCCGCCAAGTCATGCCCGCCCTTGCGTCTGTTTATTCTTCCGCTGGTTTGACCGAAATATGCGAATGGGGGAGAGTGGGGAGGGTTTGGTTTGATATATTAGGGAGAAAGGGGTACCCAAATGACCGTTATACCCTTAAACAATTCTGGCATTTTATTTGCTTAGGGGTAGTTTGGGTATTTTTAGGCTTCTAAAAATTCTCTATCCTAATTTAAGTGAAATTTGATACAAGTTCTATATACCAAATTGATCAGAATTTTACATAGAATTTTATAAAATTATTGCTGTCAAATTTCATAAACTTTGAATTTTCACTTAAGTTTCATCGCGACGCATCAAAATGCATGCGACGATATACGATCGTCGTTTTCGTGTTTTACAATTCTTCCATCCTAATAAAAATTTCGTCCTCGAAATTTAAAAGCAATTCTAGTAAGTAAAGACATACCATAGGCAAATAAATGAGGGTTGAAAGCTGTACTAAAAGTAAGCCTAGTACCCATAGTTTTCTGAACTTTCTTCCACAATCTGGATGTGAATCTTCCATCTCGATCTGACACTATAGTCTTTGGTACCCCATGTAATCTGACAATCTCACAAACATATGAGCTTGCTAATTTCTCAACTGGATCAGACTCTTTGATAGGTAAAAAGTGTGTAGACTTAGTCAACCTATCAATTATCAACCATAAAACATCACATTCTCTTCTTTATCTGGATAAAGCAACCATAAAATTCATGGCAATATCTTCCCATTTCCACTTAGGTATAGGTATGGGCTGTAGAAATCCTCCTGGTTTTTGATGTTCCACTTTCATCATCTGACATGAAGTACACTTTGATACAATATCTGACACACTTCTCTTCATTCCTGGCCACCAAAAAACCTCTTTTAAATCCTGATACATTTTATCACTGATTGAATGGTATAATTGCAATAGTTAGCTTCTTGAAGGATTTCATTCCTTAAGTCACCAAGATCTGGGATACATAATCTGCCTCCATAACGTAGTAGTTCTTCATCATGAAGCTCAAAATCTTCAGTGTGTGCCACACTAACCATATCCAATATATTTTTAAAATATGCATCATGTGGCAAAACTTCTCGTACCCTTTCTGGAAAAGTTGATTTGATAATAGTTTGATTCAACATTATAATTTCTGCGTTTTTCGGTTGAACCCTGAAATTTCGAATTTCTCCAATTCCTCTATCAATTCTTGATGCTAAGTAATCATCCAGTTTGCACTACCAGAATTCGTTTTGCTCAAAGCATCTGCAACTACATTTGCTTTACCCGGATGATACTAAATGTCCAACTCATAATCCTTAATGAGTTCTAGCCATTTCTTTTGCCTTAAATTCAGTTCTTTATGTGTGAAGATATACTTCAAACTTTGATGGTCAGTAAAAACTTCGCACCGTACTCCGTACAAGTAATGCCTCCAGATCTTTAAGGCAAAAACTACTGTAGCTAACTCTAGATAGTGGGTGGATAATTCCTTTCATGATTCTTCAATTGCCTAAAAGTATAGGCAATGACTCTTCCATTTTGTATCAATACACAACCCAACCCTTTATGCGAGGCATCACTATAGAGCTGAATTCCATATGACCCTAAAGAAATAGTCAGCACTGGAGTAGTTATCAAACACTGCTTTAAACTCTGAAAAGCTTCTTCACACTGAGTTGTCCATTCAAACTTCATTGCTTTCTGAGTTAATCTGGATAGTGATATAACTATATGTGAAAACCCCTCAACAAACCTTCTGTAGTAGCTTGCCAATCCCAAAAAGCTCATAACCTCAGTCAATATAGCTGGTCTTGGTCAATTTGCTATTGCTTGCACCTTATGCTGATCTACAGATATCTTCCCATCAATGATCACATGCCCCAAAAAGGTCACTCTTCAACAAAAATTCACATTTAGAGAACTTAGCATACAATTCATTTCATCTCAATGCCTGTAGCATGGCCTTTAAGTGATTTGCGTGCATATCTTCATCTGGGGAGTAAACAAGTATGTCATCTATGAAAAAAAGAAGAAGAAGTATGTCATCTATGAATACTCACAAATAGATCTAAAAATAGCTTAAAGATTCTATTCATGAGATCCATAAATACTGCAGGAGTATTTGTCAAACCAAAAAGCATCACTACAAACTCATAATGTCCGTATTTGGTACTGAAAGCTGTCTTTACAATGCTTTCCTCTCTAATCTTGAGCTGATGATACCCTGACCTCAAATCAATATTTGAAAACACTGAAGCACCTTTTAACTAATTAAACAAATCATCTATCCTTGGGAGAGGATACTTATTCTTCATTGTCAATTTGTTCAACTCTCTGTAATCTATATAGAGTCTTAGGCTTCCATCTTTCTTTTTCACAAAAAGAATAGGAGTACCCTAAGGGGAGGTACTAAGCCTGATGAATCCCTTTTCAAGCAACTCTTGCAATTGTTCCTTCGTCTCCTTAAGTTCTTTTATTGTCATTCTGTAAGGTGTTTTTGCAACATGTTCGGCTCCTGCCACCAATTCAATAGAGAAATCTATTTTTCTACTTGGAGGTAAGCCATGTAAATCATCTGAAAATACTTCTGGAAATTCCTGAATAATTGGGATATCTTTTAGCTCTTTCTGCCTTCTCCTCCTTAACATAGGCCAAGAAGCCTTCATATCCTTTCTTTAATATCTTAAAAGCCTTTAGAGATGACACAATCACAGTGGTTATCCTTTTATCCAATTGAAATTTGAATTTTCTCTCTCCTGACATACAAAACTTAACATCCTTTTTGTTAAAATCTTTAATCACGAAATGACAAGATAACAAATCCTTGCCCAAAGATTATATCAAATTCAGACAATGGCAAAACAATCAAATTTGCTTCTAAGTTTTCATCACATATTCTCAAGTTCACTTGACAACTCCTATTTGTTTCCATTTGATTTCCATTTGGCATTAGAACTGACAATGATTTCAACATAATTGTAGAAATCAAATTTGCAGATCTAATAAACTCTTTTGAAATAAAGGAGTGTGACGCTTCAGTATTAAATAATACTCTAACAGGTCTATCACACATAAGGATTGTCCCTAATCATAAAAAATTACAATATTCAATTATAAGACATAATATTCATTGTTCGTTCATTTCATATAAAATATTTCATTGACAAATACTTAAATTACGCACCTGTATTAATGTCAGGATATCCCTTAGCTTCTTATTGGGACAATTCATAGACTCAAGGCTGAACATTCTGACGAGTTTGATCTTGAGAAAGAACATAAGCTGTAGACTTCACAACTCTTGATCTGTCAACTGTCCTCTGAGTATTGTTGCCTGACCTGATCTCTGTAGCAGATCTCTGTTCTAGAAGAGGACAAGACTTCGTCATATGTCTAGGCTGATGGCATCAGAAACAAGTATTAGTGCCAAAGAGGCACTCTTCCTTATGCATTCTCCCACACTTGCTGCATAAGGTATCAGTTGAAGTACTGCTGTCAGAATTGTTGAATTTGGGCTTCGTCCAAGTAGACACCCCATATTGAGAAGATTGAGCAAATTGAGAGAAATTTGATTTGCCCTCCATCTTCCTTTTTTGAAAATCACTCATCTTCTGAGTTGCCTGCATGTCCATCTCAATCCTTCTTGCTCTTTTGACCAAAGTGGAATAATCTTCAATTCTAAAAGGAATGAGAAAATATCTTATTATGTTCTTTAGTCCAGTCAAGAAGCGGTGGTACTTCTCTTTAGCATTATGTATTAAGTGAGGGGCATGCCTGGACAACATTGTGAACTCTGCCTCGTATTGAGAAACAGATCGATCTCCCTGAACAAATCTGTTGAACTTATCCTGCATATGTCTTCTAGCTGACATGGGTACATACCAGCCTCTGAATACTTTCACAAACTCTTCCTAGGAGACTTGATTGTTGGGTCGCCCTCCAAAAGTTTCTTGCAACTGATTGCGCCACCACCTTTCTGCCTGACCATCAAAGACATAAGCACAAAGTGTCACCCTCCTATCCTTTGGGCAAGGTATGCCGTTGAGAATTTTCTCTATTTGCATTAGCCAATCTTCAGCCTCTATAGGTCCACCACTTGAAAATAATGGAGGCTTCATGTCTTAAAAAAAATGCAAGTTCTTGTCTATAGAACGACTTCCACTGACACTGGTATGAGTTTGGGAGGTCTTTATCATTTAAGTCATTATTTTCATCATCTGAGCGAATGACTCCATAGTATTGTTATCATTATACCTCTGAGGTTATGCTACTTTTGGTAGCTCCCTACCTTCCTCACCATCAATGCCATCAGTGGTATGCTGCTTAGAATCCATATACCTGAGATAAAATACAATAATCATAAGGCGAATCATTCATAAATTTTACGCTTCCTACACATTCTAAGACACATACAATTCTCCTATAGGCTCTTTCATTAATCAGTATTAAACATTTGCTCTGATACTACTCTTGTGACGACCCGACCTGCCTAGCCCGAATTAACAGGGCGGGAGCAGACAGTTGTACGGAAAACACCATTATATAAATCATAACAATTTCATTTAACTTCTATAACAGAACATGAACATCATTAACACATAATAAGAAAGAGTCACTAAAAACATCAACTGAAAGTTTTTCCAATTTATTTCTTCTAAATCACAATAACTAAAAACATAAACATCAACATCAACATAAACTCCAACAGACTTCACAGATACAAATCACTAATTCAAACTCATAACAGAAAATATAAAACATTTCTTCCTGAGATCCTCTACGACGGTAGATGTACTGTCGTATCGATGCCATCACTTTTCAGATGGTTCTCTTGAAAAAGATTCCTACAAGTAGGGGTGAGCTTACTTACTCAGCAGGTACTTCATATTTTTTATAAAAGTGCATAAAATCAAAATAAAGCATCTTTTCATAATAAAATATTAAACGACGATCAAACTTGCATAAGTTCATAACATTGCTTATAAGAAACATTTTCATAAATTTTCCTCAATCATAAACCTTTCACTTAATATTTTTTCTCAAATATCAATTTTCATATTGCATAGAAAATATATAAAAATCATATTATGCATAATGTCTATTATATCACCCGTCTTGAAGATGCCCATAAATTTTGTACTCATCAGATACACATTTTCATATTATTTGGTCATTCCTTTATCATTGGCTCTAACAAGTCTCCTTTATCATTTGGCTCTTTCGAACCCCTTTACCATTTGGCTCTTTCAAGCTCCTTAACCATTTAGGCACTCTACATCATCATAGACAGTCTCATATTATAATTTATAGTTTATGTTCAGCCAATCATATGCGTAATGAGAATAATTGTGAATAAAAAATCATCCGTTTAAAACATGAAAATCTTAAATTTAAGTATAGTATGAAAGCTCACTAACATCATGAAATAAAAAACTTTAACATGTTATTTGCCAAAAGTAAAATTTTTAAACCATATAACTTGAAAGTTTCAACTAATTGCATTGAATAAAAGAACAAAGCATAAATATGAAATTTTTACAATAAATATGAGTATCTACTTTCACCCAAACACAATACATCCTTAGTGTCCTTAACAAGTTTCGATCACTTTAAAATTATCACCTAATAATCACATAAAATAAAAGTCAACTAAAATTCTTCCCTAAAACTTTACTTAACTTCATACTTGTCTTAACCCTTCATTTATCATTAATTGTCCCTTACACCAATTAATAAAATTTAGATTATTTAATCTTAATTTTCAAATTTATTAAAATCCTTAATTTTTGAAAATCCTAAATCTTCTATTTCATCAATTTAATATGCAAAAATTTTTCCTAAACTTATCTTGATAATTACTTTATTTATTTTCGGATTTTAATTAATTATATAATTAAGAAAAATGAAATTTCTTAAGAAAACTCAAAATTTGATTTTAAAAACATTTCTAAGACCCATAGAAATTATTTTTGTAAAAGCACTTTCAGGAAATTCAATTTTAGGTAAATGCCCTAATTTTTTATTTCCAAAAATTCTCCAAAAAAATTTTATTTTTATCATTAAAATACTTCCCTAATCATTCCTTAAAGATTTCGTAAAGAATTTTTGAAAGAAAACACAACAACAACAACAACATCAAGCCTTTATCCCACTACGTGGGGTCGGCTACATGAATCCTTTTTCTCCATTGTGTCCTATTAAAAGTCAAATTCTCATTTAAATCTAATAAAGAAAAGTCATTCCTAATATTTTCTAACCAAGTCTTTTTAGGTCCACCCCTACCTTTCTTAACATAAGTCAAATCTAATACCTCTACTCTCCTAACCGGATCATCGGAAGGCCGCCGTTTTATGTGACCAAACCATCTAAGGCGACTCTCTTTAATCTTATCTTCTACTGGAGCTACTCCAACCTTTTCACATATATGCTCATTTCGTATTCTATCTCTAAGGGTAAAGCCACTCATTGAAAGAAAACACATTTTTTATAAAACCCTAAAAATTTCTTCTCCAAAAATCTTGAGATTGAGAGAGATTCGTTTTATATAAATCATACCTTAAGATTTTGTGGGCTCCGAAAATTCGGCCCCAGCCTCCGCTCGCTTTTCTTATTCGGCGAGGGAGTTTTAACGGAATAAGTTCCGGGGTAAATTTTGGAAGGCAGATGGGTTTGTAGATAAGACACTACCCAGAGATTTCGCCCTCATTTTGTGAGGACTTTATGATCTGAGTTCTGGTTTCCTATAGGCGTAAGCCCCTATAGTTAATTACCCCTCCCGATCACGAGAGAGAACTTTCGATTAAGGCTAGTCGTCAATCAGATACGTAGAGAATACGTATTATCTGGCATATAGTAGCAGCATGGATATGGAAATTGGATTTTGAGTTTAAATTTGGGTATTTGTAAAGATTTGGAAAGTTTGGAAATAATTGGGAATTTGGAGATTTTGATATTCAAAATAGAAATTGCACCATCTTGTACTTAAAGCGGATGGTGGGGGAATGGATGATAGACCCGATCAAGATCCCATGGTTCCGTCGTCCTGGGCCATCGTGGTCCCTGGTCTACTTAGTTAGAGAAGGTAGTCGACCCAACCTGACAGAAGGATCCTTGTCGGCAGCCATGGGTTGCTTCGTCCAAGGGGACCTTGTAGACCGGGGTTGAATGTTTGTCTAAGGGGACAAATTTGAATCCACCTTAGCTGACAGAGGGCTTTGTGCCCTATCGATCATATCCTATTGATTCATATCTTAAGGATTTAACGCCATTAAGGAGCGTATTGGCTCTGGCCATAACCGCTATCTGTGGTGCCATTTGGCGGCGAAACCACTCGGTTCAGAGGGCCCCGGGTCTTAACCGTTTACCTGCAGTGCCATTTGGCGGCGAAACTGCCGGTTAGAGGACACGTACCACGTCCTTACTGGCAAGAGATTGTTTGAGAATGGATCCTAGTGATATTTTCGACTAGGCATTTGACACTTTGTGAGCTAGAGTTTATTTGAATTTGTCCGCCTCGGCAAACTGTTGCGGAGTGCGGATGGATTTTGCTTTAAGTTTTTGATGGATTTATTTCAATTTTTAAATATTTTGGAATTTTGGGATTGGTTGGATTTTTGTGGAGTTTTGGGTTTTTGGATTTTTATGAGTATTTTGGGTGGAGCTATGGACTTTGTGTAGACTTTTGGAAGATATTTGAAAATATTTGGGGAACCCCTCCGGTTGAGATCTGCATTCAACACGGCCATCATCGGGGTGTTTGGAGGTCATTTCTATTTATTTGATTGAACCTTGTCAACTCTGTCGGGCTGTCGACAGAGGATCGGGTTTCGTAGGCTTTATGCCCTTTGATAGTGAATTCTCATTGTTGTAGGCCTTGAAGGCCTAATATGAATGTATTAAGATAAATATGACGGTCGCCACAACCTTATATTTGTTTAATAGTTCGAACCCTGTCGACTTCTATTGACCCGTATAGAAGGATCGGTTTCGAACCTGATTTCACTTGTACCAATAACACGCTCGCCGGGGCCCATGCGGGTTTTATAATTATTTTTACCCCCCTTTAGTGTACCTATGTGTATACAATTTATAGTGCACGTGTAAGGGTACTTTGAAATAATTGTAGACGCCTTCTGTCTGCTTGTACGAATGTTGCAGATCCGGTGGCGTTGTATTGTAGATTGTAGACGCCTTCTGTCTACTTTCATAGGTGTTGCAGATCCGGTGGCGTGCATTTGTAGATTATGGACGCCTTATGTCTGCTTTCATAGATGTTGCAGATTCGGTGGCATGACATTATAGATTGTGGACGCCTTCTATCTGCTTTCATAGATGTTGCAGATCCGGTGGCGTTGTCATTTGAATGTCATGACGCATTTCCTCATCTTAATATTGACTCCCCTTTCTCAATCACCGGGGGTAGGCTCTTCTGGACTTTGGAGTCAAAGACTGTTGATTTGGAAAGAACTCTTTTTAGGCTCTTCGGTGTAGTGGACTTGCTATTTCCGGTGTTTATGGGCAGCAAGACTATTTTCTTCTCAAGTATAGAACTAAGAAAAGACTTTGGAATACCAGGAAGTTTGGTTCTAATTTGTTCAAACTTTCTCCCTGATTCTGCTAGGGAGTGTACTTTTTCGTACACCGGGTTGCCTTTGTACCTGACGTGCTTGTAGATTTTGACCATCACTATCGTAGGTGATATCAATACTTGTGTCCACAGTGGCTCGCTATGCTTACGAGGTTCTCATTGTTGTTATCCACAAGTTGTTTGTAGCCATTTGCAGGGGACTGTTGTACTCACTACGACCTCCTGAAGGTATTTGTAGGAGACCCATTGATATCAGTATTTTGTCCACCTTTCACCAATCTCAGGTGGGCTGATGTCTGCTTTTATCTGTAGAGGATGGATCTTTAATTGCTGCTCTCCAGTATTGCCTTCTCAGTCAACAGACAATCGTAGGGATCATCGTAGGAGATATTTGTACTTGTGCCCACAGTGGTTTGATATGTTTACGAAGTACCCACTGTTGTTATCCACAAGTGATTTGTATTCGCTGGCGGAGGACCATTATATCCGCTACAACCTCCTGTATATATTTGCAGCAGATGTATTATTTCCGCATCTTTTCCACCCTTTCACCAATCTCGGGTGGTTGTTGTTGGGTTGCACTTGTTTGTAGAAATGGGTCCTCCATCATTGGTCTTCCGCATCGCCATCTCAATCGACAGGCATTTATAGAAATTGTCGTAGGAGATTTCAACAGTATATGTAGGAGGGACACCCGTATATTCTGTAGTCATTCGTTATTCCCACAGATACGATGCTCTCGATCTCGTAGAGACTGTTGTAAAAGTCCACCACATTTTTGTATATTCGGGTTGAGGTCTTATAGTTTGAGTTTCCCCGTATATGACCAATTTTATTCAAGTCCCCTACAGTCCGGGTTTTGTTCAAATAATTGTTCGAAATCTTCTTGAGTATTTGCAGGTTCATTTGAATGTTCACTTTCTTTTTGTTCAAAGTCTTCTGGATTCTTTATATGTCCCCTTTTCATGTTCAAATTGGCTTGAGTTTGGTTCAAATTTGATTTCATTTTATTTGAGTTTGGCCTTTTAGAAATCATTTGAATTTTGGTTCTGATCCTCTGCACATGTTCAATCAGGTTCAAAAGTCCACTGCTCTTTCTCATTTGGTCCAAATATTTTGTTCTTTTGAGTTCAAAACAAGTCCAAGTGTAGTAATATTTCACCCGAAATTTCGGCAGCCTCCCGGCGTCTCCCCCGTTTAGGGGAAAAACTACGAGAAAACTGGGCCTTCCCACCACGGCCAATAAAGGCGTGCATGGTAGGTGCCCTCTTTCGAGGACACCTCGACCGTGATTTTTCTTCCCACCACGGCCAATAAAGGCGTGCATGGGGTCTTTGACGGTACCTGTTACAAGAAGAAGAGCAGTTGCTTTCCCCCCCGCCCGGGGGTACTTATAAATCATTCCGACCGCGCAAAGAGAAGGGTACACCAGGCTCGCATGGCCTCGCCGTGTACGTCGAACCGGTTTCCCTCCTACCACGCTCACTAAAGGCGCGCTTAGGTGGTTTGCCGGTCCGACACGCATGTCGAGACAGGAGGGCGAGGGTCGCTCGCTTACCTCAACACAGGTGTCGTGTCGGTTGCCCCTCCTGCCACGCTCAATAAAGGCGTGCATAGGTAGACCGCCGGCCCGACACGTTAATCGAGATAAGAGGGCGAGGGTTGCTTGTTTACCTTATCGGATGTGTCGCGCCAGTTGTCCTTCCTACCACGCTAAGAAAAGCGTGCATAGGTGGACCACTGACTCGCCACACATGACGAGGTAAGAAGAGCGGGAGGGGAGGCGACTGTCCGCCTCGTCGTAGGCGTCGGACCGGATTCCCTCCTACCACGCTCACCAAAGGCGTGCTTAGGTGGTCTACCGGTCCGTCGTACACGTCGAGGACGGAAGCCTGAGTTTAGGGGTTATACCTTCGGGGCCGGTGGACCGGCGGCGGCTCGTGGACCGAGGTAGGAGAGGGTTTATAATTGATTATTATTATAATTATCTAATTAAAATTAATTATAACTAAATTTAATTAATTAAAATTAATACACAATTAATTATTATAATTACCATTTAATTAATCATATAATGATTAAGTAATAACAATTATAATTATTAATTCAATGTAATTAAAATTTAATTAATTGTCGTTAATTTATAATTAAAGTTAATTAGTAATAATAATAATAATAATTATAATAATTATAATTATATCAAAATAGAGTAAAATACATCTCTCCCTCTCCCTCTCTCTTTCTGCTTACGGGATTCGGCCAGAGAAGCGCGCGGAAGGGAGATCGTTACCTACACAGTGAGCGGGTGAGCTCCTGTCCGATCAAATGGTCGTGACTTCCGATCCTATAGGAAGGGACGGTCGCGGAAGGAGCGAAGTCGACCGAGCACGATGGAACCGAAGGAGCGGCGGGATCGGCTAGGCAAGGTAGGGGAGGAAAAGCTCTCTCTCTCTCTCTCTCTCTCTCTCTCTCTCTCTCTCTCTCTCTCTCTCTCTCTCTCTCGGGATGGAGGGGATCGGACAAAGGGAGGAGGTCAGTCGGCTGAGGGAGATAGTTCAGGAGTAGCAGGGAGCCGAGAGGCAGGAGGTGGAGTTGGGGTTTCTGCGGCTCTAGCGTCGGGTCGCTGGAAGCACGAAACAGAGACGGAGGGAAGCGAGTGTGGAAGCAGTCGTATATGTCGCACTGAAGCCTCGTCTCATCTGGCTTTTAAAGACGAGAGGAGCGTCCAGCTGGAACAGGATTTGGGCAGGAAACACGGAGATGCGATGGATTCGGCGCCGTTCGCAGACTGCTACGGGATTTCTGGAGGGATTTTCAGCAAAGTTTGTGGATCCGTCGGATAAGAGGTTTGTACACTGGCTCTCTTCCCTCTTGCCTTTTTCTTTCTTTGGATAACACATTGAGGTCAACAGATTTCCCTCATCGTCCTCTTCGATATCCACTAATTTTCTCGTTGAAAAATCGTCGCCGAAGCCACCTCGCCGAATCCACGCCCGCCCTTGCCGTCCACCTGTTCTTCCGCTCGATTTGGCCGAAATATGCGAATGGGGGAGAGTGGGGAGGGTTCGGTTTGATATATTAGAGAGAAAGGGGTTTGTCAAATGACTGTTATACCCTTAAACAATTCCGACATTTTATTTGCTTAGGGGTAGTTTGGGTATTTTTTAGGCATCTAAAAATTCTATCTCCTAATTTAAGTAAAATTGGATGCAAGTTCTATATATCTAATTGATCAGAATTTTGCGTAGAGTTTTATAAAATTACTTCCGTAAACTTCGTTAACTTTGAATTTTCACTTAAGTTTTGTCACGACGCATCGAAATGCTTGCGGCGATCGTTTTCGGGTTGTACATCATCTCCATTGTGCTCTATTAAAAGTCAAGTTCTCATTTAAATTTAATAAAGAAAGATCATTTCTAATATTTTCTAACCAAGTCTTTTTAGGTCTACCTCTACCTATCTTAACAAAATTCAAATCGAATATCTCTACTTCCTAATTGGATCATCGAAAGGTCGTCATTTTATGTGACACGACAAACCCGATGCATTCCTCCACTTTAACCATCCAACTTGAATTCTACTGATAATAGCCCCATCTACTTCATCATCACTTTGAACAATAGATTCAAGATATCTAAAACATGTACTCTTATTAATGGTTTGATCGTCCAAAATCACAATCCCCACACTAGGTTTATTACTACTAAAATTATACTCCATATATTCAGTTTTAGATCTACTCAAGCGAAAACCATTAGACTCTAAGGTTGACCTCCATAATTCAAGTTTAACTTCAAATCCCTCTCTAGTCTTATCAACAAGAAGAATATCATCAACAAAGAGCATACTTCAAAGTACATCCTCTTGCAAATGTCTATTGAGAACATCCATGACTAAAGCAAAAAAGATATGGGCTTAAGGCTAATCCTTGATGTAATCCAACCGAAATAGGACAATACTTGGTCAAACTACCTTGTGTTTGAACACAAGTAATAGCTCCCGCATACATATCTTTAATGATTTGAATATAAGTATTATTAACTCCTTTCTTTTCAAGAATTCTCCATAGCACTTCTCTTGAAACTTTATCATATGCTTTCTCTAAATCAATAAATATCATAGGTAGATCGTCCTTATTCTCTCTATATTTCTCCATCAAACCTCTCAATAAATATATGGCTTCCATAGTAGACCTACATGGCATGAATCCAAATTTATTTTGAAACATTAGACTACCCGTATACTAATTTTAAATGCTTCTGGCAACATATTTTACTTTTAGGGAAAACATATGAAAACTGAAAGATGATATGACTTTGTATTTCAATATTGAATGCTAAATCTTAGTTCTTTTATTTGTTTCAATTATATTAACAAAAAAACGGCTGCATTGCAAACAAATACAGTATTGTTTTTTAAACAAGAGCATATCTAGAACTAAAATTACAATAAGTTGGTCTTGTATAAATAGTAAATGTTGATGTCATAGATTCTTATTTTTCAATACTTTATGAATCTAAAAATTGCTCATGCACGCAAACTTGTGCACATATGTGCATCCCATACACCTACGCACACATGCAAACACATGTATGCATACTTAACACATGCACACCAATGCATGCATGCATGTATTTTGACATGAACCTACGCACAGCTTTATATACCAGCGCATGCTAAAGGAAGTAACATCTTTAATCTCTTTGTATTGAGCATGTGTCCAGTTTTGAATTTAAACTCTTAGATATTTTATTCTATTAAATTTTAATTTATTTTGAATTGCTTAGTATTCAGCTACTTTATTTAATGGCTAATTATGATGCCTAATGATAACAACATCATCTTAAAATGTTACATTATTTGTATTTTAGTGTATATTTGTTTGTCGATCCATCAAGCACTGTAAATTAGATTTGTTCCTCTACAATTTAACTTATTATTATTTTTTTATCATTTTTGGTGGCGTAGCAGGATTAACTAATGTAAATATATAACTTCTGTGCGTACGTGAGTCCATATATATATATATATATATATATATATATATATATATATATATATATATATATATATATATATAAGTGGATGATGGCCATTATCCTCTCATTTTTTATTTTTTGAAAAAAAAAAAATCAAAGTAGTTCCCCAACTATTAGTAATTGACGAAGTGCTCAATTTAGTCCCAATGTTTCGCAATGCCCCATTTTAGCTTCTATTGAAAATTGATCTAATTTAGTCTCAGGGCTAAAAATTATAGGTAAAGATAACACCGAAGTTAAATGTTAGGTTATTTTAGATAATGCAAGTATATGTAAGATTACATTAATTATGTTGCTCTATTTCATCATTTAATAAATTAGAATGAAAGTTAACTTACTAAATAATAATGTTGAATAATTAGTAAAAGAATCTTGTCTTTTAAATAAAATCTAAATGGAAGATTATACAAAACTCTAGTTTAAATGGAATAGTATTGCCATCAATTCTTGTAATAACTTAACCATTTATGATGCTTATAAAAAATAAGATGGTTAGACAGGACATAGAAGTCTTCTTGTTTTACCCATGTAATTTATCAATCAAGATGAACAAATATGTTATGAATAAGTTCAGTAGTTTATGAATAACTTAAACAGTTGATGTATTCTAACTCTGTATTTCACTAATCAGGCCATCGTTGAAAAAAATTATTTCATTTTATTGGTGTTCAAATTATCTTAGAAGATTTGGAATCATGTATACCATTAGTTTTAGTGATGTTAAAGAGAATGGAGGTTACTTATTTTACATTTTAAGCTAATAGTATAGAAATCTAAAAGGGGATGTACTGGGATTCTCCTAGGAGGTGAAATATCCATCACTTATATGTATTTGTATGAGATGGACTTTCTCATCCTATTGGAGAGATTTTTTTTGTCACTCTACATAATCTTCGAACACAAAATTACATTCTGTTGTGATCTATAACATGAAAAGCACTTCGATAATTTCCTTGTCATATGATTTTTTTTTTGTCGAGCATGTGAAAAAAGAAAAGATTAGATAACATAGAGGTCTTCTTACAATTCTTGTTTGATTCATGCATCTTAGCAATCAAAATTATCCAATATATGTAAAATATCATCACTAGCAATATATTTAAAGTGTCTCCACTTTGAAATTCCTTCAACTTATACAAGAATGAACTTGGAAATGTTTGATGTTAATGGATGATAGAACGATCTTAAAATTTGTTGTAATTGTTAATGCCATTAATTTTTGGATGTAAAGGCGATGGAATGTTTTGATTAACATTTGAAGGTCATAACGTTAAAATTTATTGGCAGAGGATGATGATTCTCCTCTTAGGATGAGATAATTCTATACAGTGCATGTATCGTTGAGTGCGTCTAAACTAGACAGAAGTAGATTTAGTTTTCATTTGTTTGTCTGTCTTCTTCCTTTGGAATGTTTTTTGTGTATTAATGCCCAACTTGTAAGGATTAAATTGAAATAGATATTACTTTGAACTCTTTGAAAAAATATATATTACTATGCTATATATTTTTCTAGAAGCATATTGGTATGCACAGTGTATGTGTGTATAAATTATTTCGGCTTCGTATTTTTAGATAAATGATACATTGACTTTGTGAATTTTGTTTCCAAATAAAGGATACAAGCCATTTCAGGCTTTGTGTGTTGTGCAGCAACACGAAACCTATTTACAATCTGCAGCCTGACTCCATTCTCGGTCATTCTTGGCCAAAAAGGCCGATTGTTACAAAATCTGGTGCAGTAACTTTCCTGGATTTTCTTATCTATTTTGTTGTTGTTGCTTCCAAGTCACATCAAATTGATATCAGAGCGATATTTTGGTGACATGGTAGCAAAGAAGGTGGATGCATTAGAAGGTGAAGCGGAGCAAATCAAATATGGGATGGAAAAGTTCTTAACCATCGAATGGAGTTTTTTAGCCATAGAGAATCTGATGGATACACGATTAGGAGGGTTGGAAGAGATGATGAGGAAGTTCATGGTGATGCAATCCAAAACTCTACTAGCGGTTCCAATTGCTAACCCTAACCAGGATATGACCTTGATTTCCTTGGTCAAATCTAAGGGAAAGGAGATTAGATGGGAGGTGTTCGACGAGAGGAGTTTCTTTCATCAAGAGCCACATCCTAGGGATTTGATAAGGGGCATATCAGAGTTTTCGGATGGGGGGATAGCAAGGAGGGAATTTTGTGGTGGAGATGGTGGGGTGGCCGACCACTATGAGGGACATTTCGGGCAAGCGGAGTGGGCGACCAGAGATGGAGGAGGTCGAGTAGAGCCATTGGGATCAGGTTATGCATGGAGAATGGAAGAAAGGTGAGATTTCCACCCTCGATAGATTGGGGGAACCAATGGAGAGAGAGGAAGTTAGAGTGGAGATTCTAGGGTGAGGAAGTTGAAGATGTTGATATTTGAAGAGGATGATGCCCATGGGTGGTCCATGGGTAGGTGTACCAGATGGTGAGACATTTCATGGTGAATGAGTTGAATGAAGAGGAGAAGCTTATGATTGTAGGGCTGTGTTTGGAGGGAAAACCCTAGCTTTGTTCTAGTGGAGGGGGCTAGATATCCGATCCACTTTTGGGAGGAGTTTAAGGATGGCTTAATGGAGTATCTTCGGGCCATTCGATAAGCAATTATTTGTCTTGATTTAGGAGGGGATTGTCGTGGAGTATAGGGAGATATTTTAGTTGTTGTCGTGGCGATTGAGTGGGATTTTAGAGGTGGTGTTGGAGGAAAATTTCATGAAAGGCCTAAAGCCTGACATACGAGCAAACCTCCGATTGTTGAGGCTGAGAGGGCTGAGGGAAACGATGGAGCTATCCTAGATGGTGGAGGATCGGAGATAGATGGAGAGGACAAGTAGGAGCAGAGTCATGGGAGGCTCCTATAGGATTACCTTGACTTCACTATCATCGAGAACCCAGACAGTGTCATTTTAGCGGGAGGCATTATGGGAGAAGAGTGGGAGAGTTCGCCTCGAGGCTAACTTCAAGCACCTCACAGAGGTGGAGGTGCAAGACAAGAGCGAAGGGTGATGTACCAGGCTATCAGTCCAAGGATTGCTCCCCCCAGCTCCTTATGATTTGTGATGATGAGGAGACCGACAACGAGGAGTTGCTGAAGGAAGCTGATGTATAGGAGAGCACATCCACCTTGATATGACGAAAGTGTCCTTTAACTCAATGGTGGGATTTACTCCAAATTACACCATGAAGGTGAGGGGATAGATCAGGGAGTGGCTAGTGGTGGTCTTGGTGGATAGCGGGGCTTCTCACAACTTCATCTCATGGATGAGGTGGAATTGAAGTTGGTGGATACGGGGAGCTCTGGAGTCATGATGGGAATAGGGAAGATGGAGAAGAGTAGGGAGATTTGTAAGAGGTTGGTGTTGACACTCCAAGGTTTACAGATAGTGGAGGATTTTCTTCCTTTAAATTTGAGAAGCATTGATGTGATCCTAGGTATAAAGTGGTTACAGACGATTGGGAAGACGAATGTGGATTGAAAATCTTTGACTATAGAGATTCAAGTGGAGGGGAAGAGGATGGTGCTGTGAGGAGATGCCATCTTGTGCAGAACCATGGTTTCACTTAAAATCATGGTTAAGGCTTAGTACCATTCAGCGGCACATGCCACCTTTTTTAGGATTCTCTATGGGAGATATATACCTTATTTGATATATTATGGGTATAGCACTACACCGGTATTCAATGTAGATCAGTATTTAGCGAAGAGGGACATGATATTAGCAAAGCTAAAGGGACATCTATTGAGGGCCCAACAAATCATGAAGCACAGGAGTAAAGTACACTTCAACCTATGAGACATGGTTTACTTGAAGCTGAGACCCTATCGGCAGAAGACATAGCCAGGAGGAGGAATGAGAAATTGTCCTCACAATACTTTGGGCCTTATGAGATTTTGGAGCTTATTGGAGCAGTGGCCTATTTATTGAGATTACCACCTTCGTTAGCATTGCTCACAACTAAGGCATGCGACAGGAGATATCATACACCGTCTTCACTACTCCTGACTTTGATAGAAGACATGAAGGTTATTTTGGAGCCCCTGAAAGTAGAAGGGTTGCGCCGAGGGGAGACAGGTGCATGGAAGTACTAATCAAGTGGAAGGATTTTCTAGAGTATGAAGCCACATGGGAGCTATGCGAGATGATCAGGAGACAGTTCTCATCCTTCCACCTTGAAGACAAGATGTGTCTTTGGGTGGATGTATTGATATGTCAGTGGGTCCCATCAGGCTGGCCCAGCCTAGGCCGAATCAGCCAATTGGCTGGGTGGAATCAGGGGCATTAAGAGGGGGAGTTTCAACCCACCTTGTGGAGCTTAGGGGTGCTCTTATTCATTATGTAAGAGGAGGAATCAAGAGGGAGCTATTTATTTTTTGTGTGTTATGGCTGTTTAAGAAGGAGAGTCTAGGGTTTTCATCTTAAGTGTGCTAAGTTTATTTTTCTCTTTTGGTGAAGTTTCCTAGCGGTGGCTATGGTTTGTGGAAGAGCCGATCTACCTCTCGAATAGTATAGAACAATTAAATATTTCGTTATTGTTGAAGTAATAAAAAATCAGCCCACCTTATTTGTGTTCTTGCATTTTCTTTTTATCTATTTTGTTGTATTTGCTTCCAAGTCGCATCAAATTATTTTTGTCTTAATGTCCAATTTGTTATATTCAGAATTGTAAGTTTTTTTCACAAAACAAATGATGATCTTCTGCTTAGGAACTGTGATAAAGAAATTAGCTCGCTATATATTTATCTAGAAGCATATTACTTTTAATAAGCTGTTTAGAAACTTGTTGTTGTTTTATTTGGATTGTATAATTTTAGTCATATTACTTAGGTGTCACTTTCTTTCTG
>CM028354.1:95589-111373 GCA_016618105.1 Dendrobium huoshanense
CTGTCAAGGAGATCTGGTTCTCTGCCGACGCTAGGAGAATGTGAACAGCCGAAGGGTTCTCTGCCCACATTATGAGAGTGTGAAAGGACGAAGGGTTCTCTGCCCACACTAGGAGAGTGTGAAAGGACTGACGGTTCTCTGCCAACACTGGGGATTGTGTAAAAGGACGACGGTTCTCTGCTACACCAAGTAGTGGTGAAAAGAGTGTTTGTAAAGGCTTCTCCGCCTTGCTGTGGGTGCAAAAGGAGAGACACTATTAGTATTAGTGCAATACTTAGAGGGTGCCTCTGGGGAGTGGATGTAGGTCTGGTTTAGACCGAACCACTATAAATCTTGTGTCGTTTACTTTACTGCTTTTTATTTTCTGCTTTTTTCTTTTATTTTAAAAATTTGTGGTTGAAAATTTTTCTATAAAAATTTCATTAAAAATTTAATTTCGGATTTAAAACTACCAATTCACCCTCCCTCTTGGTAGCCTTGGGACATTAACTTAGGTTTAACAGCCTATTTACTAAACTCAACAAAATATTCAACTTTTCTTCTCCTTGTGTGTGTGTGCACGATTGTTTAGTCAACATACATCTAATACATAAAATGACTCAAAAAAATGTTCAGACTCTGTTAAGCACAGACTGACTTATACATTGACATTACATCATGTTGTACCTAAAATGATTAGTGACACAAAAAAATCCAATATATAGTGCATGAATAAGTAAATAATTATCCATTAATATTTATAATATTCAAAATACAAGATTCGACTCTTGGACTGCAATAGGTTTTATCTTGTTTGTGGAGCTTCCTAGGAGGTCACCATTCCATGAATTTTTCCCGTACGAGCATGCCTGATTTGATAGTTTTTTAATAAAAAGTTAACTAATAACTAACAGGAAGATGAGAGTTAAGTGTCATACAAGATAAAGTGATACACCATATGTGTCACCATTTGAACCCTAAATGGGATAATGTGCTACATGGCAGAAGCCACTACTTGAACTTGTAAGGGCCACCTCTAGAGCCATATTTATCTAGTAGATAATTTTAGGATTATTCTAGAATCATCAACGAGGTAGATATAATTTATAGAGGTGGCTCCTATAAGTTCAAGTGGTGGCTTCCGTCACGTAGAACTTTGTTTCATATAGGATCAAGATATGACCCCTATGAGCAGGGGCGAAGCCAGGATTTTTTTCTTGTGGGAGCACAAATCATTGAAGTAAAAAAAAACCCTCAACCTTTTTCATCCGGGCTTGGGACCAGCATAGGCGGTTTTAATTTTTTTTTTAATCATTAGATTCATTATAAAAAGAAAGATACAATATATGATAAAGCAAAAAAAAAAAAAAAACTTACAATTGAGAATAGTAAATCTTGATATTCTTCTTATCTATCATCTATAATTTTTCCCGCCTAGTCTTCATTTTTTGAAATCGTTGTACAATCAAGTCATTGTCAACACTATTAAATATATCTTTTTAAATATAAGTAAGTAAACAATTATTTAGCCAAGATTCTCCCATACGATTGCGTAAACAATTCTTTATAATGTTCATTGCAGAAAATGCCCGTTCAACTGTTGCTGTAGCAATTGGCAATATCAAAGCAAGTTTTATAAGTAAGAACACCAAAGGATAAATATCATTATTTCTAGTCTTCACCATTTTCTGAGCAAGTTCTCCAAGTCTTTTTAAATTCATAAATGCATCATTCGATCTCATATCAATAATAAAACTTTCAATTTGATTGTCTAGCATGATAAGATCCATTTCTAAAAAATCTGACGGATAAAATTTTGTAAGGCGAATCAATCATTATTTATCAAAGGCTTAAAATGACTGATATGGATTTAAACATGCCACACACATAATTAATTCTGTATTAATTTCATCAAACATGTTGTCGAGTTCTTAAAGTTGCATATCTATAATAGTGTAAAATAATTCGATTTGATAATGATGCTTATTTGTTATACTTTCAATACGACGTCTTGATCTTCCTTGCATCACAAATGTGTCAATCATGTTTGGAATATTTATGTTATTCTTCTCACAAAATAATCCAACTTCTTTAAACAAAATATCCCAACCATCATTTCTCATATTTTGAAGTCTTTATTTAGAAACTTTTATCAAAGTCATAGCATTTATAATATCTTGATTCTTTTTCTTTGTAGCACTTGGGATAACTCATTTGTAACTCCTAATATGAGCTTCATCATATGCAAATTGAAAATAAATTCAAAATTTTGCATAAATTCAAGTAGAGAATACGCTTCGCCTTTTTGTTCACTATTAGATCCCTCATATATCAATATCCCAAGAACCTCTAATATAGACCCAAACAGTAGAATTAAGTTGATGAGTGAATTATAAAGAGAACCCCAATGAGTGTCTCCTGATCTTTGAAGTGCAATTTCTTGATTTAAACCGCGACCTTTTGTAGCTCCTCCACTTTCTAGTTGCTCAATTATCTTGTCATAATGTTTTTCTCTTAGCATATCTCTTCTTTTGCGTGAACTAACAATAATATTTAACAAGCTTGTCATAATATTAAAGAAAGAAGCAATTTGAACATGATTTTTTGTGACTGCAA
Organism: Dendrobium huoshanense; assembly: GCA_016618105.1. Classification (NCBI taxonomy): domain Eukaryota; kingdom Viridiplantae; phylum Streptophyta; class Magnoliopsida; order Asparagales; family Orchidaceae; genus Dendrobium; species Dendrobium huoshanense. The sequence goes on from CM028354.1 coordinate 98,185, forward strand.
TTAATGCTAACTGGAGTTGGTGTGCAAAACAATGGACATAATAAGATGAACAATTTTCTTTCATGATTAATATTTTTAGTCCATTAAACTCACCTCGCATATTACTTGCTCCATCGTAGCTTTGTACACGCAGTTGTGCCACACTCAAGCCATACTTTAAAAAAAAGTGTTTGAATAGTTGCTATTTGAATGATTTATATTTGTGCAACTTATGTAGTTTTGATGATTCCAAACATTATTGTTCAAATGTATAGTTATCTCCTAACAATTTTAGAAGATTTGCATTTGCTCTTGTGTGTACTAACATTTCAGGAAAATCAGACTCCAGACTACGATAACTTCAAATCAAATTCAACATGAGATATTTTGTTTATTTGAAGTTTGCATTTTCTTTGAATTAATTTTGAAAGGGAGTGATTGTAATTGAGTGAATAAAATCTCACACACACAAATAAGGAGATCTTAAAATTCTATACTGATCGTACAGGACGATATTTATCGTACTGGACGATCTGTCAGTTATCTCCTATTGAGCACTTGGAACGAATAGGAACTTGCTCGAGAAAAATTTTTCTAAGTCCTATTCGTCCAGGACGAATTTTATTATCGTCCCGGACGATGGGTTCTCTGTAAAATTTTCGTCCAGACGAATTTTGCTATCGTACGAGGCGACCGGTCCTCTGGAAAATTTTCGTACAGACGAAATTAATTATCGTCCAGGACGATCGGGTCTCTGGAAATTTTTCGTCCAGACGAAAACAAATTATCGTCCGCGGCGATTGGTCCTCTGGAAAATTTTCGTCCAGACGAAATAAATAATCGTCCAGGACGATCGGCTCTCTGGAAAATTTTCGTCCAGACGAACATATTTTCGTCCAAACGATTAACCGACTTAGAACAGTTTTCAGCAGTTTCTAGAACCGACCTTGTAATAACCGTTCGTACTGGACGAACCTAGTTCGTACAGGACGATCAGCTGTACGAAGTCATTTCGTACACATATACAAATTGGGTCGTTTCAGATCGTTTAAGTAAAATCGTCCAGGACGATCCAGGATCGTACAGGACGATCCAGGATCGTACAGGACGATCCACTGCGTACAGAATTGGAAACTTGCAGTTTTTGGGCGGTTTTTCATGTCTTTTGTATAAATAGTCCAAATTAGACTGCCACCCAATCTTTTTGTCATTTGATCTTCGTGCCTCTTGAGAGAATAGCCAAGGAGAGAGTGGAAGAGAGCATTCAAAGGAGGATTCCTACCATTGGAGCGAGAAGGCTTCACTTGGATTACTAAGGTAAGAGTCTCTACTTGTGAAATTGGATTTCTTCACTCTTTTCTTTCTTCCTTCTAGATTCTTGTGAGAAGATTAGTCAAGGAGATCCAGTTTTCTGCCGACACTTGAAGAGTGTGAACAGACGAAGGGTTCTCTGCCCACACTAGGAGAGTGTAAAAGGACGAAGGTTCTCTGCCTACACTTGGAGAGTGTGAACAGCCGTAGGGTTCTCTGCCCACACTAGGAGAGTGTAAAAGGACGACGGTTCTCTGCCAGCACTGTGGATTGTGTAAAAGGACGACGGTTCTCTGCCGCACCGGGTAGTGGTGAAAAGAGTGTTTTGTACAGGCTTCTCCGCCTTGCTGTGGGTGCTAAAGGAGAGTCACTTTGTGGTATTAGTGCAATACTCAGAGGGTGCCTCTGAGGAGTGGATGTAGGTCTGGTTATAGACCGAACCACTATAAATCTGGTGTCATTTACTTTATTGCTTTTACGTTTCCGCACTTTAAATTTCAGTTTTAACAACTCTGTGGTTGAAAAACATTTTTCTACAAACTTTAAAAGAAAATTTTATTTCGGTTCAACTTTATCATTAAGAGGGTTTAAAATTTTTAAAACTACCAATTCACCCCCCTCTTGGTAGCCGTGGGACATTTACTTAGGCTTAACAACCTAATTACTGGACTCAACAAGTGGTATCAGAGCATAGTTTCAAAATCATAAGTTTGAACTACTTTTTGATTAACGTAGATGGCTACATTTGGAAACCGAAACACACCTGAGGGTTACTCTATCACTAGACCTCCACTGTTTGACAATATTCCTTTTGATTTTTGGAAAACACGCATGTCTACTTTCTTACAGTCACTTGATTATCGCATGTGGATGCTAGTCCAGGAAGGTTACTCAAAACCAACTAGATTAGTTGATGGAATTAGGGTAGATACACCCTATGCAGATTGGACTATAGAAGAACGTGACTTAGCACAATTAAATGCAAAATGTTTAAATAGTTTCTTTTGTGCTTTAAAATCTGAAGACTACATGCGAGTTTCCACTTGTAAAAGCGGAAAAGACATATGGGATAGACTTTGTATTACTTATGAAGGGACAAATGAGGTTAAGCAATCAAGACTCAATATCTTGTTACATGACTACGAATTATTTCGCATGAAACCTAATGAATCTATATCTGACATGTACACAAGATTCACTCAAATTGTCACCTCTTTGCATGCACTTGGTAGGGAATTAACTAATGCTGAAATGGTTAATAAGATTCTTCGTTGTTTACCTACTGCATATGATGCTAAAATTACTGCAATTACAGAGTCTAAAGATCTGAACATTTATTCAATTGACAATCTTCTTGGTTCACTCATTGCTTACGAGCAAGGAGTAAGTCAAAGAAAGATTGATGCAGGTGAACCAAGAAAGGACAAGAATATTGCACTAAATGTGGAAGAGTCAGAAAGTGAACACTCACAACCTGAGGATGAAGACGATATAGCACTGATGACTAGACAATTCAGAAGCTTTTTAAAGAGGAAGCAGAAGAGACGCCAGCAATGGAATAGAGGTAAGTATAACAGAAATGGCAAGGTTTCTAATGAAGTGATTTGTTATGAATGCAGGAAACCAGGTCATATAAAGACTGATTGTCCAAAACTCAAAGCCACTCCTAGCAAGGAGAAGGTAGAGGAGAAACCAATGGTAAAGAAGGGCAAGAAGAAGTTTCAAAAGGCTTTTTGGGCGGACTCAGCTTCAGACTCATCTGAGACTGAAAAAGAAGAAGAAGTCACCAACCTTTGCTTGATGGCAGATAAAGCTGAACAATCAGATCAAGAAGAGGTATGTGATTTAACCTATAATGAATTGTTTGAAGTTTCTGAACACATGCATGATGCATATAGGAAAATGAAAAGGATGCATGCTAGTTTAGTTTTAGAATTGGAAGAGCTTAATAAGGAACACGAAATCCTTAGGAAAGATCATGCTTTAATTGATAGCAACCACATGAAACTACTTGATGAATATGATGACTTGAATAAAAATTTTGAGAATTTAAAATCATCCTATGCTGAACTTGAAAAAGAATTTAAGAAATTTAAGGATGAATCTGAGAGCAAGACATATAGAATCAATTATACCAATCGAATCTTGGAGGATATGAATTCATTTTACAAACTCACTATAAGAGCTCTCGAGGATAATAGGAACCCCCCTAAACTTGAAGATTTTACAAATCCTAAATATTATCCTAAATTCATGAAATCCCTTAGAAGACAATCATATGAAAGAAAACATAGGAATATTTTTCCTAATGTTAAATGTAACAATTGTGGATTTTTGGGACATATATCTCACACCTGCACTTTAAAGATGAAACCTAATTTGGTGTGGAGAACTAAGATGCATAAACCTAGACATATCATACATGCATCTGATTATAAATTTCATAAAGGTGAACCCAAACTAGTTTGGGTTCCCAGGTCTAACATTTGAGAATTTTGCAGGAATACTCTCACACAAGACCTCGTGAGAGTATATGGTACCTGGACAGCGGATGTTCAAAGCACATGACTGGAGATACTGCTCAATTCATAACGCTGGAAGCCAGGAGTGGAGGCAAGGTTACACTTGGAGATAATACCACAAAGAAAGTGGTTGGATCAGGTATGATTGGAAATTTGAAAAACTTTTTCATAGACAATGTTTTATTAGTTGAAGGCTTAAAACATAATTTGCTTAGCATAAGTCAGCTATGTGATAAGGGCTATAATGTAAAATTTTTACCTACTAGCTGCATAATTAGCCTAAATGGAAAAATTGTTTTAAATGGAAAAAGGGTAAACAATGTCTACATGCTAGATTTAAATTGTATTCAATCTCCTACTGCTTTTTGTTTGAAAACTGTTTCTGATGAATCATGGCTTTGGCATAGGAGACTTTGTCATTCTAGTATGAAAAATCTTAGAAGAATTACCCAAAAGAATTTGGTGAGAGGAATACCTAAACTAGACTTTACTAAGGACCATCTTTGTGATGCATGTCAATTAGGAAAACAAGTGAAGTCCTCTTTTAAGTCCAATAAAGATCTTAGGACCAGTAAACCTTTAGAAATTCTTCACATGGATCTTTTTGGACCTGTAAGCACTGTTAGTCTAGGAGGAAAGGTATATGGATTTGTTATAGTAGATGATTTTTCAAGATTCACCTGGGTTAAATTTCTTTTTCATAAGAGTGAATCATTTGAGGAATTCAGAAATTTTTCAACTTGGATACAAAGAAAACTAGGATGTGAAATAATTTCTATACAAAGTGATCATGGAGGAGAATTTGAAAATGAAAGATTTGAAGATTTCTGTAAAGAAAAGGGGATTGATCACAATTTTTCTGCACCTAGAACTCCTCAACAAAATGGAGTAGTTGAAAGAAAGAACAGAACATTAATAGAAGCCGCCCGAGCAATGTTAGCAGAATACTCGCTTCCTAGATATTTTTGGGCTGAGGCGGTTAGCACTGCATGCTATGTTCTGAATAGGGTGAATGTGAGATCAAATTTGAATAAAACACCCTATGAGTTGCTAAAAGGTAGAACACCAAATTTGTCTCATTTACATGTATTTGGTTGCAAGGTGTTCATACATAATAATGGAAAATCTGCCTTAGGAAAATTTGATCCAAAATCAGATGAAGGAAATTTTTGTTGGATATTCAAGTGTTGGAAAATCTTATAGAGTATTCAACAAAAGAACTTTAGTCATTGAAGGAAACCACACATGTTGTTTTTGATGAAAATGGAAACATGGAAGAGCCAAAAGTTGTTGAAGAAGAAATTGAAGAAAACTCCCAAAAGATTGATAGATTAAATTTGGAAGAAAATGTGGAAGAAAATTTAGAAAGAGAAGACCCTTTGCCTAGAGATTTGAGATTTTCTAAAAACCACCCAAAGGAATTAATCATAGGTGAACCAAGTGAGGGTGTTAGAACTAGGCGTGGATTAAACAAGGAAGTCAATCATTCAGCCTTTATTTCAACTATTGAACCCACTAACATTGATCAAGCACTTTCAGATGAATTTTGGATATTGGCCATGCAAGAAGAGTTGAATCAATTTGTAAGAAATAAAGTTTGGGAACTAACTACAAGGCCAAAAGATCAAAGTGTTGTTGGAACCAAGTGGGTGTTCAAAAATAAAATGAATGACTCAGGAGTAGTCATTAGAAATAAGGCTAGATTAGTAGCTAAGGGGTATAATCAAATTGAAGGAATTGATTTTGAGGAAACTTTTGCCCCTGTAGCTAGACTTGAAGCAATTAGGGTTTTACTAGCCTTTGCCTGTTTTAAAGGTTTTAAATTGTTTCAAATGGATGTCAAAAGTGCCTTTTTAAATGGGGTAATTGAAGAAGATGTTTTTGTAGAACAACCTCCAGGTTTTGAAAATTCTAAATTTCCAAATCATGTTTTCAAATTAAAAAAGGCATTATATGGATTGAAACAGGCACCTAGGGCTTGGTATGAGAGGTTAAGCACCTTCCTACTTGAAAGATCTTTTGAAAAAGGAAGTGTGGATACAACTCTCTTTTTAAGGAAAATTGGAAAGGATATACTTATTGTTCAAATTTATGTGGATGACATCATCTTTGGATCTTCAAATAAACATCTTTGTGATGATTTTTCTAAAACAATGAGTAGTGAATTTGAAATGAGTCTAATGGGAGATTTAAATTACTTTCTAGGATTTAGCATTAAGCAACTTGAGGAAGGTACTTTTCTTAGTCAAATCAAATATATTAAGGACATCCTCAAAAAATATGAAATGGACAATGCTAAACCTGTTAGTACACCAATGAGTTCTTCAGTTCAGTTGGATAAAGACCTTAAGGGAAAATCTGTTGATCAAAAGAAATTTAGAGGGATAATTGGATCTTTACTTTACTTGACTGCTAGCCGACCAGATATTATGTTTAGTGTTTGCTTATGTGCTAGATTTCAATCAGATCCAAAAGAATCACATTTGACAGCAGTGAAAAGGATTTTAAGATATCTACTAGGAACTCAAAACTTAGGAATTTGGTATCCTAAGTTTAGCTCTTCATTTGAAATTATTGGTTACTCAGATTCTGACTTTGCAGGCTGTAGAGTGGATAGGAAAAGCACTTCTGGAACATGTCAATTCATTGGAAATTCATTAGTTTCATGGTCTAGTAGAAAACAAAATTCAGTGGCACTATCTACTGCAGAAGCAGAATACATTGCATTAGGAAGTTGTGTGGCACAAGTACTTTGGTTAAAACAACAGTTGATTGATTTAGGATTAACTATAGGCACTATTCCAATTTATTGTGACAATACTAGTGCTATTTGCATTTCCAAAAATCCTATTCAACATTCTAGAACCAAACACATTGATATAAGGCATCATTTCATAAGGGATCATGTATCCAAAGGAGAAATTGAACTCATACATGTTTCAACTGAAAATCAACTTGCAGACATTTTTACAAAACCTTTAGCCTTTGATACCTTCAGTACTTTAAGAACAAGGCTTGGTGTTATTGATTTGAATGCTTAACCAAAATGTCTTTGCAACATTGATACTTGTTGTGTTTTGTTTTTGTGATTTTGTGAATTTTGTGTGTTTTGAATGAATTGTTTTTGGATTTATGATTTTGTTTTATGTTTTCTGTGTTTTTGAATGTTTTTGTTGATTTTCTTAATTTAAAAAATCAAAATTAAATTTTTTTTGGAGGAAATCGTCCAGGACGAAATTGGTTTCGTACGGGACGATGTGTGAAGGAACAGTTTGCGCGAATTTAAACCGTTTTGAGAGCAGTTTTTAATTAGATCGTCTGTACGATATGTGATCGTCCAGGACGAATTTTTTCTCTCTCAAACGTCGGGACGATTGAATGCAGCGGTTGAGTGGATAAGACAGTTTTTAATACGAACTTCGTCTGTACGAAATTTTCGTTCGTCCAGACGAACATGTGTCGGTTCATTATAGGGGACGGTTTTCAAGAGTCATTAAAACGATTCACTTTTTGATCGTCTATACAAAATTTTTTTGTCTGTACGATCGGTCAAGTCAAAAAGCCTGTACGAAGGGACGCATCGTAAGTTGTGTTGAATACGAAAAGCCGTTACATTTTGGACGAATTTGATCGTCTGTACGAAATTACTTCGTCCAGACGAACGATAATTTTTCGTCCAGGACGAATATTTTCGTCCAGGACGAACGTATCATTTTTCTTTAAATATGAAGGCTTTCAAACTTGACAATCACACTTTCAAACTTCTTTTTCAATCCCTTTCTACATCAAATCAACAATGGCCTCCTCTAGCAAAAGACAAAAGGTTTTGGTGAGGAAACCAAATAGGAATGCCCCAGACAACTTTCTTTCCAAGGCAAATGAGGAATCTTTTCCTCGTTTTGCATCCGCAAAAATCACTCCGTCTCGCATTCTTATCCAAACAGAGTTGAAATTTCGGGTATTGCACCTCTTCGCCTCAACCCAATTTCAGTTCATTCTTTCTCTCGCCCACATCTACAATAAGCAAACCTACCATTACTTTCTAGCTAACATGAGTTTCAATTCTGACCACTCCAAAATCAGTTCTTTTGTTTTTAAACAAAAAGTTGAGATCACCAAGCACGACCTTGGTGCATTTTTAAACTTAAGAACTGAGGGATATAGAGCCCACACCCTAATGTCAGAAACCTCCTTCAAATGGTTTCAAATCAATAGGGTAATTAGAGAAAATGCTATTGACAATCATGTTGCTAGAGTCTCCGGTATGACCCAAGATGCCCGAATCATCCAGCATATCCTTAGATCCTCAATTATTCTTAAAGCTGGTGATAGGATTAACATTACTCCTCTTCTTTCTTGTCTAACGTTTTTAATCATGCAAGGACATCCTATTGACAAAGCCCAACTTATCATAGACCATATCTATGGGCTTTCAGAAATAGGACATGCAGATCAGAAGAGGAAGAATAACATTTCATTAGGACACTTAATTACTTATATTTTGGAAAAGAAGTACAATATAGTGCATCCTGATGAAGAATATGAAGAGCTAGTTTACTATAACGATGCATCATTCAGATTGCTCTTCAAGGAGGAAAAAGAAAAAGAAAAAGCACATGCCAGTGCTTCAGAAGAAGAAGAAGAAGAAGGAGTGCAAGCTTCTGCTTCTCAATCAGATTATCAGAATCTGATTGAGAGATTTGATAGACTAGAGACTCACATTGATCAAAGGTTTGATCAATTTGATGCTCAACTTACGCAGCAGCAACATGACATTGGTAATATTAAGGATGAAGTTCATGAAATTAATACCAATGTAATGTTGATGGCCTCCTACTTCAACCTCTTTGGCGGCATTCCTCCTCCTCCTCCAGAACAGTAGAATTTTTTTTATGTCTGTGTCTGTTGTATTTTCTTTTTTTGTTTGTTTTGTTTTTATCTTATCTGTTTTATTGTGATTGTTTTTAAGTTCAATGTATTTTTTTTTATGTGTAATCCATTCCTTTAATTTTAATGAAAGTTTGTTTTTATTAGATTTGTTTTGAAATGTGGTTAATGTTTATGAATTTCATTAGTATTATTTAATCTACATAGTGCTTAAATTCGATTGTAATTTGAGATTATCTATATTAGAAAATCTAGACTTTCTAAATTTATAAGTTGTATATAACTTGTTGTAATTAGAACTTTTAAATTCATGTCTATTCATTTAGACTACATAAAAGTTAATATTACTATTGCAATTTAGATGTTTTCTTATTTTATATTTCTATGCTCAAGAGATATTTATGTACCTAGAAATATTTGAAATTTTAGATTATAGATTTTGGAAAGAATTGGTCAAATTACTCTTGAACATTGTACAAATGTACAAAAATCAAAAGGAATTCGCAAAAATTTGCAAAGTGAAAAAGAGGCACAAAATAAGCCCAACCAAAGAAAAATGCACAAAAATGTGCTCCAAAACTTTGAAAAGATGCGCAAAGCACCACATGAGGTAATTCTCTTCTTTCCAAATTCATTCAATCTCTTAATTCAAATTGATCTTATGTTCATTTATATTCTATTGAACTTTGAAATATAGAATTTTTTATACATCTCTCTTGTAATGATTTTCAATAGTCAAATGTCTAAATTGAATCATGTCTTTGATAAATTCTTCTTACTTACAATGTTATATCACTTCTTAAATTTTATGAATTTCTATGATTGATCTAATATCTTTAGTTTAAAATTGCATACCCTATGTCAAATCACAATTTAGATTAAATTTTAAAAATGAATTTCATATAATTATTTACATTTCTTGTCTTTTTCTTCTTCACTTTTTGTTGCTGTCAAAAAGGGGGAGAAATTATTATGTTTGTGTTTTGTATTTTTGTGTTTTGTGTTTTCTATTTTTGATTGTTCTGTTTGCAAGTTTTTTGTTTGTGTTAAAATTTTTGAAAAACAAAAATATTGTTCTTTAATGTCTCCTTATTTTAATGTACTCATAAATTCAGGGGGAGTTTAGGAGATAAGAGATTTGTTTTAACTTGAAACCATACAAATAATAATTGTTTTGCCATCATCAAAAAGGGGGAGATTGTTTGAATAGTTGCTATTTGAATGATTTATATTTGTGCAACTTATGTAGTTTTAATGATTCCAAACATTATTGTTCAAATGTATAGTTATCTCCTAACAATTTTAGAAGATTTGCATTTACTCTTGTGTGTACTAACATTTCAGGAAAATCAGACTCCAGACTATGATAACTTCAAATCAAATTCAACATGAGATATTTTGTTTATTTGAAGTTTGCATTTTCTTTGAATTAATTTTGAAAGGGAGTGATTGTAATTGAGTGAATAAAATCTCACACACACAAATAAGGAGATCTTAAAATTCTATACTGATCGTACAGGACGATATTTATCGTACTAGACGATCTGTCAGTTATCTCCTATTGAGCACTTGGAACGAATAGGAACTTGCTCGAGAAAAATTTTTCTAAGTCCTATTCGTCCATGACGAATTTTATTATCGTCCCGGACGATGTGTTCTCTGTAAAATTTTCGTCCAAACGAATTTTGCTATCGTACGAGGCGACCGGTCCTCTGGAAAATTTTCGTACAGACGAAATTAATTATCGTCCAGGACGATCGGGTCTCTAGAAATTTTTCGTCTAGACGAAAACAAATTATCGTCTGCGGCGATTGGTTTTCTGGAAAATTTTCGTCCAGACGAAATAAATAATCGTCTAGGACGATCGGCTCTCTGGAAAATTTTCGTCCAGACGAACATATTTTCGTCCAAACGATTAATCGACTTAGAACAGTTTTCAGCAGTTTCTAGAACTGACCTTGTAATAACCGTTCGTACTGGACAAACCTAGTTCGTACAGGACGATCAGCTGTACGAAGTCATTTCGTACACATATACAAATTGGGTCGTTTCAGATCGTTTAAGTAAAATCGTCCAGAACGATCCAGGATCGTACAGGACGATCCACTGCGTACAGAATTGGAAACTTGCAGTTTTTGGGCGGTTTTTCATGTCTTTTGTATAAATAGTCCAAATTAGACTGCCACCCAATCTTTTTGTCATTTGATCTTCGTGCCTCTTGAGAGAATAGCCAAGGAGAGAGTGGAAGAGAGCATTCAAAAGAGGATTCCTACCATTGGAGCGAGAAGGCTTCACTTGGATTACTAAGGTAAGAGTCTCTACTTGTGAAATTGGATTTCTTCACTCTTTTCTTTCTTCCTTCTAGATTCTTGTGAGAAGATCAGTCAAGGAGATCCGGTTCTCTGCCGACACTTGGAGAGTGTGAACAGACGAAGGGTTCTCTGCCCACACTAGGAGAGTGTAAAAGGACGAAGGTTCTCTGCCTACACTTGGAGAGTGTGAACAGCCGTAGGGTTCTCTTCCCACACTAGGAGAGTGTAAAAGGACGACGGTTCTCTGCCAGCACTGTGGATTGTGTAAAAGGACGACGGTTCTCTGCCGCACCGGGTAGTGGTGAAAAGAGTGTTTTGTACAGGCTTCTCCGCCTTGCTGTGGGTGCTAAAGGAGAGTCACTTTGTGGTATTAGTGCAATACTCAGAGGGTGCCTCTGAGGAGTGGATGTAGGTCTGGTTATAGACCGAACCACTATAAATCTGGTGTCATTTACTTTATTGCTTTTACGTTTCCGCACTTTAAATTTCAGTTTTAACAACTCTGTGGTTGAAAAACATTTTTCTACAAACTTTAAAAGAAAATTTTATTTCGGTTCAACTTTATCATTAAGAGGGTTTAAAATTTTTAAAACTACCAATTCACCCCCCTCTTGGTAGCCGTGGGACATTTACTTAGGCTTAACAACCTAATTACTGGACTCAACAAAAAGAGATTCAATAGCCATCTTTAGAGTTTGAGCTGTTGTGTCCCCAATATGAAACCCAATAAAGCATTCAATTATACACCCTCATGGATCAACATAACGTAATGCAATAGCAACTTGCTCTTTAACAGATATATCACGAGATTCATCAAGTAAAATCGCAAATACATCTTTTCTTAATTCATTGATTATAACATTTGAAACCTCAATTGCTGCAGCTTCTGTGATTTTTTTTTGTATTTCTTGAGCTATTAGTTTATTATTCCGAGGAGCGTTATCCAAAATAACTTTATTTATATCTTCATTATGCTAGCAAGAAAGCACAAAAGTTCAAGAAAATTCCCTTGATTTTCAGAATCATCTGATTCATCATGCCCACGGAATGCTAATCCTTGTTGCAGAAGGAAACGTACACAATCAATACTTGCAGTTAATCGTGTACGATAATCTATGCGATTTTGATCAGAAGGTCTTACAAAAGCAAATCTAATATCTCTTTCTTGATTCATCAAATCTTCACATTTACGTCTAGCAAGATTGTGTGCACTGTTGATATTACCAATATGAATATTAAATCTTTCTTTTTTTTCCCAATAGGCTATGAGATAGCACTTGATATTTTATAACATTTAGGTCACCCATGCTAGCATCGAGGTGCCTTTTAGTATAACAGTTATAATTTTATTAAGAAACTCCAAAATTAGGTGTGCCCGTGCGGGGAAATTTTGGGATGGATGACTTCCTAGGAAGTTACACTAATGAGACAAAAACAGTGAGCTCACTAGGCGAAAGCATACATAACCTCGATAGTTAAGAGTTTAGCTTATCAAAATTATGTTAATAGATCAAGGAGAAAGAAATGCAAATTTACTGTGTCTTACCTGCTCTCTATATATTCATTATTAACCCCCTTGTTTACTTCTCACTTCCCTAACCCATTCACTTGGCGATGGTAGCAAATTAGGAGAAGTCATTGGGATGTGATTTCTTAGCCATTTCATAACCTAGATCATGTAATACTACAGAATGGGCATAAAGTGAATTAGTTAATCCTTCAGAATTTTATTAAAGAATTATAAATTATAAATTTAAGAAACAAATATGAAATCAATCTTATTAGTTTTGAAAATTATATTCCATTTTTTACATATTAATCTTAATCTTAATCATTTTTTTACATGTTAATCTTAATAATTTCATATTTTTTTTGGGATTTCTGAAACAATTAAGTCGAATTCACACATACATCACATATATAAGCTATATATCCAAAACTCTTGATTGATAGTGAAAGCTCCCAACCAACAAATCAAGTTGAGTTGCATTAATTTCATAATTTATAAAATTCTTTATTAATATTATTATTATTTAAACTATTTAAATTCATTGAATTATTCATTTAATTATATAACTTTAACATGGCATCAACTAGATATGTTTCAATAAAATTTTAAAAAACATTTAAACATATTTTATTTATTTTAACTCATTTAAAATTTATAGAAATTCATGG
>CM028354.1:111873-175685 GCA_016618105.1 Dendrobium huoshanense
GGAATGGCTCATAACTTCCTTGGTATTAACATTCACACCCATTCCAGCTCACACTTCCTCTCACAAGCTCACTATGCCAATTCCATACTTCAACAGGCTGGTCTAACCTGCTGCAAACCTATATCCAACCCGAACTCCACCAAACCAACTATAACCACCTTCTTTGATCCTATTCTCAACAACCCTCTCATCTACAAACAACTTACTAGATCACTTCAATACCTCACTATTACCAGACCTGACATTGCCTATTCAGTTAATGTTCTATGCCAACACATGCATGCTCCACAACAACAACACTTTCATCATTTAAAAAGGTTGCTACGTTACATCCAGGGAACGTCACACTTCAATCTTCCCAAATTTTCCGACCAGCTCCAACTAATATCCATGACAGATGCTGACTAGCAAGCGATCCACTCACCAGGCGATCCACATCAGGCTACTGCTCTTTCTTAGGATCAACTCTCATCTCCTGGAGTGTTAAGAAACAGCATACCATAGCTCGATCCTTGACAAAAGTCGAGTACAGAGCAATTGCAGCTGCTACATCAGACATCCTTTGGCTTCGATGGTTACTCAACGATTTCAACATTCCTACAGATACACCGACCACACTCAACTGCGACAACATGTCTGTCATTGCTCTTGCAAACAATCCGGTGTTTCACGTCAGAATCAAACATATTGAAATAGATCACCATTTCATACATGATCACATTCAAGCCAAACATATCAGACTCACTCCAATCAGCATAGTGGACCAACCGCAGACATTTTCACCAAACCTCTCTCTACCAAAAGATTTCAGTAGCTGCATTCCAAATTGACGGTTCAATATGACCCATTACTTTGCGGGGGAGTATTAGCATAGCTTTCCACTACCATTGACACACTCTCTGTCAATAACAAACTCCACACCACATTACCACTCACTCCTAACAAACCATGTATCACATATTCCATACACGTGTATACACACAGGCTCCATATATACACTAAATACTGTAGTAATGAACAAATGAAGAATGGAAAGCTTATTTATGCTAGTCTCTACTGCTACTATACCTGTTGCTGTAGTATTATCTTACAAGTGAAAGATCTGCAACAATATTTCTACAATAATATAACAATTATATCTAGCATGTTTTACAATTCAAATTCCAACCCGAAATAGTTGGGAAAAGGTTAATGGTGATGGTTATGTTTCATAGATCATACCTTTGTTTTGACAAGTATATGCTATCTCAGAAAAACAGAGAGGTTGAGATGCTCTCACTGACCACCTAAAATTCAAAATGGTTTGCAGGAAAAAAACATCAAATTTAAAATAGAAATACTATACCTACTACTTACTTTGACTTTTTCTCAAACACTTCGTAATCCTCAATTAGAATAAGGAACAATAAATAATCCTTCTTTAGTTTATTCAATTAAATTAACTACTAACTAATTGATAGGCTCCTAGCAAATTTTAAAATCAATATTATTTAAATAATAATATTTATTTCTTATTAATTATATTCTTAATAGAAAATGAGAACCTATTATCAAATTATTATAAGATGATGTAGATATTAACATAAGTTCTCTTGAATTCAATTAAATTATTTGGCGCACTAGGGCAAAAGAAAATGATTTATTTTTCTACATTTTAACTTACCCCATGGCCCACATTTTGTAATTTTTAATCATGTCTATTTTCTTTTATTTTTGAAAATTTGTATCCACATTTATTGAGATTTTAACTAGAATTAAAGCTGGAAACAAGCCTTCGGATGATTGTAATATATTTTGATACAGTTAGATTTTCTTCCTCCTCCCTTCTAACCCCTCGGCCAAACCTCCATTAAAAATTTCCCATAGCCGCCGGCCACCTTCACCCGAAAAAATTTGAAATTCAAAGCTCTCAAGATACTTTCCTAATTTATAGATTTCAATTTGAAAGCATATTTTAAAATCAATATTATTTAAATAATAATATTTATTTCTTATTAATTATATTCTTAATATGTTTTTTTAAAATATCAAATTATTATAAGATGATGGTCTTCCAAACCATGCCATTAATTTCCTATTATAAATTAATATTATTCATAAGTTCTCTTGAATTTAGGTCTATTAAATATTTTATTTTGAGTTGATGTGTATAAGATGTTCCAAAAAATTATTTCAAGAATGTTGACCTATGTATCAAATTAGATGCGTAAAGGAGCGAAATTGGCAACAAAAATGACGTGTGCGTCAGCGCGAAGCATCACTTCAAGGATCAAATGACATCCAATCGTCGAACGGATCATGAGGTTGCGACCATAACGTCGAAGTTTTCCAAGTCGAAGCCCCTCACAATCAAATTGAGTGTGACATGTCAAAATCGGCGATCGACACCCCAAAATGACGTACGATGTCAACCAAACGATCTTCGATCGCAAAACGAACTGCACTGTTGCGTTCAGACCATCGTTAATATTCAAAAGAATTACAAATTTCTTCAAACAAAGTCGCGCGAGAAGATCTACGCAAGTCCCGAGGCAACGACGAGCAAATCAAGGAAATTAATGCGCGTCGCCGCCCAAACGACGTCCTATTGTAAAAAGGACTTTGCCAATACAACCAGAACGTCCAATTCATTCGGCCATGTCCCAACGTGCAGGTGGTTGTTGAAAAACTGAGTCATCCGTTTAATTGATTATTTTCATTGAAAAATCAACTGATCTATTGCAGCAAGTTAACAATATTTATTTTAGAGCTTATCTTTATGATTTCGATTGTCGAAAAGATGTCAACTATTTTTAAATATCTGATAATGTTGAATATTCAACAGTGCATTTAATTATAGGGTTGGTTTGCCAGAAATAGGAATATTGCTTGATATAATGAAACAGCCCTATGCAATTTCCTGAGCTGAATTTTTCCAAAGTAGTTATGCTTTGCATGCAATCTCCCTCAGCCCCTAGGCCTTAGTACATGGAGTTCTGCCCGTATGTCCTCCATAAGCCCCTTCATGAAATTCCCCTCAAATCCTTCCTATGATATTCCCCTCAGTCTCCCCGATAGCAGCTCAAACTTCTCCCGATACTCCATAACTCTCCCCTTCTGAGTTAGGGCATAGAACCGCTCATAGAGGTCTCCTTCCCGAATGGCTTGGAAACATTCCAACAAGCACTCCTTCAATTCTCTCCATGAGTAAATCAGATACGTAGCCTCCCTCTATTGGAACTAGGCTAGGGCTTTCCCTTCCAAACATAGACCCGCCGCCATGAGTTTTTCCCCTTCAGTCAGCCCGTTGATGGCAAAGTAACGTTCCACCCAGTACACCCAATCCTGAGCATCCTCCCCTTCAAAGACCAACATCTTTAGCTTCCTTGCCCTCGCATCCATACCCGATGGTTTCTTCCCCAATTGGTTCATCCAGTGTAGTGGTGGTGTGATTCCCTTCATTCCTCCCTTGGCTGATTTTGACTCCATGGCTCCCCACAACCATGACCTTCTCCATTCCACTTCTCCCCATGCTTGGGTAGCTCTACAAGGGATCGACTTCCCTCCTTGTTGTCCTCTCTTTGGAGTACCCCAATCTCCCCACCAACGAGGCCCCACGTGGCGGTCCTTGATGGAAAACACTATCAAAATCTTCTTCGTCCTCCTGGATCTCCTTGCCTCGTGGTTCCACCCTAAGATGCT
The DNA here is from genome assembly GCA_016618105.1 of Dendrobium huoshanense. Lineage (NCBI taxonomy): Eukaryota > Viridiplantae > Streptophyta > Magnoliopsida > Asparagales > Orchidaceae > Dendrobium > Dendrobium huoshanense. The sequence continues at coordinate 115,555 of CM028354.1, forward strand.
TTCGATTGCATCTCAAGTATCTTTTTCATCATCTCTTCAAAGATCCCAAAGAAGTTCTCAATGGTTGAGAGTCTTCCCTCCACCCTAGTTTATTTTTCCTCTAATCCAGCCTTGAGTTGTTCCATCTCGCCCTTCAAAGCCTCTATCTTCTTGCTGCCATAATTAGATCTAGGATCCAATTGCAAAAATGACGAATATAACTTATTTTCATGCCCAAGAAAGCACTCTGATACCAATTTGATAAGAAATAGTCGCAGAAATTGAAAGAATCTTTGCTGAAATTTGGAATTTCAGCAAGATAAAACAAAAGTCAAGAGAAATTTGATGGCAAAACACTAGGAAACTAGATAATTGATGAAAGAGGGAAGAAAATAAATAAAATACAATGTATCTTCAATTCGAGAGGAAGAACCGGCTCTCCTATTCTCTAGCCGGCGGCTAGAGCCCAAGCAAACCCTAAGAGAAATACAAATTCAACCAAACATAAAATAACCCTAACCTTAGGATGAAAATAACTATAAAAAGCAAACAATACAAAGTAAAAAAGTCCAAATAGCCCCTCCAATTCAATTTTTTCGCTCACCAGCCCCTCTCTCTCTTCCTTAATGCGTGGACCCCACCCCAAGTGGGTGGGCTAGGCCTGGGCGGACCACGCTTCCGCCTAGAATAGACTTGGGCCGATCCCTCCTGGACCGGTCGGGCCCTCCTAGGCCGGTCTAACACACTTATGCCTAATGGATTTAAGTTCAAATTATTTTGCTATAGTATATATCAAGAGCTAGTAATGTTTAATACGAGATAATAGAGATGTGAGTTCAAATTCATACATTAGATTTGTAGAGGAGTGTTATTGTATATGAATCCTCATCCTTTTTTAATGTTCAATACAAATTGATCCTTACCTTAAATGGTCATAAGTTACCTAAGCTAAGGATTCAAAGCGATGGTTAAATAAAGTTTCAGTTATGAAAATTTGTTTCATAATTATATATCAAATAGATTTTATTATAATTTAACTAAAGATAACATGTAAATTTAAAGAATGAAATTTTATAAGAGGGACAGATTGTAAAGACCTATTGAATTAATTAATTATTTAATTAGGAGGCATTAAAGATAATATCAATTAAAATTTATAGATTTAACCGAAATGCATGAACTGAATTGATTAAAATAAGCTAAAATTTTTAATGAAAATTTAAGTTTAGTGACTTTTCAGTGACATTTGAAGTTTTATGAACAGGAAAAAGATTTTTATATTGCTATAATTTTTAATGAAAATTTTTAGTTTAGTGGCCTTTCAGTGACATTTGAAGTTTTATGAATAGAACAAAAAGTTGCTTTAGATTGTTATATTATTTAGAAAGTCTATAAAACTTTGAAGTTACATCCAACCATTTGTCCCTACATGGGTACTTAGACATCACAAAGCAATATTGGTTGCCTGGCTTTATGCCAGGACATCACAAAGCAATATTGGTTGCCTGGCTTTATGTGATTGATTACCTTGACACATTTGCTCCTGTTGCTAAGACAAACACTATTAGAGTTTTTTTATCAGTAACAACCTTCTCGTATGACGATTTGGAGGAAGGAAATATATATGAAGGCATCACCAGGTTTGACTCGTACAAAACAAATGATGTGTAACTCTCCAAAAGATTTGTCAAAATAATGCTCAATATGTGCTACAAATAGAGTCAACAACACCACATGTTGCTTGTGAAAGCACAAGGCTTCACGGAGAGTCTCTACACATTAGCCTATAGTAGATATTACAATAACAAGTAGTGACTTAGAAGGAAAGAACTTAAGAAAAAGATTGGTGAAAGAGTTTTAAATGAAGGAGCTAGGCCAACTAAAATATTTTCTTGGTGATGAAATTTCAGATTCTTGGCAAGAAATCTTTACATCGCAACAAAAATATATAATATATTTGTTAAAAAAACATAGATATACAAACCCACCAAGAGTCCTATAGAAATTTAATAATAGAATCAAAGATGCTCTAGAAGACATGACAATAGGAAAAGGTTTCTATTAGAGACTTGTGGGAAGACTTATCTACTTGTCACCTACTAGATCATATGTTGCCTATGTTGTCAGTATTATGAGTTAGTTTATACACGATTCCAAAGAATCACATCCTAGGACAATATATAGAATAATAAAATACTTGAAGGGTATACGGAGCAACGGACTTCTATTTAAAAAAGAGGAGCTAACTGTTGAGCATACACAAATGCATATTATGTGAATTCTATGGTAGGCAGAAGATCAACCTTTAAGATATTGAACATTTTTAGGGAGCATCCTGTGACAGAAGGTACAAAGAACGAAATACTTTAGCAAAATGTATTGCAAAAACTGAATATAGATCAATGGAACTTAGAATTTGTAAAATGTTAGGGCTAAAAATCATCTTGAAGTTGAATGAAAAGATCCTATGAGGCTCTATAAAAATAATAAGTCAATCATCAATATTACAAATATTTTTGTTCTTACATGTTCATTCAAAGCTTCTTAAAGTTGATAGAGATTTTATAAGCAGAAGTTTCACAGTAGTTTGATATGCACCACGTTTGTGAGCTCAAATGATCAACTCGTTAATATACTTAACAAAAGTATATCACAAGCTGTCTTTCAAAGGTTATTAAGCAAGTTTGAAATTGATGGCATGGCATTGAGGCACGGACATAGAGAATTAAAATCACTGGCTCTCCTTCCTGTAACAAGAGTTCGTACAACGGGGAATTGCTGATAACATTTCAGGATTATTCCTGATATGCTATTCTGGAGTTGTATCAATCCTTGATTATTTAAATATATTTCTGGAATTAGATAATTTCATGCTAGGAACTTTCCAAGGATTGATTTCTATTTTGTATAAATTTGTATGCACCATGCACCTGAGAAAATTTCTGATTGCTCAATTCTTGTCATGTATATATATAAATTAGAGATTTTTCTTTTGCATGTTGTGTACAGATTTATACAAAATATAAATCAATCCTAGGAAAGTCTCCCAAGAATTTTCATCCATTCTTTGAATTGGTAGGACCAATAAAAGATTTTCATGTCAAAATGGTATCATAATCCTAGTTGTAGAATAAGCACCTAAAATTCACCCTCGTAACCTAGAAAGGGTGAAGTTACGGCCTGAGGTTAACGGGTAAAAGAAGAACTAATTTTCTGCATTCAGACAACACATACAAGTATTCCTTATGTTCACCTTGTCATTATCCACACTCTCAACCATATCCAGATTAGGAACTGCAGCTGTAAAAAGGAAAAGCTTCATTAACCAAGCAGAAGGTAAGTGAAGAAATACCATAAGGGCAAACACGTAAGGAAGAAAGAATGTTACAAGAACATTTAGAAGTTGGCTTATTTTGTGGATACAAGCCCAGACAATCAATAAATTGAGCGGTCAATCATTAAACCTGTTTTATTGTATCACTTTGGAAATACAAAATTATTTGAATCAATGAATTGCAGCATGCTAGAAGCAGAAATCAAATCTCACGAGTCATCTATGTTATGCAAAAGACATGATGAGATAGCAAACCAAATATTTTCCATTCTAGAAACTTAAGATGAAAATAATACAACCTAAAGTCTACGCTTTTACAAGTAGAAAGAATGCCATTACTCTTAAGAGTATGTTAGCTTACCTGATGTGAAAACTCCATTGTTCACAAATGTGAAAGTTTCTCAGAAAACGAGAAAGAAGAGAATTTTACATTTGTTCACTATCAATAACAAAAAACATTTCTGGAATAAAAATATCTTTGTGAGCCATTTCTTCTAGAGAGGACATGCAATGATAGTGCAAACTCCATTGTCCACAAAATGTGGAAGTTTCTCAGAAGATGAAGAAGAAGCGGACTTTACGTTTGTCCACCAGCAAGAAGACAAAGGCTTTATGGAATAAATTTTTTTTATCTTTGTAGGCCAATTCTTTTGGGGAGGACATGCAATGACGCTCACCAAGAAAGTGTAACTTCGCTTCATTTGTGAGGGACATTTCCAATAGATGACAAAAAAATAAAGAATAAATAAACAGTATAAAAGTGTCTTTTTAGGAAAGTTCAATTTTCTCCATTTTCCCCCACTATTCATCATAAAAAACATTTTGGATAATTGTTCTATAAATGCTAGTACTATCTAGAGGGTCATTTGAATGTCCAAGCTTTTCTTAATATATTTTTTTTATTGCGAAACATTACCACCAGATAACAAAATGAGTACACAAGCAACAATTACGGTGAATTGGCAAAGAACAATGTAAAAGCAAAAAAGATAATTAAGGATAGCAATATGACAAAGTACACTCTATCCATTTGTAGGTGAAGATATCCATGATAAGCTCTCATACATCCCTCCTCGCTTGTAGCCTAGTGAATATTGGAGCATGAGGACAATTTCTTATTCTTATTTTGGCCCCTACTAGAAAATAGGATTTAAAACATCCTATCTAGTTGGGCTTCAAAAGTCGAAAGGCTACTATCTGAATGAGAAGGCTGCTCAGACTTAGTGGCATCAACATACTAATAAATTGTAATGAGATCAAGGGCTAACTCCTCTAGACGATTTGAAACAATGGTTTTAGATGCAGAAAAAATATGTTATTTTTCACATGAATTATTTCTGTACGATAAGTTCTGAAGGCTCTGATTCAATAATACCATCCATAGTTTAATTCAAATTTTATATACATGATTGAACTGAGACAGATGGAATAGCTCTGATATAAATGCACAGATAGTCTTAAGATTGGGACATCATCCCATTGAGAACTCTACTATAGATATGGAAAAAGGGATAGATAATTTGGATCTCTGAAATCTGAATTAGTGAAAAAAAGAATTTAACCTAAAATATGGAGGATTGTTTGTGACGAGGATATGACAGTTGATGATAAATTATGAAAATTGGCTAATCTAAGCTTGTTGAGATCCCGAAGCTATAAATCACCCAAAACATCTCTGAAGGATCAAGGAATGTTTAACATCAAGAGAAAATGAAGGACAGCAGATTACAAAAAGAACCGCAATGGAGTTAGGCCACTTGTACTAATGGCAACAAAGGAATATCCATGATAGGAGAAATAACATGATGGGTAGGTAGTAGAGACAATGGAGTCAAATATGGGTGTCAAAATGGGTCGACGGGTCGGGTTCAGGTCGAATCCGAGTTGACCTGAGCCTAAACGGGTCAACCCAAATTGGTTTAAAAAATGGGTCAGAATTTTCAACCCAGACCCGACCCGCACGGTTTACTGGGTTGATCCGACCCGACACACAACCCGTTTGTAAGATGCGAACCCAAGTTCAGGCGTCCGTTGACTTCGTTTCCATCCTGGGCAAAGCTAACATGTGCATCAATCTTGGCCTCGTCGCCTCCACTATGTTATTGTCCTCTTGTTTTCGATGGCATGAACTTCGATCACCAGCGGCCCGACGTCATGGCTCAAGATAAGGTCCCTTTCAATCTCTATATGCCTCCCTCTCATTCTCTGTCTAGGTCGCCAGCCGTATCCGTGGAGCTTCACGCTAGATCAAGACTTCTATCTTCCTGATCTGCTCAATTCCTTTATTCTCCCACAATATCTGCCTGAGCCGGCGATTCCCAAGGGGTTCGGAACTACATCTGCTCATCACAAGTGATTCGGAACTACCTCTACTCATTAATGATTCTCCTTCGTTAAATCAATTTTGAGGAACTTTGCTTGGTTTTCCTCATAAAGAAGAAATTTGCTTGGTTTTCACAGGTGCAGGGCAGGTCAGCGTGGTGCAGGGCATGGCCAGCGTCAACTGCAAAGCAGGTATGGCCTACGGGATCGACCTGACTCGAGCAACGAAGCGGGTCAAATTTTCATATTGCCTGGTTGATTTTGGGTTGTGGGGTCAATTCAAATCTGACCCAATTTATAAACGGATTGAAATCTCAAATTCGAACTTGACTTGTATGAAAAACGGGTTAACCCGAACCCAAAATTTTTCGAATCGGATTCGGATCAGTTTTCGGATAATGTCAGATTTTGACACCCTTAGAGTCAAAGGAACAATCATGACAAGAGAAATGACCTGAGGGGCATGTTATGGAAAACATTACAAGGACGCTAAGCCACGATCTGAGTTAGGAGAAGTGAGGAGTGACATCAAATAGTAGTTGATGAACAAACTTTTATAAGTAGCGAATCCAATCAAGACTGCAAAGAGGCCCTCTGGCCCTCTGACTAAAGAAAAAAAAACAAATTACAGGTGGACTTTCTAGAGGAAATTTTTCATCGAACATTTCGGCGGATTTTCTGATAGAAATTCGACAGAAAGTTTTGCCGAAATATTTCCAACAGATTTTCCAGCAGATTTTCGATGGAATTTAAATCTTCCAGAAAACAATTATAATAAATATTTATAAATTAAATAAATAGTTTTAATAATTATTGCTAAGTTAAATTATTTAGTTTATGTTGATTAATTAATCAATTAAATAAGTATTGTTAAATAATTTTAATTCCAACGGAAAATTAAAAATTTTTTAATAAAAAAAACTTATTGTTTAATAATCTTAAATAAAAAAATCTTAATATATAATTTAATGATTATAAAATAATATTAAAAAATAATCTTCAATAAAATATAATATGTTTTGATTATTATTTAATTAAAAATAATATTAATGAGTATTAAAAAAATATTAACAAAGATTATATTTCTTGTTTTAAAAACTAAACTATATTTCAAAAATATTAATATTAATTTTAATATTCTATAAGTTATAATTTAAATAGAAAATAAATTTTATGACAGATTTTGCTCTGCAGCCTAATGTTTGGGCACTGGATTATCCTCTTGAATGAGCGGAGTTCAAACCTTGTGCAAGCGTGAACAAGGATGGGCAGTGGGAGCAAAGCCCAACGGGCACGGGCGGGTGGGTAGTGCATTTTCTAGCGGGTAGTGGGTTTGTATGCGGTGGGCTAGCCCGCTTGGGCATGTTAAGAAAGTTGTTGTTTGCATGTTTTACATTCTTACAACTTGTATTATTTTGATGATTTCAAATATTATTATTTTATGTATATATATCTCCTAACACTTTTTGGAAGATTGCTCTCGTGTGTACTAATATTTCAGGAAAATCAACTCCAAGCTATGAAGACTTCAAATCAAATTTAGCAAATATTCATTTGTAAATTATAAGTTTTGAATTGAGAGGGAGTGATTGTAATTGAGTGAAAAATCACAACACACACACTTGGGGGAACAATTTTTGTGAACTGATCGTACGGGATGATCATGTCAATTAACCCCTCGGAAGAGCAATGGATCGAACATGCAGGGAGAAAATTTTTCTAAGTCCTAATCGTCCAGGACGAATTTAATAAACGTCCCGGAACGAACGTCTCGGGATTCTCACTCTGCACTGTTCGTCCAGAAGAAATGCATGGTTCGTCTCTAGACGAAACTCTCTGTTTAAAATCGTACAGGACGAAATTATCCTTCGTCTCTGGACGAAACTCTCTGTTTAAAATCGTCCAGGACGAAACTTGTTCGTCCCAGGACGAACCGAACCGACTTACCTCAGTTGGTTACGTCCTGCAGGGATTTGGAAATCGACCTATGGAATAACCGTTTCGTACCGGACGAACCTAGTTCGTACGAGACAATGATCGTGTACGAACATAGTTCGTACCAATATACATTAGGATCGTTTCTGACACTTTAAGTAAAATCGTCCGAGACGATCCACAATCGTACGGGATGATCCACTGCGTACAGAATTGAAAATTTGCAGTTTTTGGGCAGTTTTTCTTGTTTTTCCTATATAAAGTCCAAATTTAACTGCCACCAAATATTTTTTGGTCATTGATCTTCGTGTCTATTGAAAGAAGACTCAAGCAGAGAGTGAGTGAGAGCATTCAAATAAGGATTTCTACCACTGGAGCGCGAAGACTTTAATTGGTGTTCAAAGGTAAGATTTCGTACTTGTGATTTGAGATTACTTCACTCTTTTCTTTCTTCTTTCTAGATTTCTTGTGAGGAGATATGTCAAGGAGATCGGGTTCTCTGCCCACACTAGGAGAGTGTAAAAGGACGGACGGTTCTCTGCCAACACTAGGGATAGTGTAAAAGGATGACGGTTCTCTGCCGCACCGGGTAGTGGTGGAAAGAGTGTTTGTAAAGGCTTCTCCGCCTTGCTGTGGGTGCAAAAGGAGAGACACTATTGGTATTAGTGCAATACTCAGAGGGTGCCTCTGGGGAGTGGATGTAGGTCTGGTTTAGACCGAACCACTATAAATCTTGTGTCGTTTATTTTTACTGCTTTTTATTTTCTGTATTTTTTTTGTTTAAAAAGTTGTGGTTGAAAAACTTTTTATAAAAATTCATTAAAGTTTATTTTCGGTTCAACTCATCTAAAAGAGGGATAATTTTTTTAAATATCAATTCACCCCCCCCTCTTGATAGCCTTGGGACATTAACTTAGGTTTAAATCCTATTCACTAGACTCAACAGGGCAGAATTTCAACAATTTTTTTTAATTTTTCTGGTAGCAATTTCTGCCCGCCAAAAAAATTTATAGTGGATTTTTTTCGTCGATGTTTGTTTTCCAACACGTGTTTTACCGGCAGAAGATTTTCCATTGAAAAATTCATCAAAAAAGCTAATTACCGATGAATTTCAGTCATTTGTCGACGGCCATTTGTCGTTTTTCCTATAGTGTATAGTGTGCCAAGTACTGAGATTGCATAAGAGCAAGTGTTACCCTAAGGCGCTAGCCCCCACAAAGCAACAATACCCTAAGACGAGCTTAGAAGGATGAAGTTGAACTTGTGAGGACAAGCAAGCGTCAAGTGCGAAGAAAGTATGGTGCAAACACTTCTAGATGGGGGCATGTTGAGATGCACTAATAGGGATCCAAAGAAAATAATCCAAGCGCGAGCGATGAGAAATTCGTGATGATTGAGCACACACGAGACACCCCACACACGCTAAAGGTCGCTCTAGCGGGCGGTGAGAGCAAAGGTGACCGCATTCGACGAGCATCAGGCAAGACACATAATGTAGTTAGGATGGCATGTAACGAACCACACTAAGATAAGTTGTGGAGGACAAGAAATTTACAATAGATCAAATTTGATTGTCTAAGAAATTCGTCTCTCATTGTGTATTAGGTCTAGTGCTATGAATTGATTTGGATTAGGCCATCTCACCTTTTTTTTTGTTTGAACTACTAGGGCCATCTAAATGTCAAAATTGCATATGGTATGTGTGGGCTCCAAAAATTCGTTCTTCGGCCTCTCCGCGGCCCCTTTCCTTTTTATGGGCGAACAAGAAGAGTTTTAACATTTAAGTTTTGAGGTAAATTTTTAAAAGGTAGATTGGGGTTTAGATAAGATATTGCCCAGAGATTTCATCCCCATTTTGTGAGGACTTTATAATCTAAATTCAAGTTTCCTATAAGCGTAAGCCCCTATAATTAATTATCCCTCTCGACAAAATAGATAAATAGTATTCGACATATAGTAACAATAATTTTAGATGTGAAACTTAATATTTAAATTTATAAATTCATCACCTGGTACTTAAAGTGGATGGTGGGGGGATGATGATAAACCGATCAAGATCCTATGATTTCGTCGTTTCGGGTCATTATAGTCCCTAGTCTACTTATTCAAAGGAGGTAGTTAACACAACTTGACTGAAGGATCCATTTTGGCACCCATGTGTTGCTTCGTACAAGGGAACTTTATAGATTTGGGGTGAATGTTTTGTCAAAGGGGATATATTTGAATCCACCTTAGCTAACAAAAAAGATTTATGCCCTATCAATTATATCATCTTGATTCATCACTCAAGGATTTAAAACTGTTAGGGAACATACGAGCTCTGAAAATGATTGTAATTTAGTGGTAACATTTAGGGGCAAAATCACCCGGTCAGAGGGTCCCGATCATAACCGTTTATCTATGGTATCAATTGGCAATAAAACCACTAGTTAGAGGACATGTGTCACGTCCTTACTAGCAATAGATGATTTAAGATAAATCTTAGTGATATTCTCGATTATACATTCACCCTTTGTGAGCTGAAGTAATTTTCAAATTTATCCGTCTCGACAAACTGTTGTGGAGAGTGGATGGATTTTGCTTTAATTTATTAGATGATTAAACTTTGATTTTAAATATTAATATTATTGATAGATGTGGAGCTTTAGATCTTTGATAAGTATATGAAAATTAATCCATCCGATTAAGATTTGCATTCAACAAGACCATCATCAAGGTGACATTAAAGTCAATTTAGATACTTGTATCTTATAAGATTTTGGGAGGTATTTAAATATTTGAGGTCCTTCCGATTGAGATTTTCTATCAACACGATCATCATCATGGTGCCTTTGTAATCATTTGAAAATATTTGTATTTCATAAGTATTTGGTGGCATTTGAAAGTGTCGAGTCCCAATCGGTTGTGATAAACATTTAACATGACCATCATCGGGGATCTTTAAATAGGTCATATATCTGTCATTTGAACCGTGACAACTCTAACCTCCCACTAACAAACAAATGGATTCAATTATTGATGTTGTGAGCTATCATACGAATATTGAGAATCAAGAGTTTTATGCTTTGAGCAATGAACATTTATTGTAATTAACCTTGAAGGTCTAATATTAATGTATAAAATCACTACGACCTTGTATTTATTCAGTAGTTCAATTGTGTCAACTCCGGTCCGTTGAAAGAGGAGGATTGAACTTGAACTCAAATTCATTTTTGACCTGTGTAGCATCCTCAGACGTCACATGTGTATATATATTACGCTCGTCGGGGCTCATGCAAATATATGCTTTCAAATGCATTTTACACAATGCATTTACATGGCAGATATTTGTATGCAATGCAGGAGGTGTATATGACATATTTGTATGTTCACATACACACTCATGTCCTTATCTGCATGTTGACATACTCGCATATGTATTTGTGTGTTTGCATGTATGCTGACATATGCATCTGCGCATTATTTAATATGTTTGTATGACGTGTGTGGTGGCTTAGTGCACTAACGTAATGTATGATGCATTTGCATGTGTGTATGATGCACTCATGTGCTGCCCGTATGTTTGCATAATACATTTATGTAATGTTTCAAATGCTTTCATGCAGTGTATGATGTATTTTCATGCCAGTGTATAGTATTGTTGCTAAACAATACATCTTGTATGTTGGATAGTGTGCTTGCATAATACACATTGCATGTTGGGCGGTGTGCTTACACAATGCATTTGTGTGTGTGCACTTTATATGCTTTTCAAAGCATTCACAAAATGCATATGCATATCCTAAATGAGTCAGTGTGCACTTCAATGCATGAAGGGTGTTCTTTGAAATATCTAAATATGGTGGATTATGCAGATGATGATTGTTTGGAAAATGCACAAGTTTCTGTTCAAGAGCTTGTATACATCTTCTGCCCGCTTATACGAATGTTGCGGATCATGTGGCGCTATTTAGCTGTACATTTAGTATCATTTGTCGTGCATCGACAGAGTGGTTCAGCTCATTTCATCTTCTGCATGTTGTCATTTTCTTAAGTATGCAGTCCATAGGAGCATGCGTCATCTTGTAAGCGAGCTGTGTGATGCATCACAAATCATCCACCAGGGATTTCTAATTTTTACTACAAATTCTCTGCTTCTATTTGCAGGTGAATCGTACCGTCGCGCTGTGGGTCATTTGCTGCTTTATGCAAGTATGTTGTTGTGCGATGCAAGCCTTGTTAACACTACTTGCAATTAAGTTATACATCCACTTCAATTTTCATTACTCGCAAGCAAATTATGTTGGAGATCATAAATCCCTTATTTAATCATTGACGTTCATTTGAATGATCCGAACTGCTATTTAGCATTTGTGTTTTTGTTGTGATCATGCATTTATTAGTTTAAAGTCCAATTCCCTGTTTATTATTTTAAGTTTTATTCCTTGTGATTTGTTCAAGTCATGTGCATTATTAGTTCAAATTTCGCCAGCCTCTCAGCGTCTCCCCTATTAAGGGGAATTTTTGGGAGTTTAGGTCTGCCCGCCATGTCAAGAAAAATGTGCATGGTATGTGTTGGGTGACACCGCAGTCAGGGTCTTCTACCCCACCACACCAAGAAAGGTGTGTATGGGTTGCAGCGATACATGTATGAAAACTACAAATTTTTTTTTCACCAGCCTGAAAGAATGTATGGGTAATTAAATTTTACCCTTCTAGACTAAGAAAAGCACGAACAAAGCTCACCCGCCTCGTTGCAAGCATCGCTCTAGCTCCCTCCCACTGCGTTAAAAAAGCGTGCATAGGTGGTTCGCTGGTTGCGTCACAAGCTCCAAAAATGGGATTTGGAGGATTTTTTAGTTTGGAGAGCATTATACCTTGCATAAGAGGCAATGATAGCGGTGTCGAAGCGATAATTTCTGTGTCAAGGCAATGATGTTGGATGCATGGAGGATCAAATCACACTCAAACTCTCAAGTAAGAGAGGGTAAACTCTCTTTTGTGATGGGTTTTGACTGTGAGGTGGGATCGTGATCGGCTATAGGTCGAACATTTGGAGAAATCGAACATAGAAGGGCTTAGGATGTTCTCGCGTGAGGAAGAAGAGCTGAAGGCTCTAACCGTTTCTCATTATATCAATGAGAGCAGAGCAGCAATCTCGGGATATGTGCAGAAATCACGAGAGGCGGCGGCGACGCCGAATAGTAGAAATTTGAGTTAGATTTGAGCAAGATTTAAGCAGGGTTTTGGGGATTTGTGCTAGAATAAAATTCCTCGATTTTTGTGCATCTTAATTTACGTGTCGTTGTCTCGAAACTTGCGCAAGATTCACATTTTCGCTCATTCATATGACATATACAATATGACAGTCATTCTTGGATATTTTCGATGTTCCGGACGCAACAGCAAAATCCATTTTGCGAACGGACGTCATTCAGGCAACATCGGGTCATTGCGCCTATAATTTGTTGATTTTGACCGCCATCATTCAATTCAGTTGAGATGGGGTCCTTCCACGGCTAAATTCAACATTTTGATCTCATTGGTGAGATCTGTTCGGTGATTGGAGGTCGTTCGGATAGTTTAGTGAAGTGACGCGCTTTGTTGACGATCGCGCTCGTCGATCGTCACTTTCGTCGCCTTCGCCCGTGCTGATTTGGGCGATGTGTGAAGATCAATAGTATGGTAGACATCTAGATATTATCTATATTGTGGGTTAAGCTGACATATGAATAGATAGCATGAAAAGACACTGAAGCAAGCACATCAGCAAGATACACAGTGCCCAAGAGGTCAATGAACCAAACAAGCCATACTTTGAAGTCTCAAACATTTACAATATCTTCAGGCTGTACTTACGTCAAATAAATAAACTATTATTCACATATCTAATTTAGAGGAAAACGGGATAGATGCACTATCCTTTCTATTGCCTCAGAAGCTATTCCTTTGACAAATCATGGTTCTCAGTTATCCAATAATTTCTCCAATATAGACAAAAAAATAAAGGCAGGACATAGTTCAAAATTCTTAGAAGCAATAGTGCAATAGCACAATCATTTGTGCAGAAATCAGGTTTTTATCATTTTTTACGGAGATGTTGAAAAATCCAGCTGTGAATTTCAGCTTTTTACAAGTTCATGGTTAAATGAGTATGGTTAATGCAAAAGCAATTTAAACAAACATCCTTTGGCTTGAACTTGGAAGGCTCGATCAACCACTATTAATGAGCTTTATATGAAAGCATCACATATGAGCTGTTTCGTAGGAATGGATAATTAAAAGCAAACATTTTTGGCAAGAAAAAGAAACACAAAATAAAAGGGAATGTAAAGGTGCAAATTTATATGCAGCAATTTATTAACAATGAGAAAAAAAGGAAGATAACTTCCGGTCATTAACTTTCAGTAAACTATAAAATCCTTGATAGGTAAAGACAAACAGGAATAAGGAAATCTTTATTATGCTTAATCTATGTTAACCTTCATGTAAAACCCAAAAGAAGAAAAAAAAAATGAGAAGCATCACAGTCATACCTTGCCCGTCGGATCCTCAAAATCATGCCGAAATCCCGCTACTTACCTCGTATCGGTCGAAGACATCCGCGAATCCTGCTGAATCGGCGCCGCTCCAGTCATTCCTCCGCAATTCATGCCCGTAAATCTTGCGACGAGTTCTCGATCGCTGCCCCATTCGCGGCTATAAAACGAAGCCGAACGTTCTACTCTTCTTCCATTCGCTCTCTCGCACGACTCCTCTCCCGCTGCTCCCACGACTCTTCTCCTGCTCTCGACTCCAAACCACTGTCGAAGCCCTCTCATCCCGCGACCTCCTTCCTCTCCCACTGCCAATCTCAAGCCAGCACCTGGATCCCGTCAAGTTCCGACCTCCTCTGGCCGAGAGAGAGAGAGAGAGAGAGAGAGAGAGAGAGAGAGAGAGAGAGAGAGAGAGAGAAAGAGAGAGATTGAGAGAGAAATCCTTACCTAGCTTAGCCGGCCTCCATCTCCCTGCCTTACCTGATCTCCCATTGTCTTGGCCGCTCCAGCCTCCTACCCGATCCCATCTTCTAGCCGACACCTCCTTCGGCGGCTTTCCCTTCCGGTCGGACTGGAAGTCACGACATTTTGATCGGAGAAACAACACGGGAGCTCGCTAGTTGGGAAGGTAGCCTTCTCCCTTTCAGGCGCTACTTCGGCCAAGTCCCGTAAATCTCTTACAACAGAGAAAAGGGAAGGGATTAAATAATCTTAATTAACATTAATTAACATTAATTTTAATTAAAATTAATGTTAATTAACTTTAATTATTATTATTGATTACAGATTAATATTAAGTAATTAATTTTAATTGGTTTTAACTAAAACTTATTTTGATTAATTATAATTAATTATTTTTATTAACTGTAATTATTAGGTTAATTATAATTATTATAATTAATTATGATTAATTTTAAGTAATTAATCATAATTAATCTTAATTAATTATGGTTAATCTTAATTGAGGTTGATATTAATTAATTATGATTAATTATTATATTTTTAAATTAAAACTAATTAATATTAATTATTTATAATTAATTAAGATTATTTATAATTAATTATAATAACTTATAATTAATTAGAACCATTTTAATTTTATATTATAATTAATTGTGATTAGTCATAATTAATTATGGTTGATCATGATTAAATATAAAATAAAATGATAAATGCTTCCTTCTCTCCTCAAGCCAACGCCGTCGACCCGCCAAGGTATAACTTCTAAACCCTAAAACTCCGAGAACTCATTTCAACGCATTCGTCGAGACAAAACGACCACCTATACACGCTTTTCTTAGCGTGGTGGGAGGGAGTGCGTCACGACGCTTGCGAGGAAGCGGGTGATCACTTGAAATCCCTCTTTGATGTTCGTATCGCCTTGGAAACCTCGCCTATACATGCTTTTCTTAGCGTGGTGGGATAGGAGCCCGGTGCGATATGCACGACAAAGCGGGGATACCCATAAGTACCCGCTTACGGGGAAATATCTGTTATTTTCTTGCAAAATATTTTCAAAAAAAATAAAAAAAATACTTTTCTACAAACAAAAAAAATACCCATACACGCTTTTCTTAGCGTGGTGGGGGATCAAAAATTACACGGCCGCGGTGTCCTCGAAAGAGGGCACCTACCATACACGCTTTTCTTAGCGTGGTGGGAAAGGCCCAGTTTTCCGTAGTTTTTCCCTAAACGGGGGAGACGCCGGAAGGCTGCCGAAATTTCGGGTGAACGCAATGGACTTGATTGCACTCGAATGACATGCAAGAACGACGAATGGCTTGTACCTGGACTCATTCGAACTCAAATGTGACATGAACTACAAGAAACTTAATCAAAATGAGCTTAAATTCAAATCAAATGGTGAAACTTGTAACCTTGAACTTGTGTTTTGAACACAATCTTGAACTCAAATGACTAAGCAAAGGAACTCAAGCATGAACAAAATGAACTCAAACTTATGGATATGAAACTTGAGCTTATTATTTGAAATCGGACTTGGACTCTACAAGACAACAAGGACTACGCTTGAACAAAGTTGAACATGAACTTGGATTCAATCATTTGAAATCAAACAAGAACTTGATTTGAACATTAAGCCAACAAGGCTTGAACTCAAGTGAATTGCAGGGGACTATTTGAACTTACTTGAGTTGAACAAAGAACTTGGACTTGAACAAGACTACAGAGGACTTTTGACATTGAACTTCAAACATGACTTGGACTACAATGAACTGAACTTCAATATGATATGCAATCAAAGCAAAAGTGATAAAATCAAATGATGATTACTCAAATGAATGTCATTAAACAAACATTGGGGCCTTGTTGAATAAATCTTCAATATCATATGGCAAGTTAAAGCAAACAAACATTGCAAATCACATAAAGATAAGGGTGAATAATTGCAAACAAATACCAACCATGCAAGCAAGTGCACAAGGATTTGTGATAAAAGCAAAATCATGCATACAAATTGTTTGCAAAACAATGATGCAAACCCTTCAAGCGAGTGATTTCATGCAAGCAATGCAACTCAAGTGAAGGCGACGAATGTCACAACACCTTTACAATCAATCACTGTCCAATATCGAGCAAATATGTTGATCAATTATAAGCAAAGATGGATGATACTACAATAAGTGCTAGCACCTACAAACTATATAACAAGAGCCAGTGGATATTGCAATGCTTTTGTAGTCAACCATCATTTAGCATTAAGAAAAATATATTGAATAACGACAAGCAAGGACAGAAGATCTGCAATCCATACAAACCCTCTACAAAAACAGATATGCATGTCACATGCCACCCCTGTGTAGATGTATAAAAACTACAGTAAATGCAGTATCCTGTAGTCAACTTCAGTCTAAAGATGAATATATCTACCTCCGGCAGCAGTGAGTGTTTGTAAAGACCAAGTCCACAACAAAAAGCATAAAGAATATGAGTTCCTACAAGCTTCTACAACCCAAGGCAGGAGATTAGTTAGTGCCCTATGGTCCGCTTACAAAAATCAACAAATAGTGCACGACAGTCTACCTGTACAAAGCAGCAAATAACTGATTCAAAAGCTGCTACGCCACGCCACCGGATCTGCAACATTCGTACAAGCAGACAGAAGGCGTCTACAATTATTTCAAAGTACCCCTGCACGTGCACTATAAATTGTATACACATAGGTACACTAAAAGGGGTAAAAATAATTATAAAACCCGCTTGGGCCCCGACGAGCGTGTTATTGGTACACACGTGACGTCTAGGGATGCTGCGCGGGTTGACAAGTGAATTCAGGTTCGAAACCGATCCTTCTATACAGGTCAATAGAAGTCGACAGGGTTCGAACCATTAAGCAAATATAAAGTTGTGGTGACCAGTATATTTGCTTTAAAACATTCATATTAGGCCTACAACAATATGAATTCACTAATAAAGGCACGAAGCCTACGAAACCCGATCCTCTGTCGACAGCCCGACAGAGTTGACAAGGTTCAATCCATAAAAAGAAATGACCCCCAAACACCCCGATGATGGCCGTGTTGAATGCAGATCTCAACCGGAGGGGTTCCCAAATACTTTCAATTGTCTCCCAAAAGTTCATTTCAAATATTCCAAAGTTCCACCCAAAATATCCATAAAAATAAAAAAAAAATCTCAAAAATCTCAAAATCCAAAAAATCCAAATTCAATATATTTAAAAATGAAATCAAATCATCAATCGCTTAAAGCAAGCCCATCCACCCTCCGCAACAGTCTGTTAGGGTGGACAAATTCAAATTTACTTTAGCTCACAAAAGAGCCGAATGCCTAGTCAAAAATATCACTAGGATCCATTCTCAAACAATCTCTTGTCAGTAAGGACGTGGTACGTGTCCTCTAACCGGCAGTTTCGCCGCCAAATGGCACTGCAGGTAAACGGTTATGACCCAGGGCCCTCTGAACCGAGTGGTTTTGCCGCCAAATGGCACCACAGATAGCGGTTATGGCCAGAGCCAATACGTTCCTTAATGGCGTTAAATCCTTGAGATATGAATCAATAGGATATGATCGATTGGGCATAAAGCCCTCTGTTAGCTAAGGTGGATTCAAATTTGTCCCCTTAGACAAACATTCAACCCCGGTCTACAAGGTTCCCTTGGACGAAGCAACCCATGGCCGACAAGGATCCTTCTGTCAGGTTGGGTCGACTACCTCCTCTGACTAAGTAGACCAGGGACCATGATGGCCCGGGACGACGGAACCATGGGATCTTGATCGGGTCTATCATCCATTCCCCCACCATCCGCTTTAAGTGCACGATGGTGAAATTTCCTATTTTAAATATCAAACTTTTTCAAATCTTTCCAAATACCCAAATTTAAACCCAATTTTTAATCTCATTGCTGCTACTATATGCCAGATAACACGTATTCTATACGTATCTGATTGACGACTAGCCTTAATCGAAAGTTCTCTCTCGTGATCGGGAGGGGTAATTAACTATAGGGGCTTGCGCCTATAGGAAACCAAAACTCAGATCATAAAGTCCTCACAAAATGAGGGCGAAATCTCTGGGTAGTGTCTTATCTACAAACCCATCTGCCTTCCAAAATTTACCTCGGAACTTAGTCCGTTAAAACTCCCTCGCCGAATAAGAAAAGCGAGTGGAGGCCGAGGCCGAATTTTCGGAGCCCACAGATTTCTGGCGACTCCGCTGGGGTTTGGTTTCTCTTTCCATCTTTGGCTAGTCATCTCAGTGCTATAGTAGCAACTATATCAAGTTGTACTCAAAATGTTGAGTCTTTCAAAATGATCGTTTAATGATTCAAAACTCTGAATTTTCTAAAATAATCATTCAGCGAATTTATATGCTTTTAGCGATTTTTAAATTTGTATTATTTAAATTGCTCGCTAATATTATCTTCTCTTATTTTTGTGTTATGTGCAAGTCTTTGCATTTTGAAAGTGCGGGGTGATGTATCAGATTCTGATTACTAACCCTTGCCTTTCATATATGCAGATGGATCTACAGAACACCCCGATGACCGTCCAGCTGGGACGAGGTGCCAGGATTCAGCTGGCGAATGCTATTATTGAGACCGGAAACACTGGAGCTACCATTCAATTTGGTAGTGTTGATTTTCCTGCAGTCGTTGCAAGGACTGCCGCCATTCCTGTGAATGGAAGGAATGCTGAAAGGCCTGCCAGGAGGCCCCATTCTACTGAAGCTGTCACCCGTCGTGTGCATCTGCCAGCACAACGACCTACTACCGAAAATCCTCATGGGAGGATTTCTGTGTTCGAGAGGTTGTCACAGCCTGAGGCATTGACCACCAGAAGAATTGTGAATGGTGGAAGAGTCTCCGTGGTGACTGCAAACACCACCACTCTGTCAACCAGGTTGTCTGCGCCTGGAAAATACGATGCTGAGGCCTCCTCATCAGGAGGAAGGCCTACAAGGAGGCAAAGAAGGAAGATGAATGCTGAACTTCGAACTCAGCAACAACAACTCCCTGTTCACCCTTCCAATCTGTCAGCCCAAGAGCCTGAAGTCAATGTTCCCACCAGGAACAAATTTTCTGATTTAAAATGGGTCAAAAGAAATAGCTCTACTGGGGAGCTAAAAAAGTCTTTTTGGGAGCAACGGCCTGAAGCCCCAATTCTTCCAAGAAAGAAAGAGCCTGAAACTCTGTCCGCTCGGGTGTACAGAGTACTGAAGACAGTGAAAGAGAAGGGCTTGAAAAAGAAGAAATTTCAAAATCCACTAGTCATCGAGGCTAGGAGAACCCCGCCAAGGGAACGCTTATCCGTGTTGGCGAAAAGAAAAGAAAGACAGTACATTCTACGCGGTGAACATCAGGGTGTGACACCTGAACCATATGTTCAGGGATCCACTGCTGAAAGGTCCCGGTGGAAAGGAAAATAAGTCTGGAGGCCAAAGCCTCGAAGAAATGAGAAAGAAAGAAAAGAAAGAGGAATTGATCTGGGCGTGACATCTGGTGAGGCTTCCCGGAGATCCGCCCAAGTCTACAAACAACGTCAGAAGTGGGCCCCGAAAAGGACCCATAATGACACTCCTCCAGACGGTAGACACCTTGGAGAATCCTCAAGGAGAGCCCGTCTCCCTCTATCCCCTCCAAAGAAAGAGACTAACTTCGATCGCAGCCCACTGATCGAGGAAGTCCCCGTGCCTAATCAAGAGCCGGAAATCCAATGGCGTCGCCGCTCGGAGATCCGAGTACTGGAGGAAGGTATAGATGATCAAAAACTAGAGGAAGAAGAATTCCTTGAAGGGGAAGAAAATATTGGAGAAAACATTGATGAATTTATGGAGGAAAATTTAGAAGAAAATATTGATGAATTTCTAGAGGAAAATTTAGAAGAAGAAATTCAAGAAACAAATGACACTCTGGATATGGAAGTTGTCTATATGGTGACACATGTAGACATCGATGATGGTGCCAATTATGATGATGATGAAGATGAAGAGCATTGGCAACCGCCACCCAGACAAGTATATCGTCGTCGTCGTCGAGAAGGGTCCACCACTGGCAGAAGTCGTCATTCTCAAGAAGAAGAAGAACTGGAGGAAGTAGATGAAAACCCTTCGGAAGCCGAGAACGTCACACTCGCTGAAATGCGACGACAAATGAGGCAACAAATGAGGGCCAAAGACAGAGAAATTTCTCAGTTAAATGAGAAGATGACTGAGATGATGGCTCAAATGGGGGCGATGATGCAGATGATGCAAAGAAATACTGCTATTGGTGCCATGCCTAATCCTCATGCTGACCCTTCGAACTTCCAAGCACCACAAGGTTCAGGAGTACAGGGAGCCCCTGAAGGTGGTCGCGAAGCCCATAATATCGTTCGTCAGCCCACCCCACAAAATATTGCAAGTACTTCCGAACCAGTAACTGCTGCACAGTTGGAAGGAATAATCACAGAAAAGATCAGGGCTATTATAGCCGTCGATCAAGCAGAAAAGTTGGTGGGCAAGGGTCGTCCTTACCCTGCTGAATACGACCAAGTACCGTACCCAAAAGGGTATTCCGTACCAAAGTTCAATACTTTCAACGGTAATAACAACCCCAAGCAGCACCTGGCACAGTTTAAAGCCACCTGTGGGAATACAGGAGGAAATGACGCCCTACTCTTCCGACAGTTCGTTAGTAGTTTAACAGCAACTGCTTTCGAATGGTATGCTGAACTGCCGAATGATTCTGTGAAGACTTTCGCAGAATTGGAAAATATGTTCGTGAAGAGATTCGCTAGTGTAACTGAGAAGATTACGATCGCTGACCTCGCTCTGGATAAGAGAAAAAGAGAAGAATCAGTGACTAAATACATCACTCGCTGGCGAAATTTGAGCATGAAATGTGAGCAGCAGTTAGAAGAAGAGCATGCCGTACAGTTGTTAATGGGCAACATTGATGACAAGATGCAACCCTTCCTGTGCATGGCTACAATCAACACATTTCAAGACTTACTCGACAGAGTGGCCAAATTTGAGAAACTAAATTTGTCCAAATTAGAAAATCACTCTGATAAGCCCAAGAAGGCTAAAGCCCCAGGAACTAGAAGGGGTGAGGCCGACTCTACATTCTTCTCCAGAGCTGATAGAGAAAAGCAGGTGATTTACAACGTAGACAAGGGCAAGCAGCCGATGCAATATCAAGAAAAGCCCAAACAGGCCTACAACCCCAACCCCCAGCCAAAGTTGATACTAGGTGGAAATGATAAGCCACGAACTTATCAAGCTGAAGGCCAGAGACAAGCAATAGGAACTGGTGATAGAACGTTCCAATCCCTCAAAGATAAAATGAATAAAGAATATTCATTCAAGAGGGAGAGTGTCGCCAAATTATTTCGACAAGTGTTGAAATCGGGTCTAGAACTGCCTGAATGCAAGAGACCCGAAGAGTCGAAGCACACTGGTGACCCAAATTACTGCCCATATCATCGGGTGCTGAGCCATCCTATTGAAGATTGCTATATCTTCAAGGATTGGCTTGAAAGAAAATATCATAAGGGAGAGATCACATTGTCCGACAATGTATTGTCTCACCCTAAAAAGGAATCAGCTCGGGTAGTCACGTCCTCTTCCGTACCCCTGGTTGAAGAAAGAAGAAATGAAAAGAAGCCAATTCAAGAAGAACAGTGGGAGACTGCGATCTCCAAGAAGACTGTGAAAATGTTGAAGCAGCTTGAAGGAGTTCCAGGTGTAAAGTGGAAGTCTCCTGTTGAGCCCATGATAAATTTAAAGGAACTGCCGATGGTGCGAGCTCCTATTTCTAAACAACTCTCCAATCAAGCTAGCACTTCAAAGTCTGGTGGGGTGAAATAATCCAAGAAGAAGACTAAATTGAAGAAGCCCAAGGAGAAAATGACTGTAACTCAGAGAGTTATCAACAGTTTGGATGAGTACTACCAGACTGTGAGGCGACCTATCAAGCTTGCTGACTTCATGTCGAAGCTTAAAATAGATGAAGCTGAAGAAAGAGATGAAGATTCTCTTCCAAAAGAAGTATG
Organism: Dendrobium huoshanense; assembly: GCA_016618105.1. Classification (NCBI taxonomy): domain Eukaryota; kingdom Viridiplantae; phylum Streptophyta; class Magnoliopsida; order Asparagales; family Orchidaceae; genus Dendrobium; species Dendrobium huoshanense. The sequence continues at coordinate 138,151 of CM028354.1, forward strand.
TCGGGTCATCTCAGTGGCGCCAAATACCTCGACAGAAGAAGAATGTACGGAAGAAGTACCCTCTGAATCCTGTATGATGGTCTTGCCAATGGATTACAGTTCAGAGGAGGATTTGTATTTTCCAGAGGAAGACGAATCAGACCCTAGCACAGCGTCTCGGATGGGACATGTAAACTTGGGTGGTGATTCTGAATCAACAAACGAGTCCCTAGACGCGATAATGGCTGATTCTGAAGAAAATGTACAGTTAAATGACTCTGAACCGGAGGAGATTGCTCAAGTGCAGTTAAGAAGCGGCAAGATACTACCGCCTCCACCGAAGAAAGGGGTCTCCAATAAAGATAAGGAGAAAGAAATAATCATCAATGACGATATAATCCCTAAAGAATACAAGAAAAAGAACACCTCAGCCAATGGGATAGACTATAATATCTTATCCCATTTGAGAAAAATCCCAGCACAACTCAGCATATACGATGCTTTGGTGATGTCTAAAGACCTTCGGGAGACTCTGATTCAGGCTCTCAAAGATCCCGAAAGATACGAAGCATATTTTGCTGAACGTAATTTGACTGAGGTTCTACAAGCTCGTAATGAGCCATTCATTACTTTCTCCGAAGAAGACATGATGCTCGGAACTGCAGACCATAATCGTCCTCTGTATGTTACTGCAGAGAGCGATAAGCTGATTATCAGTCGAATCCTAATCGATCCTGGATCCTCCGTGAATCTGATAAGCTTGAAAGCACTGAGATCCCTCTGCCTTGATGTGGAACACCTCGGGCCAGATAAGTTGATGGTGCATGGTTTCAATGAAAAAGGGCAGAAGACCCTCGGATCATTTATGCTCCCTCTTGTATTTGGAGAGCTCCATACAGAAGCTAAATTCCATGTGATTGATGCGGATACATCATTCAAGGCGCTACTAGGTCGTCCCTGGTTGCATGAATATGGCATTGTCCTGTCAACATTACACCAGTGTATGAAATATCTCAAAGATGGAGAAGAGTTCAGGATCTCTGGTGACATTCAGCCTTTCACAGTTCATGAAGCCACAGTCTATGAAGATGCACGGTATTTCATGCCAAAGAAACAAAAGTCTTCGAGCTCCCTCGAAGCTAAAGCATCAAATTCGAAGAGTATAAAGCGACCTGAACTGGAGGGTAGGAAAAAGCAGGTGGGGAGAAAGAAAGCAGTGCCGACTCTTCCCAAAGCGCCGACCATTCCGAAGGAAAAGAAGCATGTATCTCATCTTGGGAGTGACACAGATGAAGATGATGTTACTCCTGCTAAATCTCGAAAAGTGTGCCAGTCAACGGATGAATGGAGCAGGCAGGTCGAATTTTCAAATGATGATTATGACTACGACTCCATTTATATGAACACGGTGCAGAATGTGTTCTCTAGAAGAATTGACATCCTATCAATTTCAGATAGTGTACTCGTAGTCACGCGTGTTCCTTTACAATATTTTAAAGAAATTATTCCGCGCGAGGTGCATAAAGTTGAAGAACTCGCTACCCTCTATCTGCCTCCCCGTAAAAATGGGACTATTCCAAAGAATGTGTTATATTCTACGGGAGTTCGTGAAGAGGAGAATCATGATTGGGATTGCATGATCCTCGATTCTGAAGAGTTATTTCCTACGAGGCTACCTAGGTTCAATACCAAAAATATTCAGAGAATGCTACGAAAGCAAGTCAATATTCCTACTACCAAGAGACAGCTTCGTACAAGTTTGGGCCTCTGGTATGGGAGGAGTCCGCGTCCGTTACGGCAGAAGGATACAGACGCATATAAAGGTATTGGATTCATCAAAAGAAAATTCCTCCGGAAGGAAACTTGCCAGGCAATCACATGCATGGAAATTGAATCCGATGATGGTAATGCTGAAGAGACATACGAGGCTGAAGATTATGATGAGCAGCCCTTAGAAGCCGAGCCTGCACCAGAAGAGCTTGAAGATGGTGGACAGGCAGCCACTATGGATGAACTAAAAGAAGTCAACTTGGGGACTGAGGAGGATCCTCGCCCAACCTTCATTAGTTCTCTCCTACCCGAAGAACAAATAGAAGAAATAAAAGAGCTCCTCTGTGAATTCAGGGACTGCTTTGCCTGGACATATGCTGAGATGCCTGGCTTATCCCCTGATGTAGCGGTTCACAGATTAGCAATCAAACCGGATGTAGCACCCGTCAAGCAAGCTTCAAGGAGAATGAGATTGGAGATTGAAGAACAGGTGATCACAGAAACGAAGAAGCTAATAGATGCAGGCTTCATCCGAGAAGAAAAGTACGCTGACTGGATTGCTAATATCGTCCCTGTAAAGAAGAAGAATGGACAGATTCGTGTCTGTATTGACTTTAGGGATCTCAACAAGGCATGCCCAAAAGATGATTTTCCACTCCCTGTATCCGAACTCCTTGTGGACAGTACATCCAACTACGACATGTTCTCCTTCATTGATGGATCATCAGGATACAATCAAATCAAGATGGCACCCGAAGATGAAAAGCATACATCGTTCAGGACGCCCATCGGGATTTTCTGCTACACAGTCATGCCCTTTGGCCTGAAGAACGCTGGTGCCACCTACCAGCGGGCGATGACTCATATATTTGATGATTTGATACATCAAAAGGTCGAGTGTTATGTGGACGACCTTGTTGTCAAGAGCATGGGTCGAAAAAATCACCTAGATGACTTGAGGATTGTTTTTGAAAGGATCAGAAAGTATGATCTAAAAATGAATCCTCTCAAATGTGCTTTTGGAGTCTCTTCTGGCAAATTTTTGGGGTACATTGTCCGTCATCGAGGTATCGAAGTTGACCCTAATAAAATCAAGGCGATCATGGAGATGCCACCCCCAAAGAACCTTCGACAACTCCGTTCTTTGCAAGGACAACTGGCTTTCATTCGGAGATTCATATCAAATCTATCGGGTAGGTGCCAGCCATTTTCAAAACTAATGAAGAAAGATGTTCGTTTCAAATGGGATGCAGAATGTCAGGAGGCGTTTGATAGCATCAAGAGGTATCTGTTGAATCCGCCCATTCTCGCAGCGCCAATTCCGGGGAAGCCTCTTATACTGTATACAGCTGCACTAGAAGAGTCCCTCGGAGCATTATTGGCACAGAATAATGAAGAAGGAAAAGAAAACACGCTCTACTACATCAGTCGAAGGTTGATTGGAGCAGAGAGTCGTTATTCCCCAATTGAAAAGCATTGTCTGGCGCTAATTTTTGCAGTTCAGAAACTCCGCCACTATATGCTATCCCATAAAATCACACTGATATCAAAGATCTATCCGCTGAAGTTCTTGATGACAAGACCAGCATTGACAGGTCGTTTAGCCAGATGGGCAGTATTATTATTGCAGTTTGAAATCATATACATGCCACAGAAGGCGGTGAAAGGATAGGCCTTGGCAGATTTCCTCGCTGCACACCCAATCCCGGCCGATTCTCCACTAAATGACGATTTGCCCGATGAGCAAATAATGCAGGTCGAGGAGGATGAAAAGCTACCGTTCTGGGAGATGTACTTTGATGGGGCATCATCTATTAGACATGTCCGACCTCCAAATGTTGCAAGAGCCCGAGCCGGCATTGGTCTCATTTTCGTATCACCTGAGGGAGGCATAATGAGGTTTTCATTCAGTTTGACTGAACCTCGGACCAACAACGAAGCTGAGTACGAAGCTCTATTAGCAGGGTTGGAGATTGCGATCGATGTCAGAATCCAACATCTCCAAATCTTTGGTGATTCGCAGCTTATAATAAATCAGGTCCTCGGCATTTATAAAGTTGGCAAAGTCGAATTGGCTCATTACCACCGGCGAGCCCTTGAACTTTTGAAGCAAGTGCCAAATGTCAAAATGGCTCGAGTTCCTCGAGGACAGAATGCTAAAGCAGATTGTCTGGCCAAATTAGCCAAGGAAATGACGAACATCAATGAGGAGAGTCTTATATTCATTGGAGTTTACACTCGTAGGATCTTGGAGCCCGCTCTATTACAATTCCCAAGGGCAGAAAGAATTCCAGATTCAAGTCAGCAGGATGAAACTCCATGTGACCCTCAACCTCTCCATCAGATCGTTATGGAGAATTATCCAGAAGAATATCATGTGGCCAAGAGACGTAAAGCTAGTCAAGCTTCAGAATCGTGGTGGCATTGTTTAGATATTGAAGTCGAAAATGATTGGAGACAGCCATTCATTAACTACTTCAAGGAAAACAAACTCCCGACAGAAAAGTCTATGGCCGCACAAATTCGAAAAAGGGCATTGCGATATGCATTTGTCAATGACATGTTGTACAGACGAGCATTTGATCAAATGTGGCTAAGGTGCTTAGGGACCAAGGAAGCTGATAAAGTAGTAACGGAAGTCCATGAAGGGCTTTGTGGAGCACATCAGTCAGGTCCTAAGATGGCTGCTAAAATCAAGAGAATGGGTTACTATTGGCCGACCATGGTCAGAGATTGCATTGACCATGCTAAGAGGTGCCACGAGTGTCAAATCCACGGTGATGTTATACATCAACCGCCAAATCCACTACACCCAACAATAGCATCCTGGCCATTCGAATGCTGGGGCACTGATATTATTGGTCCAATAGATCCGCCGTCATCAACAGGACACCGTTTCATTCTGGCAGCGACGGACTACTTCTCCAAGTGGGCAGAAGCAGCTCCGTTCAGAGAGGTCACATCCGAGCATGTGATCAATTTCTTTACCCACAATGTAGTCTATAGATTTGGTGTGCCACGCCGAATAATCTCAGACAATGGTACTGTTTTCAAAAGTACAAAAATCTATAAGTTCGTTGATCAGCACAAAATCGATTGGTGATATTCATCCATATACAATCCAAGAGCAAATGGATTGGCAGAAGCCTTCAACAAGACGCTGGTGAAATTGTTGAAGAAGATTCTCACCAAGAACAAAAGAGAGTGGCATACGAAGATGGCAGAAGCTCTATGGGCCTATCGTACAACTTATAAAACACCAACTAAAGCCACTCCTTACTCTCTAGTGTTCGGTGTTGAAGCTGTATTACCGTTGGAGATTGAGCTACCGTCACTCCGGGTAGCGATCCAGAATGATCTCACTCTAGAGCAAAATGCCCATCTCAGAATGGAAGAGCTCGACACACTTGATGAACTAAGGTTACAAGCTCAACAAAATCTAGAAATCTACCGAGGAAGAATGGCAAAGTCTTTTGATCGAATGGTGCGTCCTCGATCATTTCAAGAAGGAGAGTTGATCCTGGTGCTGAGAAGACCAATCATTCCACACCGAAAAATTGGTGGCAAATTCGTATCAAATTGGGAAGGCCCCTTCGTCATCGAGAAGGTGTACCAAGGAGGAGCATATCAGTTGATCGATCTGAACGGTCAGAGGCCTATGCTACCTATCAACGGCCGACATTTAAAGAAATACTTTGCATGAAAATTTCATGACGGATGTATTTTGTGATGATCAAAATTTTATATGCATATTTATCAATGCATGTTTGCTTATATTTTGAAATTCTCTTGTATAGCAAGAACGCATTTCAAAATCCTCCATCAGACTGGGGGCATTTTAAATATTTATTTGGGTCGACATCGCGCTGCGTGCCGAGATCCCCAAATAAATATTTAAAATCTCAAAGATACAAAGCCTATCCGAAATGTCCCTACGAGACAGGGGGCATTTTAAATATTCATTTGGGTCGACATCGTGCTATACGCCGAGATCCCCAAATGAATATTTAAAATCTTATATTCCAAAGTTTATTCCATTCTAAAATGTCCCTGCGAGACAGGGGGCATTTTAAATATTTATTCGGGTCGACATCGCGCTGCATGTCGAGATCCCCGAATAAATATTTAAAATTATCAATTCAGATATTCTTTCATGCTAAAGAATACAAATATTTGTTTTCCAAAGTATATGCAGGTGATCTTTCAAAAGATAGAGACAACACCTTCTCCAATAAACCAAGACTCAAAAGTCAAGAAAAAGACTTTTGTGGCTATACACTCCTACAAAATTGAGCTGAAGAAGCTTGAAGTCTTCCAACATCCTGAAGCTTAAGGTTCGAATGGGTGTAAAAGGTCGGATCCAACACGCCCAAATATGGCCGGATCGCTGGCAGCTCTGTCTACTCAACAAGCCATAAGAAAGGCCGTAGTAGCGGAACCCCCACTTCGTCAACCCGTCAGTAGGGACTGTAGGAAGTACGAAAGCTAATTTGACTCGACAAGTTCAAGTGATCGTAGTCTACAAAATTCTCTCAAAATGACTGGAGAATCAAAGTTCCAGTGGAAGGATGAGTCTCGAACAACTACTGAATGTTCGTAGGCTCCAAAATCTAAAACCACAAAGGATGACTCCAAATCTACCAACTTCAGCAAAATCAGCATTGGGGAGGGCAATTCTCATAGCTCGAGTCTGAAGCCTGAATGGGTGTAAGAGGTCGGATCCAACAAGCCCAAATATAGCCGGATCGCTGGCAGCTCCATCTACTCAACAAGCCATAAGAAAGGCCGCAGTAGAGGAACCCCCATCTCAGCAACCAGAGGACAAAGAGCTATCAAATCCCAGCTCTCCCGATCTGATAAACTCAAGTGATTCAGATTAAAGTCTTCTCAAGTGGTTAAGGATCAAGATACTACCTACGTTCGGTACTATCAATTGAATCCAGAACCTGCAAATCCTTCAACAAATCCGTAAAGCACAAAGCGAGGATCGAAGGAATTTTTCTTCAACAAGTCCGCCAAAGCACAAAGCAAAGGACCGAAGAAAATCATCCCAAAGTTCGTGAAAAGCCTATGGCTGAACTAAGAGGATTTCGTCATCAACAAGTTCATTATGCACAAAGCTCTGGACCGATGACTTTTCGCCATCGACCTAATACAAACCTAAGGGTTTAGGTCACCGGCATCTACTCCTTCATTAAGCCCGTCAAAGCTAGAAGCATAAGGCCGGAGATACAAAATCACCTGACAAGTCAGTAAAGACAAATCAGGCAATCCTCCATCAATGTCCGCAGCACAAAGCACAGGCCAAAAAGAAATCAGTATCTCAACTATCAATTGATACATCTAAAAGAGTCAAAAATAAAGGAAGATTAGTGTGACATCCAAGCAAAATTTTGGAGATCCACTAAAAGAAGATCTTAGTGTGACATCCAATTGAAATTTTGGAGATCCACTAAATGAAAACCCTAGTGTGACATCTAGAGCAAATATCTAGAGATCTATAGGGTCAATCAGCTTACAACAAACGTGGTTCGCTCTAGACGCGTACCACATTTGTTGGGGGGCATTTGTTAACCTTCATGTAAAACCCAAAAGAAGAAAAAAAAATGAGAAGCATCACAGTCATACCTTGCCCGTCGGATCCTCAAAATCATGCCGAAATCCTGCTACTTACCTCGTATCGGTCGAAGACATCCGCGAATCCTGCTGAATCGGCGCCGCTCCAGTCATTCCTCCGCAATTCATGCCCGTAAATCTTACGACGAGTTCTCGATCGCTGCCCCATTCGCGGCTATAAAACGAAGCCGAACATTCTACTCTTCTTCCATTCGCTCTCTCGCACGACTCCTCTCCCGCTGCTCCCACGACTCTTCTCCTGCTCTCGACTCCAAACCACTGTCGAAGCCCTCTCATCCCGCGACCTCCTTCCTCTCCCACTGCCAATCTCAAGCCAGCACCTGGATCCCGTCAAGTTCCGACCTCCTCTGGCCGAGAGAGAGAGAGAGAGAGAGAGAGAGAGAGAGAGAGAAAGAGAGAGATTGAGAGAGAAATCCTTACCTAGCTTAGCCGGCCTCCATCTCCCTGCCTTACCTGATCTCCCATTGTCTTGGCCGCTCCAGCCTCCTACCCGATCCCATCTTCTAGCCGACACCTCCTTCGGCGGCTTTCCCTTCCGGTCGGACTGGAAGTCACGACATTTTGATCGGAGAAACAACACGGGAGCTCGCTAGTTGGGAAGGTAGCCTTCTCCCTTTCAGGCGCTACTTCGGCCAAGTCCCGTAAATCTCTTACAACAGAGAAAAGGGAAGGGATTAAATAATCTTAATTAACATTAATTAACATTAATTTTAATTAAAATTAATGTTAATTAACTTTAATTATTATTATTGATTACAGATTAATATTAAGTAATTAATTTTAATTGGTTTAAACTAAAACTTATTTTGATTAATTATAATTAATTATTTTTATTAACTGTAATTATTAGGTTAATTATAATTATTATAATTAATTATGATTAATTTTAAGTAATTAATCATAATTAATCTTAATTAATTATGGTTAATCTTAATTGAGGTTGATATTAATTAATTATGATTAATTATTATATTTTTAAATTAAAACTAATTAATATTAATTATTTATAATTAATTAAGGTTATTTATAATTAATTATAATAACTTATAATTAATTAGAACCATTTTAATTTTATATTATAATTAATTGTGATTAGTCATAATTAATTATGGTTGATCATGATTAAATATAAAATAAAATGATAAATGCTTCCTTCTCTCCTCAAGCCAACGCCGTCGACCCGCCAAGGTAAAACTTCTAAACCCTAAAACTCCGAGAACTCATTTCAACGCATTCGTCGAGATAAAACGACCACCTATACACGCTTTTCTTAGCGTGGTGGGAGGGAGTGCGTCACGACGCTTGCAAGAAAGCGGGTGATCACTTGAAATCCCTCTTTGATGTTCGTATCGCCTTGGAAACCTCGCCTATACACGCTTTTCTTAGCGTGGTGGGATAGGAGCCCGGTGCGATATGCACGACAAAGCGGGGATACCCATAAGTACCCGCTTACGGGGAAATATCTGTTATTTTCTTGCAAAATATTTTCAAAAAAAATAAAAAAATACTTTTCTACAAACAAAAAAAATACCCATACACGCTTTTCTTAGCGTGGTGGGGGATCAAAAATTACACGGCCGCGGTGTCCTCGAAAGAGGGCACCTACCATACACGCTTTTCTTAGCGTGGTGGGAAAGGCCCAGTTTTCCGTAGTTTTTCCCTAAACGGGGGAGACGCCGGAAGGCTGCCGAAATTTCGGGTGAACGCAATGGACTTGATTGCACTCGAATGACATGCAAGAACGACGAATGGCTTGTACCTGGACTCATTCGAACTCAAATGTGACATGAACTACAAGAAACTTAATCAAAATGAGCTTAAATTCAAATCAAATGGTGAAACTTGTAACCTTGAACTTGTGTTTTGAACACAATCTTGAACTCAAATGACTAAGCAAAGGAACTCAAGCATGAACAAAATGAACTCAAACTTATGGATATGAAACTTGAGCTTATTATTTGAAATCGGACTTGGACTCTACAAGACAACAAGGACTACGCTTGAACAAAGTTGAACATGAACTTGGATTCAATCATTTGAAATCAAACAAGAACTTGATTTGAACATTAAGCCAACAAGGCTTGAACTCAAGTGAATTGCAGGGGACTATTTGAACTTACTTGAGTTGAACAAAGAACTTGGACTTGAACAAGACTACAGAGGACTTTTGACATTGAACTTCAAACATGACTTGGACTACAATGAACTGAACTTCAATATGATATGCAATCAAAGCAAAAGTGATAAAATCAAATGATGATTACTCAAATGAATGTCATTAAACAAACATTGGGGCCTTGTTGAATAAATCTTCAATATCATATGGCAAGTTAAAGCAAACAAACATTGCAAATCACATAAAGATAAGGGTGAATAATTGCAAACAAATACCAACCATGCAAGCAAGTGCACAAGGATTTGTGATAAAAGCAAAATCATGCATACAAATTGTTTGCAAAACAATGATGCAAACCCTTCAAGCGAGTGATTTCATGCAAGCAATGCAACTCAAGTGAAGGCGACGAATGTCACAACACCTTTACAATCAATCACTGTCCAATATCGAGCAAATATGTTGATCAATTATAAGCAAAGATGGATGATACTACAATAAGTGCTAGCACCTACAAACTATATAACAAAAGCCAGTGGATATTGCAATGCTTTTATAGTCAACCATCATTTAGCATTAAGAAAAATATATTGAATATCGACAAGCAAGGACAGAAGATCTGCAATCCATACAAACCCTCTACAAAAACAGATATGCATGTCACATGCCACCCCTGTGTAGATGTATAAAAACTACAGTAAATGCAGTATCCTATAGTCAACTTCAGTCTAAAGATGAATATATCTACCTCCGGCAGTAGTGGGTGTTTGTAAAGACCAAGTCCACAACAAAAAGCATAAAGAATATGAGTTCCTACAAGCTTCTACAACCCAAGGCAGGAGATTAGTTAGTGCACTATGGTCCGCTTACAAAAATCAACAAATAGTGCACGACAGTCTACCTGTACAAAGCAGCAAATAACTGATTCAAAAGCTGCTACGCCACGCCACCGGATCTGCAACATTCGTACAAGCAGACAGAAGGCGTCTATAATTATTTCAAAGTACCCCTGCACGTGCACTATAAATTGTATACACATAGGTACACTAAAAGGGGTAAAAATAATTATAAAACCCGCATGGGCCCCGACGAGCGTGTTATTGGTACACACGTGACGTCTAGGGATGCAGCGCGGGTTGACAAGTGAATTCAGGTTCGAAACCGATCCTTCTATACAGGTCAATAGAAGTCGACAGGGTTCGAACCATTAAGCAAATATAAAGTTGTGGTGACCAGTATATTTGCTTTAAAACATTCATATTAGGCCTACAACAATATGAATTCACTAATAAAGGCACGAAGCCTACGAAACCCGATCCTCTGTCGACAGCCCGACAGAGTTGACAAGGTTCAATCCATAAAAAGAAATGACCCCCAAACACCCCGATGATGGCCGTGTTGAATGCAGATCTCAACCGGAGGGGTTCCCAAATACTTTCAATTGTCTCCCAAAAGTTCATTTCAAATATTCCAAAGTTCCACCCAAAATATCCATAAAAATAAAAAAAAAATCTCAAAAATCTCAAAATCCCAAAAATCCAAATTCAATATATTTAAAAATGAAATCAAATCATCAATCGCTTAAAGCAAGCTCATCCACCCTCCGCAACAGTCTGTTAGGGTGGACAAATTCAAATTTACTTTAGCTCACAAAAGAGCCGAATGCCTAGTCAAAAATATCACTAGGATCCATTCTCAAACAATCTCTTGTCAGTAAGGACGTGGTACATGTCCTCTAACCGGCAGTTTCGCCGCCAAATGGCACTGCAGGTAAACGGTTATGACCCGGGGCCCTCTGAACCGAGTGGTTTTGCCGCCAAATGGCACCACAGATAGCGGTTATGGCCAGAGCCAATACGTTCCTTAATGGCGTTAAATCCTTGAGATATGAATCAATAGGATATGATCGATAGGGCATAAAGCCCTCTGTTAGCTAAGGTGGATTCAAATTTGTCCCCTTAGACAAACATTCAACCCCGGTCTACAAGGTTCCCTTGGACGAAGCAACCCATGGCTGCCGACAAGGATCCTTCTGTCAGGTTGGGTCGACTACCTCCTCTGACTAAGTAGACCAGGGACCATGATGGCCCGGGACGACGGAACCATGGGATCTTGATCGGGTCTATCATCCATTCCCCCACCATCCGCTTTAAGTGCACGATGGTGAAATTTCCTATTTTAAATATCAAACTTTTTCAAATCTTTCCAAATACCCAAATTTAAACCCAATTTTTAATCTCATTGCTGCTACTATATGCCAGATAACACGTATTCTATACGTATCTGATTGACGACTAGCCTTAATCGAAAGTTCTCTCTCGTGATCGGGAGGGGTAATTAACTATAGGGGCTTGCGCCTATAGGAAACCAGAACTCAGATCATAAAGTCCTCACAAAATGAGGGCGAAATCTCTGGGTAGTGTCTTATCTACAAACCCATCTGCCTTCCAAAATTTACCTCGGAACTTAGTCCGTTAAAACTCCCTCGTCGAATAAGAAAAGCGAGTGGAGGCCGAGGCCGAATTTTCGGAGCCCACAATCTATTACAGAGATAGAGAATATATAGGCTTACATATGCTGTAAGTGAAAACAGGTAAAAGAATCTAGAGAACAGGTAATACATGTGTGCAGGTTATAAACGGTATATGTTATTACGCCCCCTCAAGCGGATGGTTGAACTTGAACCGACAGCTTGTCACGAAGAAAATGAAATCGCGAAGTAGAGAGCGATTTAGTGAAGATATCAGCAGTTTGATCCTTTGTAGATATAGGAAAAATTTGAATGTTGTGAGCTAGAATGTGGTCTTTGATGAAGTGGTGATCGATTTTGATGTGCTTGGTTCGAGCATGGAAAACTGGGTTGTTGGCTAAGGCAATGGCAGAAGTGCTGTCACAGTATAATGACGTAGGAGACAAGCACGGAATGCAGAAGTCATGCAGGAGACGCCTGAGCCATAGGATATCGGTAAGAGCAGTGGCGAGCGATCTATACTCGGCCTCAGTTGATGATCGAGCCATGGTTTGCTGCTTCTTTACACTTGTAGAGCGACGAGTATCTTTGTCACCTGCCCAGTCAGCATCCGAGTATGATTGTAGTTCTAATGATCCCTGCACAATTGGTAAGCCAAGTGAGAGAGAGCCTTTTATATAACGAAGTAAACGATGCAGTAGATGAAAATGAGTAGAATCCGGGTTGTGCATGTGTTGGCACAATTGGTTGACCGCAAATGAAATATCTGGTCGTGTAATAATCAGATACTGCAAGGAACCGGTGAGTTGTCTGTAGAGTTTGGGATCTTTAGAGAATGACAGTTGAGCATCAGGAACCGTGGACTTGGTGCAGCAGGGATTAGCTAAAGGTTTGCAATCTTGCATATCAGCCAGTTGTAGAATTGACTTTGCATATTGTGTTTGAGAGAGCATGTATGAGCTTGCTGTTGTAATGATATTGATGCCTAAAAAGCTATTAACCAAGCCAAGTTCTTTCATAGAGAATTTTTGATGTAACTGAGTGATAACAGTAGAGATAAGAGAAGGATTGTTTCCAGTTAAAAGGATATCGTCTACGTAGATGATCAAGAAGACTTGACTGTGATCATTTTGAAGAAGAAATAAAGAAGAGTCTGCTTTGCCCGAGATAAAACCAAGAGAGAACAGAAAATCCGAGAACGTCTGAAACCATTGGCGAGGAGCTTGTTTAAGGCCATAAAGAGCCTTCTTTAGTTTGCAGACGTGATCTGGATAGAGGTCGTCTTCAAAGCCTTTTGGCTGTTTCATGTAGATCGTTTCAGAAATGTTGCCATGTAGGAACGCATTGGATACGTCTAGCTGATGCACAGGCCAAGTGTTAGTAATAGCAATAGTTAATAAGATGCGTATAGTTTGAAACTTAGCCACAGGACTAAATGTTTCAAGGTAGTTTAAACCATATTTTTGATGATTTCCCTGCGCAACGAGACGCGCTTTGTAGCGAGCAATAGTTCCATCGGTGTTCTGTTTGATGCGATATGTCCAGCGACTACCGAGCACCGGAGTTTTGGGAGGAAGAGAAACAAGATCCCATGTTCCTTGCTTTTGCAAGGCATTGAATTCATCAGCCATGGCACGACGCCACTGAACATCTTTGCTGGCTTCCACGTAAGTGGTGGGTTCAGAATAATGAGTCAGCTGAGACGAATCCTGAATGTGAAGTAAGTTTAAGCGCTGGATAGGCTTTGTGTTGCCGGTTTTAGTGCGAGTAAGCATCGGATGGCAGGATTTGGTCAGGACAGAGGGAGGTTCCATTAACGGTAATTCAGATGGAGCCAGAACCGTTTGAATAGGATTACTGGTAGAATCTCCAGGATTGGTGGAAGAGGAAGTAGTTGTGGTTGGAGCAGACGTAGGGGATCTGGGATTAATGTTGGAGATCACGAACTTGAGAGCTGTAGGGATAGTAATGCTTTCGTCGAACGAGGAGATGAAGTTGTCATCCGCTTGCGAAACATGAGAGGCCTCCATGATTGGAGAGGGAGGGTAGGGCAGAAAAGCAAGAAACGGAAGATCAGGAGCTTAGATCCGTAGCTCTGATACCATAAAGACAAACAGGAATAAGGAAATCTTTATTATGCTTAATCTATTACAGAGACAGAGAATATATAGGCTTACATATGCTGTAAGTGAAAACAGGTAAAAGAATCTAGAGAACAGGTAATACATGTGTGCAGGTTATAAACGGTATATGTTATTAATAGGGCTGTCCCAAGACCAAAATGACCTTTCAGAATGAAAAGCTTACTTATACTGGATAATCCATGCAATGCTTCAAACGTGTTTAACATTACCAATACCTAGAAGGGGTTTGACTTTGTTGCTTTGAAGATGCCCGATAAAATGCCATTTGATATCATCAGGAAGCTGCAAAATAGTACGAAGCTTCATCAAATACAATATGCATAAGGTAAACAAACAAGACATTAGTTCAATGTCCATACAGCGAGAATCAATATGAAGACAGCTTTATCCAAAGAACTAGTTTCATATCTCGCATTTCAAGTGAGGATGAAATAAATAAACTAAAAACAAACTTTATAGGCTTATGTTGTAATAAGAATGTAATCATTGTGTTATGTGAAACAAGGTTATAGACTTATGCTGTAAAAGACCTGGCGATGGCTGGAGCCTTGTTCACGGAGATGGTTCCCGAGGTGACATTAGCAATGAAAATAAGAACAGAGGCTGGTGGCAGTGGCCACAATAAAGAAATGAAATACAGATGGATTCAAGCTAGCCAATGGGAAACAACAACAATAATGGTTCTGGTGTTTGGCAAGCATATGGAAAAAGCAGCGGTGGCTATTTCATGAACAAAAATGTTTTGTTTAAGCAACATGACTTTATAACTAGTCAGTAAAATACTTATATGATCTTGCAGTTACATAAGATTATCATCTTTAATAAAGTAATAATAAAATACATTAGATTTAGAAAACAAAAATCATTAAGAGTAATGCCCATCCAAGAAGAGAGAAGCAAGAAGCCATGTAGACCTTAGGTAATCAAACATACCAAAATCACTGGGGGAGTTATTTAAATATAGAAAATTGGAGAAAGATTTTTCCAATTAGCGCCTTAATTTGATTATAAGTTTGCTGAAATTAGAGATTATTCCCTCTATTGCATTTTAAGTGCTTAATTCGGGCATATTCAAATTTTGATTGAACTACTAATAGAGTCATCAGGTTTGCCTCGTCAAGGCATTCATTTGGATTATAAATTTGCCAAAAATAAGAATTTAGATGAATCTCCATTTGAATGTAAAAAATTTTAATTCAAATGTGCCCGATCAAATTAAATTTCTCATAGCACGTTTATAAATGAAATTCCTAGCGAAATTCCCAAAATTATTTAAGACACAAGCTCATTATTTCCAAACAATAAGTTAACTCGATCCCTAATCACGCCGTCAGTTCCGAGGGGAAACCCAATTATTTGCTCATCGAAAACAGGCGAGAAAGAAGAAGAGATCACCTGAGGCGCCTTTTGTATGAACTCCTGGACGTAGTTCTCGCCGAAACAGCGGTGGCCTGCATCGTAGAGATCCCGGATTAGGGAGACCGGTTTAGTCTTCCCCACAGCCACTACTCTCACGTCCTCCGGCTGCCTCCCGGCCTTCTTCGCCGCCCCTTCGACCCGTCGGAATACAGCTCGCAGCGCCGTCGTCACCTTCCCTTCAACTGCTGGGGCCGCCATGGATACCGCCCCTCAAACTCCCCTGCACAACCATTGCAATACTAAATTTGAAGAGTCGAGAGCTGCTGCGGTGCTGCACGCTCAGCTGTGTTTCCGGCCACACAAATCTAACCGGACTCTTTTTTTTTTTCTCTCTCTATTTTATTATTATTTTATTTTATTTACATTTGAGAGTAAAGTGAATGAGATTCGAATTTAAGACCTATTGATTAATAAAGTTCTCAATTAATAAATTAAAATAAGTTATATATCTAATCAATTAGTTGAGGTTATGGGTGTACCTCATTATTTAATATAAAATATATATTAGAATATTTTGATATAAATTATATAAAAATAAATTTAATATTTATTAAATTTATGTTTAAATTAATAATCTATATAAATAGTTAATATTATTATAATTTTAAAGAAAACTTAATGATTTTTAGCCCATTTTAATATATTTATATCAATTTTTTTATATAAATTTTTTATTATTTAACAATCATACTTTTTGTACTATTTTATAATTTTATTTATTATTATATAAATCTAAATATATGCAATGCACTTTATAATCAAATTTTAACATAATTAATAATTAACATGGCATTTTTAATTAGTAGTTGATATAGAGTCTAAAATATCAAGAGAAGGATAAGTTGGATGTGCAATGAACATTTTAGAATTTATTTGAATTTAAATTCTAGCAAGAAATCCTTACTTTGAGCAGAGAATAATGAGAAGAGTATGTAAAGAATGAGAATTTTAGTTTTGAATGGTTGTGTTGATCATAAAGGCTTCTAAGGGGTCTTTTAAGTCTTGGGAATGATAAATTATTACATGCGGTCACTGAAAGATTCGAAGGCGAATTAGGATGCATCATGTCACTCGGTATACAGCCTTAGTACACAACAAAATATTGATGAGGCGCGTCCTGATTCACCTCCGGACGGCATCCGATGACCGCACGTAATAATTTCACCTTGGGAAGGCATGCATGTGCTAAAATACTAATTTATTGTAATTCAATGCCAACTTAGCATTAACTAGTCATTAACATAAGGAAATAATAAATTTTTTGAAATCATCAATGATCTTATAAGATTTTTAGTTAATGTTTAATTTTTTTTAATGAAAGATTTTTAGTTAATATTTAATGAAGTTATGATCATCAGTGTGTTTGTGATTTTGAGTCTCCTAATCTATACATTTATAATTTAACTCTAAATGCAATTACATAAGAGAAAAATGTAAAATAAAGCTTGAAATTCAATATTGATAAATAACTGAAAATTGCTTTGATCAAGCACGAATCTCAAGGCATATTTAAGTTGGAAACTTTAAAAATTAAATTTGGGATAATCAAAATTCCAATTTTAGGAAAATTATAGTCAAACTGAATGTCTCAAAGAAAGGAACCTAACGACACCAAATTAAGTCCAATCCGAGCCCAAATGAGTCCAAATTGGGGGCCCAAACCTCATTTGGAAGGATCATAGCATTATTTGGATAACAAAATTATATCTAAATATGACATGCTTATAGTCAAATCGAGCGGCTCGACGAGACAAATCCAATGAGATTAAGATTGCTGAATTCCAACATCATTAAGGCACATAAATAGTTAAAAAAAAACTCTCTAAGATCGAGGGAATCAATACGAACCATCCGATGGAGCACTCCGAACCCACCTCAAATCTTCTCTATATTTACGGGGTGTGCCACTCATAAAATCTATAAATAGACCCCCACAATCTACATGAAGGAGGCCTTGACTAAAGATTGGAGAGAGCTCTAAGACTTCAAGAGCTTCTGCACCATCGCCGGTGAACCCACATCGACTATCATCGGACCACCACCGAACTTCCACCCGGCCACCGACCATTGCCAGACTTCAATACGATCTTCATCGGACCACCGCCCGGCCCCCGACCATCACTAGAATTCCACCCTGACGGACTTCAGTCTGACCTTCATCGGACCATTGCCCAGCCGCCAATCACTGCTAGACTTCCACTAGGCCACAGATCGTCGCCAAACTTCAACCCGACCGTCATCAGACCACCGCTCGTCCGCCAACCATTGTTGGACTTCCACTTGGCCTCCGACGATCGACCGGTACTGAACTTTAGCCCAACTATCGTCGGGCCACCACCTGGCCGCTGACCACTGCCGAACTTCCACTCAAATGTTGACCGCCGCCGGACTTTCACCTGGTTGCCGATCACCGCCAGACTTCAGCCCAACCTTCGTCGGACCATCTCTCGGGCGCTGATTAGCGCCATAATTCCACTCGGCCACAGACCGCCGTCGGACTTCAACCCGACCGTCATCGAACCACCGCCCATTGTCGGACTTCCATCTATCCGCCGACCATCACCGGACCTTAGCCCAACTATCGTTGGGCCACCGCTTGGCTACCGATCGCCTCTGAACTTCCACTTGGATGTCGCCGCCATCAAACTTCCACCTGGCCGTCGATCAACATTGGACTTCAGCCTAACCTTCGTTGGACCACCCCCAGCCGCTGATCACCGCCGGACTTCCACCAGGCCAACGACGGTCCCCAGACTTTAACCTGACCATCATCGGACCATCGCCTATCTGTCAACCATTGTCGGACTTCCACTTAGCTGCGGACAGCCACTAGACTTTAGGCCAACTGTCGTTGGGCCATCGCCTGGCCACCTACCGCCATCAAACTTCCACTCTAATGTCGACCGCAGCCGAACTTCTACCCGTCTGCTGATCACCACCGGACTTCAGCCCGACCTTCGTCGGACCATCGCCTGGCCGCCAATCACCGCTGGACTTCCCCCCCAGCTGTCGACCTCTGCTGGACTTCAACTCAACTGTCATCAGACCACCGCACGTCCACAGACCATTGCCGGACTTTAGCTCAACTATCGCCAGGCCACCGCTAGGCTGCCGACCGCCATCAAACTTCCACTCAGATGTCGGCCACCGTCGGACTTCCACCCAGCCGCCGATCATCACTGAACTTCTGCCTGATCTTTGTCAGACCACCGCCCAGTCGTTGATTATCGCAAGACTTCCACTTGGCCGCCGACCACCTCCGAACTTCACTTCGACCGTCATCAGGCCATTGCCCGTCTGCCACCAATCGACCGCTGCCGGACTTTAGCCGACCGCCAATCACGACCTTCGTCGAACCACCGCCCGGTCGCTGATCACTGCTGGACTTCCACCTAGCTGCTAATCATCATCATATTTCTACCTGAAGCTAGACTTCTGCCTGTCGCCAGACTTTCGCCCCTTGCTAAATTTTTTCCCATCACCAGACTTTCATCAGATTTCTACCCAACGCTAAACATCCGCCCATCACTTGACTTTCGACCTCCTCTACCAACTTTAATCATTCCGACCCTCATTGCCAGAAAATGATCTTCCTTACCTTTGTTGCCCATCGTTTATGGCCCTTCCGACTTTCGTTACCCGCCAACTAGCTCGATGTTTGTTCTTCTAATTTTCACCGTGTAATGCACTTTATATAATGTATATTTGCTACATCAAATCAAAGCCTTCCCTCCAAGGAAGGGCCTAATTTATAATTGAATACAAACACTAGTAGATTCAAACTGGGCCAGACCCCTTGATTTTTCCCCCTTATCAAGGGTCTCTACGTAAAAACTCTGGTGTCTCTTATGAATGTTGCACCCTCTCTCTTGGTTATGTGTGTAATGGATCTTCGTACAATGCTAAGATGTTAAACTTCATATTTCTCTACCGCCGCGAATATTCCTGGACGCAAAAAATATAAAGCTCAAAACATCTAAAAAAGAGTGCACAAAACATACTAGAAGACTCCCAAAAGTTGAATTGTACAATTTATATATCAAGCATATAGAAACAAGTCCAACAAGCAAAGTACACACTCTTTCATATAGTGCACATAATATTAGAAACTATGCATAAAATAGAGCACTAAATGTATTATAATATTAGGAAGATATTTTATTGAGGAGTCATTAAAATAAATCCATAATGTATAGTCATGCATTTATAGATTAATTATACTTTATCATAGTTCAAGAGATCAAACCACTATCGCAAGAAAATCGTGCTTACAATCTTCTAAAGAGAGAAGATCTAAGAAAAATAATGTGGTATGTGTTCTAGAGCATCATAATGATTTAACATGTATTTATGTAAATTGGTTCAAAAGAAATTTAGTATTTGCTTAAAACAAGTATTACTATATATTTTGATGGATGGTGCATCAGATTACATATGTTGGTAGTATATGCTTGCTTAAGATCCTATGAGGATTTTTTCAATATGCTTAAAATCTATATAGTCACATGCACAACTAATGTTCATGTTTTGATTAGCCTTTTAATGAACATTTATCAAGAAACTTACATAAACATTAGATGCCATATGTGGAACTCCGAAAGAGCACTGGTATAACTGCAGGATTACAGAGGGGTATACGACCGCACCTATCCCGATGGATATAGACGATCGCGGGCCTCCACGCTCCTCACAAACGGGCTAATGGAAAGGCATATTAGACCCTACATACGATTAATCATGGAGGATAGCGGCTCTCGCCTATGCACCTCAATGGGTAATAATATGCACGGACTGATCACAATCATGGGTTCCCCCGCCCGATATATCATCTCGGATGGAATTTAGTAGATGTGGAATTCAATTTCCAATGGGCGCAAGCCCCCATGGTTAATTATATCTCAGATCAGGGCTAGAGAAGACTCTCGATTAAGGATCATACATTATCCTATCCAAAATGAGATTTGTACAAGGGCATAGACTAATAAGTCCTACTCAAAGGGAAGAAATGTCTCAAATGGCTTAGTTAACATGCATAGTTCATATCAGCATTCAGAATGACTAAGGTAGTGAGAAGAAACTGGAGAAAATAAAAGTCAGGTAATTGACACATGCATGAGAGAAAGATGGAAGTGGTGTCATCCATGTGACCCAGATAAGTAGGATTTATAGTCCCTAAAAGGAAGGGACCTATCCACTATTTAGGCATACTACGAGACCGAATGTAGTAGCCTTGAATCATAAATCTAGATTGGGTTTAATGTTCAACGAACAACACTGACACCCGTGTCCTAATTAATGCAATATAAAACCTGGACCTATCCCGGCCTGGATTGGGGAGCCAACTAATTACCTAATCACTTTAAAACTATGATGTTATGTCATTTTATGAAAGATAGGTGGGTGGTATAATTTTTTGAAGTTAAGGTCGACATTTAGAAGGTTTCCTAATTGGCCTTATACTTATGTGAGGTAAATGCTCCTAACTAATGCAATTAAATTTTAATTAAATTTATTTCTAATGGAATGCATGATGGTTTTTATAAAAATAATTTTTAGAAGGAGACTAGACTTTCCCAGGTCCAGCACTTCATCCTCATAGGCCAGATTATTCAGACTCTACCCGCAAGCGGGGAAGTGTCTCAAAGTAAGGAGAAAGAAGAATGCATTGATATGCATGCGACCCCGGATGATTCTGGCTATTTTTTAGGTCGTTAAGTTTATATGTTATTTAATTCTTAAAATTTTATGTATTAATTACGAGTGGAAAAATTTTATAGTCTTTAAAGAGCCTAACGAAATCCATGCTAAAATAAAAGCTACATGCAATTCGCCAATAAAATAGGAAAAATAGGCAACCCTAGAGGCAATCAATATCAATCAAACAAATTAATATAATCAAACTAATCAAATAAATATCCATAGGCCAACTGCCCTTTAATTACAAACCAGGGTTTGCAGAAAAGTAAAGTGGCCGGGCACCACTATCAACAACCCGGATTTCTAAGCCTATGACTGACGCAAATGACTTTGAGTGGGATAGTAAGTCTTCATGTATTTAGTCTTCTTTGGATTTCTTCTCCTTAGACTCCTTGAAACTCTCCTCCTTAGACTCTTTGGATCTCTCCTCCTTGGACTCCTTGGATCTTTCCTCCTTAGACTCCTTGGATTCATCGTGGCTTGAATATCTAAATGAAGAGACAATTCCTCCCCAAAGAGGGTATTACCTTTCTCTTTGGATATCTAAAGCCATCTTGAGCCCCTCTGAGGATGCCTTCTTGTTTTAAAATTTGAGTTGGATAAGAATATCCCAACTCAAAGACACTTTCACAACTCTCACGAAGATTACAAATTAATACATTAAATGAAAACAAAAAATTCTAGACTCTCCTGTAATGTTATCCTAATAAAAATCTCAAGCAGTTGATATATCACAAGCAATTTATATGGAATGAAAGTAAGCATCACAATCACACTTGGCTATGCTCTTAATTATGGAGGGCTAAGCAGTTTCTAGAGCACTTGTAGCAGTTATTGTTAATGATTCTTAGCCCTCATTTATTTAGTGGGGCTGAGCAATTTCGAAGCACATGTACAAAACATTATTAGTATAAATCATGACAATTGCCCCCCTTTTATTTAGTATTGCATGAGCATAGCCACATGTAAGAAAAGTAATATATATATCATCCTAACATAGCGGTAAATATTTCACACATTACATCAATCAATAGTGCAGTAAAAGTAAGCAAACAGAATAATCAATTTACACAACATGCAGTAAAATCATAGAAAACCTAGCACACAGTAGAAAAGTAAACACTGGTCTAGCTTAATTTTAAAAGTGGTGCCTAGCAAACAATTCTATGTGTGTGTAAAGGCCTGTGTGGCTGGGATAGATTCTAAACTAGGTAGTTAGTTAAAGTTACCTAGAGTTCAGGTTTGTTGGAGGCCAAAAAAGGGAATTTTAATTAAAGTATAAATATTAGTGAATTATGGTTCATTTTAGTTAATTTAGTTTGTTGATTCATTTTTAATGCTTGGGGTAATGATATTTGAAGTTCAAATTAAATTATCCAATTTTGAAAAGTCCTAAGTCCTCCTAGGTGCTAGGCTAAGGAAGTCTAAAAGGTCACTATAGGAAATATGCTAGGTTTAGGGTTTCTAACATTTTATATAAATACTAGACCTTAAAATGAGTAGTTAGGCTTTGTGTTTGCTGGATTTAGAGTTTTTTATGCAAAGTTATGAATTTTACAAGTTTTGGGCAATTAAAGGAATTATTAAAACTGCCTAATTAGGGGTGATTTTATGGTTTTCTCCAAATCAGTTCCAAACAAATAAAAATCACCCCCAAAGGTCAGGAATGAACTAAGAAAATGTTTCCAAGTGTTTGGAGAAAATTTGAAAATTTTAATAAGTTTTAATTATCTAATAAGGGCAAAATGGTAATTTTAATTAAAGTTAAAATTAAGGTTCAGATTAAGGTCAACCTAAGGAGCCCTATTTATCACAGATTAAGAACTAAATTTTGAATAATTTCACCTATCATAGGTATTTTTCTAAGTTAAAATAAATTTATTAGAATTTTTAGGAGTTACCGGGCCCTATTTATCAGGTAAATTAGCGTTGGTTAATTAAGTGGTCTAAAGAGTTCCAAAAAAATTCCTAAAAAATTCTGTAGTGTTCAACATGTCACTAAGTTTAAATGTTAGAGTTTTCATATTAATCAAGGATCTATCCTAGCTCCTAAAAATTTTTCTAAGTTTGCTAGTCGTTAATTATTGTCCTTAGGGTGTCATTACGTTGAGTAGATTTAAATCAAGTTCTGAACTAACTCTCAATGTAAAAATGCATGGAGTACACAAAAACAGTAAAATCACCTTGTCCTTAGATCTAAGAGAACCTAAACTAAGTGCTCGTGCATCCTACACATACAAACTACGATAAAAAAGTAAGTATGCTAAATGAGGCGATTAGTGAATGATTGAGACTCAATCATTCACTAATCCACTCCCCCATGATTGCTCTTCATATGCATAGCCTAGTGTTTAAACTTTCATTGGAGTGGATCTCCCAAAATTAGGATTTAAAGTATAAGTAATTTTAAAGTAATTTAAATATATAAATATATATATATATATATATATATATACTAAAAATATATCAATTTATAATAAATAAATATAGGGGAAATCCACTGGTCACCCGAATAAGGTTTTAAAAAGGGTTTAAAATTAATTTTTAATTTCAAAATAATTAGGATATTATTTATTTAATTCATAGTTAAATAATCCAACATATAGGTAATGTAGAAAACAGCCATAAAAAGAAAGTTTAATATATGAAAATAATTTTAAAATAAATTTCATAATTTTCTAAAATATTTAAAGTATTATATATTAAAATCGGATCTAAAATGAACAAGTTATAAATTTTTTAAAATTAATGCATTAAATGCCATTTAAAATAATTTTAAAATAATTAATGTTTAAAACTAATTGTTAAATAAAATTAACTTAAAATAATAAAACTTTTGAAATTTAATGCTATCTATTTACATAATAATGGTAATAGGTTTTAAATAATAATAATAATAATAGAAATAATAATAAGAAAATAATAGTAATAAAGAAAGTTTAACATAAAAACTAATTTAAATAATAATTATAATAATGAATAATATTGAAAATAATTTTAACCTTAAAATAATAATAATAATAATAAGTATTAAAAATACCTTGAATTTCTAAACAATAATAATAGTAATAATAATAATAATAAGTGTTGAAAATGTTTTATAATAATAATAATAATAATAATAATAATAATAAATTTGAAACAAAAATGGTAAAATAATAATAATAATTAATATTATAATTAAAATAATAATAATGATAATATAATAATAATTATTAAAAATAAAATAAAATAAAAAATATTTTTACTATCTTTGAATAATTAAATAAATATACAATATTTTTAAATTAAACTAATTTTAAATTGAAGGAAATTTAATTACGAACAAAACGATATATTGTATGTATTTTTAGGATTTATATTTATATTATTATGATTTTTAGAAGAAAACTCTTTTGAAAAAATTTAAAAAATAATTAAAATTAATTAAAACACAATTGGTGGCGGCGGTCAGCCACGTGGTAATGCGGGACGGGCTCCGTGATTTGCGCTCAATGATTGCGTGGCAACAGTCTCCGCTTAACCATGTCAGACGGGCCTCCGCATCGTCTGATGCTCCGATGTTTCGAGCGGATGGCTCTGATCGAGCCGGACGCTCGATCCACCGAACACACCGACTGCGGGATTGATCCAAGGTCAGACAAGACCACGAAACAATGCAGGATCCACCGTTGATTGCCCGATCAATGACCCAAGATCTATCTCACGCATGCATATGGTCGAACCGAGACCCTAAGGGGATAATCGCCTCGTTCTCTCAAATGGCTAAACCAAATGCCATTAAATTTTAAGAATAGGTTCAATGAATGAAGAGCATTCATGAGGGCCCTTTCTCACGATCTAAAATACAGTGTATGCAAATCTATTTAGATCTAAGTGCTCTAGCTAGGGTTTAGGTTTTACTTCAATCCAATGGATGGAATCAGGAGATCTTTGTATGGTTGAGATTATAGATTGTCATTGTATGTTTTTCTAGTTGAACTCGAGCTCCGATTCGCCCTCGATCGATAGGAAATCAACTTGGGAGGTTTTGACCTCTATCTCGTTGAAAGATCGCCACCGGCGGGGATTTAACAGTGGATCTAGGTCGGGAAAGGTGTGAGGGGTTGAAGGGAGTCTCCACACAAAATCTCACGAGCTATGGTGGCTTGGAGAAAGAGAAAGAGTCCCAAAGCCCCTCTCAAAGACCTAATTTTCACTATTTGAACTCCCATCCCTCTCTTGAACAGTGGAGATGAGATCAAGAGTCAAATAGGAGGGAAACCAGACTATTTAGGTCGTGGTTTGAATTTTGAGCTATTAAGGAGGCATTAAAATGCATTAAAAGCCCTTTAATTTCATTCAAAAAGGGTCAAATTGACTTATTTAAGACTTGGGTTGACCGAGTCAATGGTTGACCTAGTCAACCCAGTCAAATAGGTCCAAGGAGTGGGTTGGATCTAAGAATGGTGTTTGATTTGGATTTAAAATTGATTTAGACCCAATAGGGCTCAATGGGTTGACTCAGTCAACCTAGTTGACCCAGGACATAGGTATGAGCCCAATGACCATGGTTTGACCCATGGAACTCAAGGGTTTGACAAATTCTCTCAATAGGAGAGACGAACAACTAGTGAACCGCTCGTGTTGGCTTTAACCGGTTGTAACAAAAAAAGTGGAGTAAATATCACCAGTAAAAAGTCACCAACGAGGTGGGAGAAAGTAGGGAACCCTTCTCCTGGCCTTACCCTATAGTGAGGAAAGAGCCTAGGAGAGAGTGAAAAGCAGCAGTGCACAAGTAAGGTGTCACCAAATGGTGAACAAATAGTGGGATCTTCTCATGGCCTTGCCCTATAATAAGGGCAGAGCTAAGAAAAGAACCGGGGTAGAGATCACCACAAGGGTGAAAAAGAAGTAAAGGACTTATCCCCTAGCCTTAACCTGTAGTGAGGGTAGAGCTGAAGAGAGAAAACTAAGAGTAAAGGTCACTACGAGGGTGAAAAAGAAGTAAAGAATTTCTCACTTAGCCTTGCCTAGTAGTGAGGGCAGAGCTAAAGAGAGAACTGAGAGTAAAGTAGTAAAAGTAGACCGACTATCTGCCTGACCATATCGAAATAGCAGAATATAAGATGAAGGGGTCCCTTCTCCTCCTGCTCTTCTTGGAATAGTGGATTGGGATGACTCAGTATTTGCCTGACCAAATCAAAACAACAAATAAAGGACTCACAAAATCTGGTGCATGCTTAATCACAATAGGACACTCAGGGAGAAAGGTGATGAGAAATGCCTTTCAGGTGCTCTGTCAGGCTCTCTCAACCAAGTAAGTTGATGTCCACACAGTGCATATGCCTACAGTAGGACAAAAGAAAAAGGAAACCTCTACCCGGTGTATGTTCCTGCGATAGGGTCTCTATTTGACACATATGCCAAAAGTAGTGTAAAGAAAAAACACTCAACACAATCACCTGGCGCATATGCCTACGATGATGTGAAGAGGAAATAGTCACTTCTATTCGGTGTATGTGCCTGCAACAGAGTTTTTACCCAGCGTATATGCTTGTAATAGGATAAAGTAAAAGCACTCAACATAATCACCCAACGCATATGCCCGCAATGATATGAAGAGGAAAGAGTAGTGAGGAATGCCTCCTAGGGACTTGTCGGGCTCTCTAAGCCAGAAGGCCTGATGTCCGCCCAGCGTATATTCCTACAGTAGGATAAAAGGAAAAAGTCACATCTGCCTGGTGTATGTGCCTATAGTAGAGTTCTATCTGGCTCATATATCTGCAGTAGGATAAAGACAAAGTACTCAACACAATCACCCGGTGTATATACCTGTAATGATGTGAAGAGGAGAGAGTGGTGAGGAATGCCTCCTAGGGACTCTGTCGGGATCTCTCAACCAGAAGACATGATGTCACTCGGCGCATATGCCTGTAATAGGAAAAAAGGAAAAAAGTCACATCTGCCCGTGTATGTGCCTGCAGTAGAGCCCCTACTCGGCGCATGTGCCTGCAGTAGGATAAAGATGAAGCAGTCAACACAATCAATCGGTGCATATACCTATAATGATGTAAACAAGAAAGTGTGGCAAGGAATGCCTCCCAGGGATTCTGTCAGACTCTCTCAACTAGAAGACTTGATGTCAACCCGGCACATATGCATGCAGTAGGACTAAAGGAAAAAGTCATCTCTGCCCGGTGTATGTGCCTGCAGCAGAGTCCTTACCCAACACATGTGCCTGCAGTAGGATAAAGATGAAGCACTCAACATAATCACCCGGCGTATATATCTACAATGATATGAAGAGGAAAGAGTGGTGAGGAATGCCTCCCAGGGACTCTGTCGGGCTCTCTGAACAAAAAGACCTGATGTCCACCCTACACATATGCCTGCAGTAGGACAAAAGAAAAAAAGAGGTAACCTCTGCCCGGTGTATGTGCCTACGATAGGGTCTCTACTTAGTGTATATGCCAAAAATAGTACAAAGAAAGAACACTCAACACAATCACCCGGCGCATATACCTGCAATGATGTGAAGAGAAAAGATTGGCGATGAATGCTTTCCAGGGCCTCTGTTAGGCTCTCTCAATAAGGAAAGTAAAGTCAACTAACCATCTGTTGGTATCGGAACAACAGGGTAGAGGGTGTAAGTCATTTCATCATCGACCTGGCACATATCTGTGTAGGGATGTGAGGAAGAAAGGAAATGTATATGAAAGAATTTCAAGGGTAAAGTTACCTAAGGAATCCCAAGCTAGCATTTTGGTAACCACATGGTAGAGGATAAATCATTATAGCCATGAGTATCCAAATGCAATCAAAATCTCTTAGGGAACCCTAATCCTACACAAAAAGGGGATGAAGACATCAGAATGATGTCTCCAAAGGAAGCTGGAAGAGATATGCCCTCAGTAGAGTGTGCATAGGGGTAATCTCATTCCAAGGGAGTAAAAAAAACTAAAATTGTGAGGGGACAACCTCTGCTATAGAAAATAGGACTAAGCATAGTAAAAAAAACCATCAAGGAAGCTACAGTGGTAAACCCATACTAACTGATGGGGACCCTGTAAGTATAATCAAAATCAACACATCCAAAAGACCTCTTTGGCAGCTAGGAGTCTGGTCTCAGTGGGAAAATAAATTGTAAAAGAAACTAAAGAGCTAACTTTCTGCTATAAAGTCAAAGCTCAACAAGGGGGTAACAGTGGCACATAAGGCCCGATGCCACAAATCACCTACTAGGAGAAAGAGACCGATGAAGTGGGGAGACATACTCATTAATGACGATAACAATTCTGAATAGGATCAATAATCATCTAAAAGCTCACAGTGGTAACACCCACACAAATTAGTGGAACCCTATGGGAAGTGAAAGTGACCTCAACACATTCATAAGACAACTTTGGCGATTGAGCCTAGAGTATGAATGGTAAGATATGTCATGAAAAAGAGTAAGAGAACTGATCTTCTGCTAGAAAATCTAAGTTCTCAAAGAAGTGATGTTAACATCTAGGGTAAGATATACTACATCACATCAAGGAAAAACATATCTAGGTGGCAAGGAGGAACACTCATTACTTGAGGATATTAATTATGAATAGGATTGGTAATCATAAGAAGGGTCACTAGGGTTAACACCCACACAAACTGGTGGGACCCTGTGGGGAGTAAAAAAAATACTACCATATTCATAGGACTACTCTAGCAGCTAAGCGTAGGGTACGAATGGTGAAGTAGATCGGCAAAAGAAACTGAGCCGATCTTTCGCCAGAAAATCAAAGCTCCTAAGGATGTGATGCTAACATTTGAGGCAAGATATACTATATCACACTAAGAAAATAACTCTAGGTAGTAAGGGGATACACTCACTACTGAGGATAGTAATTATGAGTGAGATCAGTGATCACCAAAAGGTCACAACGGTAACACCTACCCTAACTGGGTAGGACCCTATGAGGAGAGCAATTCTAACTCATCCATAAGAGTACTCTGCCAGCTTAGAGCAATGTATGAATGAAATAGCAGGTTGCTAAAAGAGTAGAAGAGAGGCTGATCTTTCTCCAGAAAAATCCAAGCCAAGTGAAGGAGTGACATTAGCATCTGAGACAAGATGCAGTACCTCACAACCAAATATAATTAAAATTATAAAGGTTCATGACAAACTAAGTTTAAACTCATCCATGAAGCAATCACTAAGGTGCTTCAAAGGGGAGGAAAGAAGCATTTTGGGAAACTTATGCTCTTATAGAGTATTATCGGGTTCCTCCTGTGACAAAGGCAACCAATTTTGCTCTACTAAAAGCCTCACTCTTTTTTTTATCATATGTATTTTTTTATTTCATGTATTCTCAATTATAAATCTAGGTTATCCCGCATTGTTAAAGATAACACATAGAAGAGGGAACATTTATCATATATATGAGTTACTCCTAGTATGAGGACATCCTATAATGATTGGAATACAAAGGGAGGGAATTGTGTATGACTTTGAAAACCCAGGACATGCTTGCCACATGAACAAAACTGGGGAGTATAATCATAACAAAATTGATAGATGAACAAAATCCAAATTAGAATGATGAATCAACATTACCATTTCTTGACTAACATAGAATGGTATGGATTCAATATCACATCTCTAGAGAGTCTAAACTAATGATTTTGACATCCCCGATCACGTTCAACTCATATGAATGGACTCAGGGCTACAACTATCAGAGTGGGGCTGATATGAGAAATAAATCTTTATATGAACAATGGGTCACCATCACCACACCTAACTAATATAGGTGGGCATGGACCCATTATCACAACTCAAAAATAAAAAACTTGAATCATTGGTTTTGATATCCTAGACCACACTTGGGGTGGCAAGTGAAATTAAGGGTGCTAAAACCTATAGTGAGCAATTTGGTTATATGAACCCAGTCAAAAGTGATAAATGAGCACATTCCCCAAAGGAGTTTAGTGTATTGTCTCCATCCAATCTCAAAAGAGTAGTAATTTAAATTTATTAACTTAGCTAGGGCTCCATACCAGCTAGATAACGCTATCTCTTTTATATGAGTATATTTTTTTTGAATTAAAATCTAATTCAAAAACATAATTAAATTAGAAAAAGAAATTAAATCTTCTTAATTTTCTTGTATGAAAAAATATTTTCATATCTGATAGGATATCATTGCATAGTGATGAATTCAAAGTCATAATTTTCAAACTCAAGTGTCAAAAATATTAAAAGGATTCATGAATTTTCTGAGATTTAGAGATTTACTTGAAAGAGAAGTCATTTACTTATTACTTTTGGGCTCATTTTGAGCCACTCTTCCAACTTTAGTGCACTTTGCACAATTTTTAATTATTTGATGCACTTTATGCATATTTTATTTTTTGTGCATTTTGCGCATCTTTTTAATTTTTGTAACTATCTTCCTTTTCTAAACCTCTAAAGAAAAACTTTTTCTTAGTTGTGAGATCATCTACAAATACAAGAGAAGAAATCTCACTTCTCTTATGCAAGAAATAAGGATCTACAAAATAAATATGATCTCATGATAAGAATGAACCGCTTGATTAAGAAATTATGAAGTTTTATTCATGAATATGCTACAGTTATATATGAGATAGAGAATTATAAGATAATGAAGAAAATTTTTACTTATAAATCTAATTTTAATTTGAAATAGATTTTAGTTCAAAAGAAGAGATCTTTCCATGCATGGGATGAGATAGAGAGATCATACTCTTTCATGAGCCATCACTATAAAAAGAGTAAAACTAGAAGAAGCAAGAGGGCAAAAATAACTCAAAATAAACATATTTTTTTATTGATTAATCATCAATAAAAGAGAGAATAAAGTCCTTCAGCATAAGTGCTGGAAGTGGGTCTATCTTTCCTTCTGAGGTTACAACCATCTTTTCTCTTTCATACATTTTTCTAGTACAAGTAAGAGCAGAAAAAGAAATGTGCTCATTTGGTACTATAATAGAAGAAGTAAAAGGAGAAACAGGTGCTAGCAAGGAAACTAGAGCGGTAACTGTTGACTTGGCTTGGGGAGGCCTCCTCTTAACTGCCTCTAAACTTTGTACATCTTACTTAATCATCTGTTAGGTCTTCTTGGAGAGTGCTAGGTGCCACTCTCCCTCAGAACTGTGGGGTGACCTGCTACTACTACCCTGATTGTAACTCTGACTGTTATTATGGCTGGAGTCTGAAATCATTTGCACTGTCTAAGTAGCCTTGCTCTGAGGTTGCACTAAGTCACTCTCCTACAGATGGATCTTCCCACTTGCCATGAGTCTCTCCACCTTTTTCTTGAACATAAAATAATCTTCAAGTGTATGCTCATCATGATGATGAAAGGGGCATTATAACGAATGTTCTGTTTGCCCTTCTTCATCTACCTTCTTATTAAATGGGAATGTCAAAATATCTTTCTTTTCAAGAAATTTAAATATCTTCATTATGCTTTCTGTTTTAAAGGAGTGTTCCTTGTTAAGTATCTCCTGTAAAGACGGCTGACTCTCTGAGGTCTTATAAGGAGGTCTGGACTGCTGAGTCTGTGGTCGTGATGGAGGTGAACTGCTCATGGGCTTCTTGCCCTTATATGGTGGCCATAGGTACTGTGTACCACCCCTTTTCTAGGAGGAGGTAACCATGAAGACTCCTGCTGCCATTGAGGTCTACGCGAAGGTTGACTCTCAACCTTAGGAAGGACTGCATCGAGTATGCTGTCTTGCAGACTAGTCACCTTAGTTAGTAATTTTTGGAAGGTTCTTATACTGAAACCTTTCAGGTAAGGTGCTATAGGGCCATTTATATTCTTTAGTAAAATCTCTTCTACATGCTGCTCCTGTAACTGGGGCTTGCACTGTAAGCTAAGGTTCCTCCATCTGACTATGTAATATGAAAGATTATCTCTAGTGCGTTGTCTAGTCACAACTAACTCTCCAACTATGACTCGATGCTCTACACTGACAAACCTCTGTATAAATAGCTACTCCAACTCTACAAAATACCAAGCAAATGCCATCCAAACCAAACTAATGACAAACAACCTCAACATCAGTGTAATTTTCCCTCCTATGTTGCAACATATGGCCCGGTACAGAGCCACATGCTGCCTCGGGTTCCCAAACCCATCAAAACTTTGAAACATAGGAGAAAAAAACCAGAAGGGTAAGGCTCCCTCTTGTACTCAATAGGGTAAGGACTCCTTCTACTAACAGCCTCTCTAGTCTTCCTGGAGTATATTGCTTGCTCTACTTTCTAAGCTATCAAATCTTGAATCTGACCCGCTGACCACTATACTGGTTGACTCTAGACTACCATAGGTGTTGTAGGAACTACCCTCTAGACCCTATCCACTCTCACAAAATTTAGTGGTACTAGCAGTACTACTGGCTTATCTCTAGACATGGTAGGGTACCTACGCCCATCATCTGGGTGTAGCACCCATAGCTGTCAACTGGGCAGTCATCATTTCCATGGCCTTGGCCATCCCAACCATCTGAGCTTGTAAGTGAAAAACTGTGGCATATGTAGCTATTGATCTCGGAGATCCTCAAGCCTCGGGGTCTCCCTACTCATCATCGTCCTTAGGATCTCTCTGCTCATCTAAGTGACCTCGATGTGTAATCACACATACCCGATATACTGGTATATCCTAATCTGACTCATCTCGAGTGAGTCATCCTCTAAAAAGGCTCAATGAAGTGCCTCTATATAGGGAATCATAGGGTAAGTAATCTTATGGGGGCCGGGAGCTAAAGCTGTCTCAACTCGGTCTAATGATCTATCAGGGGGAGCTACTGCCTCCACATCATAAGTCCTCAGGATCACCTCGGACCTGGGAGAAACTATAACATCCATCTGATCTACTGTATCTGCTTGCTAAACTATATTTGGCAACTATACTACCTCAATTGGCTGAACTGTCTTGACAGGAGTGTTTGCCTACCGACGTCTCCAAACCTACCTACTACGACGGGGCTCCGTACTGGTAACTAGCTGTTGAGGGGCTACCATAACTGAACTGATCTGAGACCAAGCAGGCTCCCACTACTGTTTCTGTCCGTGGCGACGTGGGCATCATCCGATAACAAGAGTAACTGCTAGTGATCTAATAATTGGAACTATATCCACTGATTGGTGTGGTGGCTATCATCTCTACCACCTATACCTCTGTCTCACAATCTGTCTCTGTAAATGAAAAATAGCCTGAGAGATCTATCAGAGTAACCTCTCCTGACTGACAGGCCCTATACCATGAGCTAGGAGAATGATGCTTCAAATCTTTTGAGAGAGGGCTCAAACACCAGCATCCCTAGGGACCTTAGCCCGGGTAGAGTAGTGGTGACATGAGGAGCCACCGTAATGCAAGCAATGTCCTCCTCATCCCTAC
Source organism: Dendrobium huoshanense (assembly GCA_016618105.1). Classification (NCBI taxonomy): domain Eukaryota; kingdom Viridiplantae; phylum Streptophyta; class Magnoliopsida; order Asparagales; family Orchidaceae; genus Dendrobium; species Dendrobium huoshanense. The sequence goes on from CM028354.1 coordinate 171,766, forward strand.
TCTGTGTTAGTGGAGAGAAGCATCCTCCCTATATTGCCTCTATCTCTGGAGCTACTACCACATCTGGAGTGGGTATAATTGCAACTGGTCATAGTCTCCACTGCCTGGGACCACTCTCCTCTGAACAAGCTCCTAGTGAGCTATCGCCTCTGCCATCTACTACCTATCTACCTCAGATGTAGCTAAACAAAAAAGTCTATCTTATTCCTATTCCTCCTAACCCTTCTTAGAAGGCTGGAGGTAGAGGAGGACGGAACATCTGAACCCATTTCCTGGGTGGTAGGGGGAACAAGGATGACAAGAAGGGTCGTGGTCTGCCCAGCGATATCAAGGTGAGAGAGCCGAGAGAAAAAATAATAACCCGATGAGAAGAAGGTGAAGGCATATCGGTTTGGGCACCCCTCTTCCTAGTAGAAGTTGGAGGGTGAATTCGAACTCGATGAACCTCTACCGAAATGACAGGAGTAATAATAACAGACTGCCAGTGCTGAGGGCCAGAGCAACCTATGTAATAGGAGCGGTAGGCACTAGTCGCCTAATCATAGGATGAATGGGGGGACATGGGAGTGGCCTACGCTCTGGTTACCTAGTCATAGGGCGAGCTGATTTTGTAGGAACGGGAATGGGACAAAGGAGGTGCCGGGCTGTCTGCCGAGTAATTGGAAGTCCAAAGGATGTATGGCTGCTCGTCCTCTCCTCTAGGGAGGAGAGAATGCAATAGCCTCAACTAGGGTGGGTCCATCAAGAGTGACAAACTCCGAGTTGGTGCAGGAATCAAAAGTGATCCCTCCAGTGGGTGGACTAGCAAATAGGGACTCAGGAAGAGTCATCCGTGTGTCCGAGCCAAAGCTAAAATTGATGGAAGGAATGAAGAAATCATGAAAGCACTACTGCCAAGAAAGGAAATTCAAAAAGTTAGTTAAAATAGAAATCATGAAATAAATAAGGAATGAATAAGGATGGATAAGGGATGAAATAGCTTGCTAGGATGGAAAGAAGTAGAGTAGGGAGAAACCCTATTTAAAAGGAAGGAACCCTAACTAAGGAAAGACTTAACTAAGAGTGGGATTGACCTAATCTAAGGAGTACCAATCCTGGAGTACACACAAGAAAAGATAATATATGATCCAAAGATCGAGAGAAAACTGGTTTTATGGTGGTAATAATATGCACGATTAACCATGGAGGATAGTGGCTCTCGCCTACGCACCTCGATGGGTAACAATATGGACGGTCTGATCACAATCACGGGTTTTCCCACCCGATACATCAGCTCAGATGGAGTTTAGTATATATGGAATTAGTTTCCCACGGACACAAGCCCCCGTGGTTAATTATATTTCAGACCGGGCCTGAGAAGACTCTCGATTAAGGATCATACATTATCCTATCCCAAAATGGGATTTGCATAAGGATATAGACTAAGAAGTCCTACTCAAAGGGAAGAAAGGTCTTAAATGGCTTAGTCAATATGCAGGGTTCATACCAGCATTCGAATGGACTAAGGTAGTGAGAAGAAATGGAGAAAATAAAAGTCAGGCAATCGATACATGCATGAGAGAAAGATGAAAGTGATGTCATCCATGTGACGCAGATAAGTAGGATTTATAGTCTCTAAAAGGAAGGCACCTACCCACTATTTAGATATACTATGAGACCAAATTAGTAGCCTTGAATCCTAAATCTAGATTGGGTTTAGTGTTCTACGAACAATACTGACACCCATGTCCTAACTAATGTAGTGCAAAATCTGGACTTACCCCGGCCTCGATTGGGGAGCTAGCTAACCACTTAATAAATTTAAAAACATGATATCAGGTCATTTTATGAAAGATGGATGGGTGGTATAATTTTTGGAAATTAAGGCCGACATCTAGAGGGATTCCTAATTGGCCTTGTACTTATGTGGGGGTAAATGCTCCTAACTAATGCAATTAAATTTTAATTAAATTTATTTATAATGCAATACATATTGGTTGAAGATTCAAATCAGATATGCTTTAGATTTTAAAAATAGGCTTATATAAAAATAATTTTTAGAATAAGACTAGACTTCCCAGGTCTAGCACCTCATTCTCATAGGCCAGATTATCCGGACTCTACCCGCAGGCAGGGAGGTGTCTCAAAGTAAGGAGAAAGAAGAATGCATTGATATACATGCGACCCTAGATGATTTTGACTATTTCCTAGGTATTAAGTTTCTATGTTATTTAATTCTTAAAATTTTAAGTATTAATTATGAGTAGAAAAAATTTTATAGTCCTTAAAGAGCCTAATGAAATCTAGGCTAAAATAAAGTGACATGTAATTCACAGATAAACTAGGAAAAATATGTAACCCTAGAGGCAATCAATATCAATCAAACACATCAATATGATCAAACTAATCAAGTAAATAGAAAATTCTAGTCTCTCCTGCAATATTATCCTAATAAAAATCTCAAGCAGTTGATATATCACACAGTTTATATGGAAATGAAAGTACACATCATAATCACACTTGGCCATGCTCTTACTTATGGAGGGCTAAGCAGTTTTTGGAGCACCTATAGTAGTTATTTTTAATGATTCTTAGCCCTCATTTATTTAGGGGGGCTGAGCAATTCCGAAGTGCCTTCATAAAATATTATTAGTATAAATCATGACAGTTGCCCCCCTTTATTTAACATTGCATGAGCATGACCACCAGCAAGAAAAGCAATATGTATATATCATCCATAACCTAGGGTTAAATCTAATGCACATCACATCAATCAACAGTGTAATAAAAGTAAGCAAATATAACAATCAATTTACACAACATGCAGTAAAACCACAAAAAACCCGGTACACAGCTAAAAAGTAAACACCGGCCTAGCCTAGGTCTAAAAGTGGTGCCCTAGCAAATAATTCTATGTGTGAGTAAAGGCCAGTATGGCTGGGATAGATCCTAAACTAGGTAGTTAGTTAAAGTTACCTAGAGTTCAGGTTTGTTGGAAGCTGGAAAAGAAAATTTTAATTAAAGTCTAAATATTAGTGAATTATGGTTCATTTTAGTCAATTTAGTTACTCAATCTAGGTACTAGGTTAAGGGTGTCCAAAAGATCACTATATGAAATAGATTAAGTTTGGGGTTCTTAATATTTTAGGTAAATACTAGACCTTAACATGAGTAGTTAAGCTTTGAGTTTATTGTATTTGGAGTTTTCTATGCAAAGTTATGAATTTTACAAGTTTTAGGCAATTAAAGAATTATTAAAACTGCCTAATTAGATGTGATTTTATAGTTTTGCTCCAAATCAGCTCCAAACTGATTGGAATCACCCTCAAAGGTTAGGAATGACATAAGAAAGTGTTCTCAAGTTTTTGGGAAAATTTGGGATTTTTAATAATTTTTAATTATCTGATATGGGCAAAATGGTAATTTTGATTAACATTAAAATTAAGGGTCAAATTAAGTTCAACCTAAGGAGCCCTATTTATCTCAGGTTAAGAACTAAATTTTGAACAATTTTATCTATTGTAGAAATTTTTCTAAGCTAAAATAAATTTATTAGAATTTTTAGGAGTTATCGGGCCCTATTTATCGGGTAAATTAGGGTTGGTTAATTAAGGGGTCTAAAGAGTTCAAAAAAAAATCCTAGAAAATTCTGGGGTGTTCAATATGTCACTAAGTTTAAATGTTATAGTTTTCATGTCAATCATGGATCAATCCTAGCTCCTATAAACTTTTATAAATTCGTTAGATGGGTCCTTAATTATTGTCCTTAGGGTATCACTATGTTGAGTAGGTTTAAATCAAGTTCTGAACTAACCCTCATGGTAATAATGCATGGAGTACAAAAAAATAGTAAACACACTATGTCCTTAGATTTAGGAGAGCCTAAACTAAGTGTTCGTGCATCCTATAAATGCAAACTATGATAAAAGAAAAATAAGTAT
>CM028354.1:176185-265121 GCA_016618105.1 Dendrobium huoshanense
AAGATTTTTAGTTAATATTTAATGAAGTTATGATCATCAGTGTGTTTGTGATTTTGAGTCTCCTAATCTATACATTTATAATTTAACTCTAAATGCAATTACATAAGAGAAAAATGTAAAATAAAGCTTGAAATTCAATATTGATACGTAACTGAAAATTGCTTTGATCAAGCACGAATCTCAAGGCATATTTAAGTTGGAAACTTTAAAAATTAAATTTGGGATCATCAAAATTCCAATTTTAGGAAAATTATAGTCAAACTGAATGTCTCAAAGAAAGGAACCTAACGACACCAAATTAAGTCCAATCCGAGCCCAAATGAGTCCAAATTGGGGGCCCAAACCTAATTTGGAAGGATCATAACATTATTTGGATAACAAAATGATATCTAAATATGACATGCTTATAGTCAAATCGAGCGGCTCGGCGAGACAAATCCAATGAGATTAAGATTGCTGAATTCCAACATCATTAAGGCACATAAATAGTTAAAAAACTCTCTAAGATCGAGGGAATCAATACGAACCATCCGATGGAGCACTCCGAACCCGCCTCAAATCTTCTCTATATTTACGGGGTGTGCCACTCATAAAAATCTATAAATAGACCCCCACAATCTACATGAAGGAAGCCTTGACTAAAGATTGGAGAGAGCTCTAAAACTTCAAGAGCTTCTGCACCATCGCCGGTGAACCCACATCGACTATCATCGGACCACCACCGAACTTCCACCCGGCCACCGACCATCGCCGGACTTCAATACGATCTTCATCGGACCACCGCCCGGCCCCCGACCTTCACTAGACTTCCACCCTGACGGACTTCAGCCTGACCTTCATCGGACCATTGCCCAGCCGCCAATCACTGCTAGACTTCCACCAGGCCACCGACCGTCGCCAGACTTCAACCCGACCATCTTCAGACCACCGCTCGTCCGCCAACCATTGTCGGACTTCCACTTGGCCGCCGACCACCGACCGGTACCGGACTTTAGCCCAACTATCGTCGGGCCACCACCTGGCCGCCGACCACCGCCGAATTTCCACTCAAACGTTGGCCACCGCCGAACTTTCACCTGGTCGCCGATCACCGCAAGACTTCAGCCTAACCTTCGTCGGACCATCTCTCAGGCGCTGATTAGCACCATAATTCCACTCGACCACCGACCGCCGTCGGACTTCAACCCAACCGTCATCGAACCACCGCCCGTTGTCGGACTTCCATTTGTCCGCCGACGGTCACCGGACCTTAGCCCAACTATCGTTGGGCCACCGCTTGGCTACCGATCGCCTATGAACTTTCACTTGGATGTCGCCGCCGTTGAACTTCCACCTGGCTGTCGATCAACATTGGACTTCAGCCTAACCTTGTCGGACCACCCCCAGTCACTGATCACCGCCGGACTTCCACCAGGCCAACGACCATCCCCAGACTTCAACCTGACCATCATCGGACCATCGCTTATCTTTCCAATCATTATCGGACTTCCACTTGGCTGCGGACAGCCACTAGACTTTAGGCCAACTATCGTCAGGCCACCGCCTGGCCACCGACCGCCATCAAACTTCCACTCTAATGTCGACCGCAGCCGAACTTCCACCCGTCTGCTGATCACCACCGGACTTCAGCCCGACCTTCGTCGGACCATCATCTGGCCGCCAATCACCGCCCGGACTTCCCCCCAACTGTCGACCGCTGCTGGACTTTAACTCAACTGTCATCGGACCACCGCACGTCCACCGACCATTGCCGGACTTTAGCTCAACTATCGCCAGGCCACCGCTAGGCTGCCGACCGCCATCAAACTTCCACTCGAATGTCGGCCACCGTCAGACTTCCACCCCGGCCGCCGATCATCACTGAACTTCTGCCTGACCTTTGTCAGACCATCGCCCAGTCGTTGATTACCGCAAGACTTCCACTCAGCCACCGACCACCTCCGAACTTTACTCCGACCGTCATCAGGCCATCGCTCGTCCACCACCAATTTACCGCCGTCAGACTTTAGCCGACTGCCAATCACGACCAAACTTCAGCCCAACCTTCGTCGGACCACCGCCCGGTCGCTGATCACCGCTGGACTTCCACCCAGCTGCTGATCATCATCATATTTCTATCTGAAGCTAGACTTCTGCTTGTCGCCAGACTTTTGCCCCTTGCTGAATTTTTTCCCATCACCAGACTTTCATCAGATTTCTACCCAACACTAAATATCCGCCCATCACTTGACTTTCGACCTCCTCTACCAACTTTAGTCATTCCGACCCTCATTGCCAGACAATGATCTTCCTTACCTTCGTTGCCCATTTTGTTTACGGCCCTTCCGACTTTCGTCGCCCGCCAACTAGCTCGATGTTTGTTCTTCCAATTTCCACCGTGTAATGCACTTTATATAATGTATATTTGCTACATCAAATCAAAGCCTTCCCTCCAAGGAAGGGCCTAATTTGTAATTGAATACAAACACTAGTGGATTCAAACTGGGCCAGGCCCCGTGATTTTTCCCTCTTATCAGGGGTCTCTATATAAAAACTCTGGTGTCTCTTATGAATGTTGCACCCTCTCTCTTGGTTGTGTGTGTACTGGATCTTCGTACAACGCTAAGATGTTAAACTTCATATTTCTCTACCGTCGTGAATATTCCTGGACGCAAAAAAATATAAAGCTCAAAATATCTAAAAAAGAGTGCACAAAACATACTAGAAGACTCCCAAAAGTTGAATTATATAATTTATATATCAAGCATATAGAAACAAGTCCAACAAGAAAAGTACACACTCTTTCATATAGTGCACATAATATTAGAAACTATGCATAAAATATAGCACTAAATGTATTATAATATTAGGAAGATATTTTATTGAGGAGTCATTAAAATAAATCCATAATGTATAGTCATGCATTTATAGATTAATTATACTTTATCATAGTTCAAGAGATCAAACCACCATCACAAGATAATCGTGCTTACAATCTTCTAAAGAGAGAATATCTAAGAAAAATAATGTGGTATGTGTTCTAGAGCATCATAATGATTTAACATGTATTTATGTAAATTGGTTCAAAAGAAATTTAGTATTTGCTTAAAACAAGTATTCCTATATATTTTGATGGATGGTCGCATTAGATTACATATGTTGGTAGTATATGCTTGCTTAAGATCCTATGAGGATTTTTTCAATATGCTTGAAATCTATATAGTCACATGCACAACTAATGTTCATGTTTTGATTAGCCTTTTAATGAACATTTATCAAGAAACTTACATAAACATTAGATGTCATATGTGGACCTCCGAAAGAGCACTGGTATGACTGCAGGATTACAGAGGGGTATACGACCGCACCTATCACGAGGGATAGAGACGATCGCGGGCCTCCGCGCTCCTCGCAAACGGGCCAATGGAAGGGGCATATTGAACCCTACATACGATTAACCATGGAGGATAGCGGCTCTCGCCTATGTATCTCAATGGGTAATAATATGCACAGACTGATCACAATCACGGGTTCCCCCGCTCGATATATCAGCTCAGATGGAATTTAGTAGATGTGGAATTCAATTTCCAATGGGCGCAAGCCCCCGTGGTTAATTATATCTCAGATCGGGGCCAGAGAAGACTCACGATTAAGGATCATACATTATCTTATCCAAAATGAGATTTGCACAAGGGCATAAACTAATAAGTCCTACTCAAAGGGAAGAAATGTCTCAAATGGCTTAGTTAACATGCAGAGTTCATATCAGCATTCGGAATGACTAAGGTAGTGAGAAGAAACTGGAGAAAAATAAAAGTCAGGCAATCGACACATGCATGAGAGAAAGATGGAAGTGGTGTCATCCATGTGACCCAGATAAGTATGATTTATAGTCCCTAAAAGGAAGGGACCTATCCACTATTTAGGCATACTACGAGACCAAATGTATTAGCCTTGAATCATAAATCTAGATTGGGTTTAGTGTTCTACGAACAACACTGACACCCGTGTCCTAATTAATGCAGTGCAAAACCTGGACCTATCCCGGCCTGGATTGGGGAGCTAGATAATCACCTAATCACTTTAAAACCATGATGTTATGTCATTTTATGAAAGATAGGTGGGTGGTATAATTTTTTGAAGTTAAGGTCGACATCTAGAAGGTTTCCTAATTGGCCTTATACTTATGTGAGATAAATACTCCTAACTAATGCAATTAAATTTTAATTAAATTTGTTTCTAATGGAATGCATGTTGGTTTATATAAAAATAATTTTTAGAAGGAGACTAGACTTCCCTAGGTCCAGCACTTCATCCTCATAGGCCAGATTATCCGGACTCTACCCGCAGGCGGGGAAGTGTCTCAAAGTAAGGAGAAAGAAGAATGCATTGATATGCATGTGACCCCGGATGATTCTGGCTATTTTTTAGGTCATTAAGTTTCTATGTTATTTAATTCTTAAATATTTATGTATTAATTACGAGTGGAAAAATGTTATAGTCTTTAAAGAGCCTAACGAAATCCATACTAAAATAAAAGCTACATGCAATTCGCCAATAAAATAGGAAAAATAGGCAACCCTAGAGGCAATCAATATCAATCAAACAAATTAATATGATCAAACTAATCAAGTAAATATCCATATGCCAACTACCCCTTAATTACAAACCAGGGTTTGTAGAAAAGTAAAGTGGCCGGGCACCACTGCCAACAACCCGGATTTTTAAGCCTATGACTGACGCAAATGACTTTGAGTGGGATATTAAGTCTTCATGTCTTTGGATTTCTTCTCCTTAGACTCCTTAGAACTCTCCTCCTTAGACTCTTTGGATCTCTCCTCCTTGGACTCCTTGGATCTTTTCTCCTTGGACTCCTTAGATTCATCGTGGCTTGAATATCTAAATGAAGAGACATTTCCTCCCCAAAGGGGGTATTACCTTTTCTCTTTGGATATCTAGAGCCATCTTGAGCCCCTCTGAGGATGCCTTCTTGTTTTAAAATTCGAGTTGAATAAGAATATCCCAACTCAAAGACACTTTCACAACTCTCACCAAGATTACAAAATTAATACATTAAATGAAAACAAAAAATTCTAGACTCTCCTGTAATGTTATCCTAATAAAAATCTCAAGCAGTTGATATATCACAAGCAGTTTATATGGAATGAAAGTAAGCATCACAATCACACTTGGCTATGCTCTTAATTATGGAGGGCTAAGCAGTTTCTAGAGCACTTGTAGCAGTTATTGTTAATGATTCTTAGCCCTCATTTATTTAGTGGGGCTGAGCAATTTCGAAGCACCTGTACAAAACATTATTAGTATAAATCATGACAATTGCCCCCTTTTTATTTAGTATTGCATGAGCATAGCCACATGTAAGAAAAGTAATATATATATATCATCCTAACATAGTGGTAAATATATTACACATTACATCAATCAATAGTGCAGTAAAAGTAAGCAAACAAAACAATCAATTTACACAACATGCAGTAAAATCACAGAAAACCTAGCACACAGCAAAAAGTAAACACTGGTCTAGCTTAATTCTAAAAGTGGTGCATAGCAAACAATTCTATGTGTGTGTAAAGGCCTGTGTGGCTGGGATAGATTCTAAACTAGGTAGTTAGTTAAAGTTACCTAGAGTTCAGGTTTGTTGGAGGCCGAAAAAGAGAATTTTAATTAAAGTATAAATATTAGTGAATTATGGTTCATTTTAGTTAATTTAGTTTGTTGATTCATTTTTAATGCTTGGGGTAATGATATTTGAAGTTCAAATTAAATTATCCAATTTTGAAAAGTCCTAAGTCCTCCTAGGTGCTAGGCTAAGAAAGTCTAAAAGGTCACTATAGGAAATATGCTAGGTTTAGGGTTTCTAACATTTTATATAAATACTAGACCTTAAAATGAGTAGTTAGGCTTTGCGTTTGCTGGATTTAGAGTTTTTTATGCAAAGTTATGAATTTTACAAGTTTTGGGCAATTAAAGTAATTATTAAAACTGCCTAATTAGGGGTGATTTTATGGTTTTTCTCCAAATCAGTTCCAAACAAATAAAAATCACCCCCAAAGGTCAGGAATGAACTAAGAAAGTGTTTCCAAGTGTTTAGAGAAAATTTGGAAATTTTAATAAGTTTTAATTATCTAATAGGGGCAAAATGGTAATTTTAATTAAAGTTAAAATTAAGGTTCAGATTAAGGTCAACCTAAGGAGCCCTATTTATCTCAGGTTAAGAACTAAATTTTAAATAATTTCATCTATCATAGGTATTTTTCTAAGTTAAAATAAATTTATTAGAATTTTTAGGAGTTACCGGGCCCTATTTATCAGGTAAATTAGCATTGGTTAATTAAGTGGTCTAAAGAGTTCCAAAAAAATTCCTAAAAATTTCTGGAGTGTTCAACATATCACTAAGTTTAAATGTTAGAGTTTTCATATTAATCAAGGATCTATCCTAGCTCCTAATTTTTTTTTTAAGTTTGCTAGTTGTTAATTATTATCCTTAGGGTGTCAATACGTTGAGTAGATTTAAATCAAGTTCTGAACTAACTCTCAAGGTAACAATGCATGGAGTACACAAAAACAATAAAACCACTATGTCCTTAGATCTAAGAGAACCTCAACTAAGTGCTCGTGCATCCTACACATGCAAACTACGATAAAAAAGTAAGTATGCTAAATGAGGCAATTAGTGAATGATTGAGACTCAATCATTCACTAATCCACTCCCCCATGATTGCTCTTCATATGCATAGCCTAGTGTTTAAAATTTCATTGGAGTGGATCTCCCAAAATTAGGATTTAAAGTATAAGTAATTTTAAAGTAATTTAAATATATATATATATATATATATATATATATATATATATATATATATATATATATATATGAAAATAAGATAACTAAAAATATATCAATTTATAATAAATAAATATAGGGGAAATCCACTGGTCACCCGAATAAGGTTTTAAAAAGGGTTTAAATTTAATTTTTAATTTCAAAATAATTAGGATATTATTTATTTAATTCATAGTTAAATAATCCAACATATAGGTAATGTAGAAAACAACCATAAAAAGTAAGTTTAATATCTGAAAATAATTTTAAAATAAATTTCATAATTTTCTAAAATATTTAAAGTATTATATACTAAAATCGGATCTAAAATGAACAAGTTATAATTTTTTTAAAATTAATGCATTAAAGCCATTTAAAATAATTTTAAAATAATTAATGTTTAAAACTAATTGTTAAATAAAATTAACTTAAAATAATAAAACTTTTGAAATTTAATGCTATCTATTTACATAATAATGGTAATATTTTTTAAATAATAATAATAATAATAGAAATAATAATAAGAAAATAATAGTAATAAAGAAAGTTTAACATAAAAACTAATTTAAATAATAATTATAATAATGAAAAATATTGAAAATAATTTTAACTTTAAAATAATAATAATAATAATAAGCATTGAAAATACCTTGAATTTCAAAACAATAATAATAGTAATAATAATAATAATAAGTGTTGAAAATGTTTTATAATAATAATAATAATAATAATAATAATAATAATAATAATAATAATCATAAAATTGAAACAAAAATGTTAAAATAATAATAATAATTAATATTATAATTGAAATAATAATAATGATAATATAATAATAATTATTAAAAATAAAATAAAATAAAAAATATTTTTACTATTTTTGAATAATTAAATAAATATACATTATTTTTAATTAAATTAATTTTAAATTGAAGGAAATTTAATTACGAATAAAATGATATATTGTATGTATTTTTAGGATTTATATTTAATTTATTATGATTTTTAGAAGAAAACTTTTTTTAAAAAAATTAAAATTAATTAAAACACAATTGGCGGCAACGGCGGCGGCGGCGGTGAGCCATGTGGAAATGCGGGACGGGCTCCGTGATTTGCGCTCAATGTTTGTGTGGCGACAGTCTCCGCTTAACCATGTCAGACGGGCCTCCGCATCGTCTGATGCCCCGATGTTTCGAGCGGATGACTCTGATCGAGCCGGATGAACACACCGACTGCGGGATGGATCCAAGGTCAGACGAGACCACGAAACAATGTACGATCCACCGTTGATTGCCCAATCAATGACCTAAGATCTGTCTCACGCATGCATACGGTCGAACCGAGACCCTAAGGGGATAATCGCCTCGTTCACTCAAACGGCTAAATTAAATGCCATGAAATTTTAAGAATAGGTTCAATGAATGAAGAGCATTCATGAGGGCCCTTTCTCACGATCTAAAATACAGTGTATGCAAATCTATTTAGATCTAAGTGCTCTAGCTAGGGTTTAGGTTTTACCTCAATCCAATGGATGGATTCAGGAGATCTTTGTACGGTTGAGATTATAGACTGTCCTCGTATGTTTTTCTAGTTGAACTCGAGCTCCGATTCGCCCTCGATCGATATGAAATCAACTTGGGAGGTTTTGACCTCGATCTCGCTGAAAGATCGCCACCGGCGGGGATTTAACATTGGATCTAGGTCGGGAAAGGTGTGAGGGGTTGAAGGGAGTCTCCACACAAAATCTCACGAGCTGTGATGGCTTGGAGAAAGAGAAAGAGTCCCAAAGCCCCTCTCAAAGACCTAATTTTCACTATTTGTACTCCCATCCCTCTCTTGGACGGTGGAGATGAGATCAAGAGTCAAATAGGAGGGAAACCAGGCTATTTAGGTCGTGGTTTGAATTTTGAGCTATTAAGGAGGCATTAAAATGCATTAAAAGCTCTTTAATTTCATTCAAAAAGGGTCAAATTGACTTATTTAAGACTTGGGTTGACCGAGTCAATGGTTGACCTGGTCAACTCAGTCAAATAGGTCCAAGGGGTGGGTTGGATCTAAGAATGGTGTTTGATTTGGATTTAAAATTGATTTAGACCCATTAGGGCTCAATGGGTTGACTCAGTCAACCTAGTTGACCCAGGACATAGGTCTGAGCCCAATGACCATGGTTTGACCCATGGAACTCAAGGGTTTGACAAATTCCCCCAATAGGAGCGACGAACAACTAGTGAACCGCTCTTATTGGCTTTAACCGGTTGTAACAAAAAAAGTGGAGTAAATATCACCAGTAAAAAGTCGCCAATGAGGTGGGAGAAAGTAGGGAACCCTTCTCCTGGCCTTACCCTATAGCGAGGAAAGAGCCTAGGAGAGAGTGAAAAGCAGCAGTACACAAGTAAGGTGTCACCAAATGGTGAATAAATAGTGGGATCTTCTCATGGCCTTGCCTTATAACAAGGGCAGAGCCAAGAAAAGATCCGGGGTAGAGATCACCACAAGGGTGAAAAAGAAGTAAAGGACTTCTCCCCTAGCCTTAACCTGTAGTGAGGGTAGAGCTGAAGAGAGAAAACCAAGAGTAAAGGTCACTACGAGGGTGAAAAAGAAGTAAAGAATTTCTCCCTTAGCCTTGCCTAGTAGTGAGGGCAGAGCTAAAGAGAGAACTGAGAGTAAAGTAGTAAAAGTAGACCGACTATCTGTCTGACCATATCGAAATTGTAGAATATAAGATGAAGGGGTCCCTTCTCCTCCTGCTCCTCTTGGAATAATGGATTGGGGTGACTCAGTATTTGCCTGACCAAATCAAAACAACAAATAAAGGACTCACGAAATCTGGTGCATGCTTAATCATAACAGGACACTCAGGGAAAAAGGTGGTGAGGAATGCCTTTCAGGTGCTCTGTCAGGCTCTCTCAACCAAGTAAGTCGATGCCCACACAGTGCATATGCCTATAGTAAGACAAAAGAAAAAGGAAACCTCTACCCGGTGTATGTTCCTGCGATAGGGTCTCTATTTGACACATATGCCAAAAGTAGTGTAAAGAAAAAACACTCAACACAATCACCTGGCGCATATGCCTACGATGATGTGAAGAGGAAATAGTCACTTCTATTCGGTGTATGTGCCTGTAGCAGAGTTTTTACCCAGCGTATATGCTTGTAGTAGGATAAAGTAAAATCACTCAACATAATCACCCAGCGCATATGCCCGCAAAGATATGAAGAGGAAAGAGTAGTGAGGAATGCCTCCTAGGGACTCTGTCGGGCTCTCTAAGCTAGAAGGCCTCATGTCCGCCCAGCGTATATTCCTGCAGTATGATAAAAGGAAAAAGTCACCTCTGCTATGGTGTATGTGCCTATAGTAGAGTTCTATCTGGCTCATATGTCTGCAGTAGGATAAAGACGAAGTACTCAACACAATCACCCGGTGTATATGCCTGTAATGATGTGAAGAGGAGAGAGTGGTGAGGAATGCCTCCTAGGGACTCTGTCGGGATCTCTCAACTAGAAGACCTGATGTCCACTCGGGGCATATGCCTGTAGTAGGACAAAAGGAAAAAAGTCACATCTGCCTGGTGTATGTGCCTGCAGCAGAGCCCCTACTCGACGCATGTGCCTACAATAGGATAAAGATGAAGCACTCAACACAATCAATCGGTGCATATGCCTATAATGATGTAAACAAGAAAGTGTGGTGAGGAATGCCTCCCAGGGATTCTGTCGGACTCTCTCAACCAGAAGACTTGATGTCCACCCGGCGCATATGCATGCAGTAGGACTAAAGGAAAAAGACATCTCTGCCCGGTGTATGTGCCAACAGCAGAGTCCTTACCCAACACATGTGCCTGCAGTAGGATAAAGATGAAGCACTCAATATAATCACCCGACGTATATGTCTGCAATGATGTGAAGAGGAAATAGTGGTGAGAAATGCCTCCCAGGGACTCTATCGGGCTCTCTGAACAAAAAGACCTGATGTCCACCCTACACATATGCCTGTAGTAGGACAAAAGAAAATAGGGGTAACCTCTGCCCGGTGTATGTGCATGCGATAGGGTCTCTACTTAGTGTATATGTCAAAAATAGTACAAAGAAAGAACACTCAACACAATTATCTGGCGCATATGCCTGCAATGATGTGAAGAGGAAAGATTGGTGAGGAATGCTTTTCAGGGCCTCTGTTAGGCTCTCTCAATAAGGAAAGTAAAGTCAACTACCCATATGTTGGAATCGGAATAACAGGGTAGAGGGTGTAAGTCATTTCATCATCGACCTGGCACAGATCTGTGTAGGGATGTGAGGAAGAAAGGAAATGTATATGAAAGAATTTCAAGGGTAAAGTTACCTAAGAAATCCCAAGCTAGCATTTTGGTAACCACATGGTAGAGGATAAATCATTGTAGCCATGAGTATCCAAATGCCATCAAAATCTCTTAGGGAACCCTAATCCTACACAAAAAGGGGATGAAGACATCAGAATGATGTCTCCCAAGGAAGCTGGAAGAGATATGCCCTCAGTAGAGTGTGCATAGGGGTAATCTCATTCCAAGGGAGTAAAAAAAACTGAAATAATGAGGGGATGACCTATGCTACAGAAAATAGGACTAAGCCTAGTAAAAAAAAACCATCAAGGAAGCTACAGTGGTAAACCCATACTAACTGATGGAGACCCTGTAAGTATAATCAAAATCAACACATCCAAAGGACCTCTCTAGCAGCTAGGAGTCTGGTCTCAGTGGGAAAATAAATTGTAAAAGAAACTAAAGAGCTAACTTTCTGCTATAAAGTCAAAGCTCAAGAAGGGGGTGACGGTGGCACATAAGGCCCGATGCCAACAAATCACCTACTAGGAGAAAGAGACCGATGTAGCGAGGAGACATACTCGTTAATGACGATAACAATTATGAATAAGATCAATAATCATCTAAAATCTCACAGTGGTAACACCCACACAAATTAGTGGAACCTTATGGGAAGTGAAAGTGACCTCAACATATTCATAAGACAACTTTGGCGATTGAGCCTAGCGTATGAATGGTAAGATATGTCATGAAAAAGAGTAGGAGAACTGATATTCTGCTAGAAAGTCTAAGTTCTCAAAGAAGTGATGTTAACATCTAGGATAAGATATACTACATCACATCAAGGAAAAATATCTCTAGGTGGCAAGGAGGCACACTCATTACTTGAGGATATTAATTATGAATAGGATTGGTAATCATAAGAAGGGTCACTAGGGTTAACACCCACACAAACTGGTGGGACCCTGTGGGGAGTAAAAAAAATACTTTCACATTCATAGGACTACTCTAGCAACTAAGAGTAGGGTACAAATGGTGAAGTAGATCGGTAAAAGAAACTAAGGAGCTGATCTTTCGCCAGAAAATCAAAGCTCCTAAGGATGTGATGCTAACATTTGAGGCAAGATGTACTATATCATACTAAGAAAATAACTCTAGGTAGTAAGGGGACACACTCACTACTGAGGATAGTAATTATGAGTGAGATCAGTGATCATCAAAAGATCACAACGGTAACACCTACCCTAACTGGGTAGGACCCTATGAGGAGAGCAACTCTAACTCATCCATAAGAGTACTCTGACAGCTTAGAGCAATGTATGAATGAAAGAGCAGGTTGCTAAAAGAGTAGAAGAGAGGCTGATCTTTCTCTAGAAAAATCCAAGCCAAGTGAAGGAGTGACATTAGCATCTGAGACAAGATGCAGTACCTCACAACTAAAGATAATTAAAATTATAAAGGTTCATGACAAACTAAGTGTAAACTCATCCTTGAAGCAATCACCAAGGTGCTTCAAAGGGGAGGAAAGAAGCATTTTGGGAAACTTATGCTCTTATAGAGTATTATTGGGTTCCTCCTGTGACAAAGGCAACCAATTTTGCTCTACTAAAAGCCTCACTCTTTTTTTATCATATATATTTTTTTATTTCATGTATTCTTAATTATAAATCTAGGTTATCCCGCACTATCAAAGATAACACATAGAAGAGGGAACATTTATCATATCTATGAGTTACTCCTAGTATGAGGACATCCTATAATGATTGGAATACAAGGGGAGGGAATTGTGTATGACTTTGAAAACCCAGGACATGCTTGCCACATGAACAAAATTGGGGAGTATAATCATAACAAAATTGATAGATGAACGAAATCCAAATTAGGATGTTGAATCAACATTACCATTTCTTGACTAACATAGAATGGTATGGATTCAGTATCACATCTCTAGAGAGTCTAACTAATGATTTTGACATCCCTGATCACGTTCAACTCATATGAATTGACTCGGGGCTACAACTATCAGAGTGGGGCTGATATGAGAAATAAATCTTTATAGGAACAATGGGTCACCATCACCACACCTAACTAACATAGGTGGGCATGGACCCATTATCACAACTCAAAAATAAAAAACTTGAATCATTGGAGTTTTGATATCCTAGACCACACTTGGGGTGGCAAGTGAAATTGAGGGTGCTAAAACCTATAGTGAGTAATTTGGTTATATGAACACAGTTAAAAGTGATAAATGAGCACATTCCCCAAAGGAGTTTAGTGTATTGATTCCATCCAATCTCAAAAGAGCAGTAATTTAAATTTATTAACTTAGCTAGGGATCCATACCAGCTAGATAACGCTATCTCTTTTATATGAGTATATATTTTTTGAATTAAAATCTAATTCAAAAAGATAATTAAATTAGAAAATGAAATTAAATCTTCTTAATTTTCTTGTATGAAAAAAATATTTTCATATCTGATAGGATATCATTGCATAGTGATGAATTCAAAGTCATAATTTTCAAACTCAAGTGTTAAAAATATTAAAAGGATTCATGAATTTTCTGAGATTTAGAGATTTACTTAAAAGAGAAGTCATTTACTTATTACTTTTGGGCTCATTTTGAGCCACTCTTCCAACTTTAGTGCACTTTGCACAATTTTTAATTATTTGATGCACTTTATGCATATTTTATTTTTTGTGCATTTTGCGCATCTTTTTAATTTTTGTAACTATCTTCCTTTTCTAAACCTCTAAAGAAAAACTTTTTCTTAGTTGTAAGATTCATCTTCCAAATACAAGAGAAGAAAACTCACTTCTCTTATGCAAGGAAGAAGGATATACAAAATAAATATGATCTCATGATAAGAATGAACTGCTTGATTTAAGAAAATTATGAAGTTTTATTCATCAATATGCTACAGTTATTTATGAGATAGAGAATTATAAGATAATGAAGAAAATTTTTACTTATAAATCTAATTTTAATTTGAAATAGATTTTAGTTCAAAAGAATAGATCTTTCCATACATGGGATGAGATAGAGAGATCACACTCTTTCATGAGCCATCACTATAAAAAGAGTAAAACTAGAAGAAGCAAGAGGGCAAAAATAACTCAAAATAAACCTATTTTTTATTGATTAATCATCAATAGAAGAGAGAATAAAGTCCTTCAGCGTAAGTGCTGGAAGTGGGTCTATCTTTCCTTCTGAGGTTACAACCATCTTTTCTCTTTCATACATTTTTCTAGTACAAGTAAGAGCAGAAAAAGAAATGTGCTCATCTGGTACTATAATAGAAGAAGTAAAAGGAGAAACGGGTGCTAGCAAGGAAACTAGAGCGGTAACTGTTGACTTGGCTTGGGGAGGCCTCCTCTTAACTGCCTCTAAACTTTGTACATCTTACTTAATCATCTGTTAGGTCTTCTTGGAGAGTGCTAGCTGCCACTCTCCCTCAGAACTGTGGGGTAATGACCTGCTACTACTACCTCTGATTGTAACTCTGACTGTTACTGTGGCTGGAGTCTGAAATCATTTGCACTGTCTGAGTAGCCTTGCTCTGAGGTTGCACTAAGTCACTATCCTGCAGATGGATCTTCCCACTTTCCATGAGTCTCTCCACATTTTTCTTGAATATAAAATAATCTTCAAGTGTATGCTCAGCATGATGATGAAAGGGGCATTATAACGAATGTTCTGTTTTCCCTTCTTCATATACCTTCTTATTAAATGGAATGTCAAAATATCTTTCTTAACAAGAAATTTAAATATCTTCATTATGCTTTCTATTTTAAAGGAGTATTCCTTGTTAAGTCTCTCCTGTAAAGACGGACTGACTCTTCTGAGGTCTTATAAGGAGGTTTGGACTGCTGAGTCTGTGGTCGTGATGGAGGTGAACTGCTCACCGGCTTCTTGCCCTTATCTGGTGGCCATAGGTACTGTGTACCTCCCCTTTTCTAGGAGGAGGTGACCCTGAAGACTCCTGCCATTGAGGTCTACACGAAGGTTGACTCTCAACCTTAGGAAGGACTGCATCGGGTATGCTGTCATGCAGACTAGTCACCTTAGTTAGTAATTTTTGGAAGGTTCTTATACTGAAACCTTTTAGGTAAGGTGCTATAGGGCCATTTATATTCTTTAGTAAAATCTCTTCTACATGTTGCTCTTGTAACTGGGGCTTGCACTGTAAGCTAAGGTTCCTCCATCTGACTATGTAATATGAAAGACTATCTCTAGTGCGTTGTCTAGTCACAACTAACTCTCCAACTATGACCCTGATGCTCTACACTGACAAACCTCTGTATAAATAGCTACTCCAACTCTGCAAAGGCCTGGATTGAGTCGTTGGGGAGGTCGATACATACCAATCAAATGCCATCCAAACTAAACTACTGACAAACAACCTCAACATCAGTGTATTGTTCCCTCCTATGTTGCAACATATGGCTCGGTACTGAGCCACATGCTGCCTCGGGTTCCCAAACCCATCAAAAACTTTGAAACGTAGGAGAAAAAAACCAGGAGGGTAAGGCTCCCTCTTGTACTCAATAGGGTAAGGACTCATACTAACAGCCTCTCTAGTCTTCATGGAGAAATTGCCTGCTCTACTTTATGAGCTATCAAATCTTGAATCTGACCCGTTGACCACTATACTGGTTGACTCTAGACTACTATAGGTGTTGTAGGAACTACCCTCTAAACCCTTTATCCACTCTCAAAGGATTTAGTGGTACTAGCAGTACTACTAGCTTATCTCTAGACATGGTAGGGGTACCTACGCCCGTCATCTGGGTGTAGCACCCATAGCTGCCAACTGGGCAGTCATCATTGCCATGGCCTTGGCCATCTCAACCATCTGAGCTTGTAAGTGAAAAACTGTGGCATCCGTAGCTATTGATCTCGGAGATCCTCAAGCCTCGGGGTCTCCCTACGCATCATCGTCCTTAGGATCTCTCTGCTCATCCGAGTGACCTCGACGTCTAATCACACAGACCTGATGTACTGGTATATACTCATCTGACTCATCTCGAGTGAGTCATCCTCTAAAAAGGCTCGATGAAGTGCCTCTATATAGGGACTCATAGGGTAAGTAATCCTATGGGGGCCGGGAAGCTAAAGCTGTCTCAACTCAGTCTGGTAATCTATCGGGGGGAGCTACTGCCTCCACATCATAAGTCCTCAGGATCACCGCAGACCTGAGAGAAACTATAACATCCATCTGATCTACTATATCTGCTCGCTAAACTATATTTGGCAACTATACTACCTCAACTGGCTGAACTATCTCGACAGGAGTGTTTGCCTATTGATGACTCCAAACCCACCTACTGACGATGGGGATCCGTACTGGTAACTAGCTGCTGAGGGGCTACCATAACTGAACTAATCTGAGACCGAGCAGGCTCCCACTACTGTCTCTGTCCGTGGCGACGTGGTCATCATCCGATAACAAGAGTAACTGATAGTGATCTAATAATTGGAACTGTATCCACTAACTGCTGAGGTGGCTATCATCTCTACCACCTATACCTCTATCTCACAGTCTGCCTCTGTAAATGAAAAATAGCCTGAGAGATCTACCGGAGTAACCTCTCCTGACTGATAGGCCCTCTACCATGAGCTAGGCGAATGAAGCTTTCAATCTTTTGAGAGAGGGCTCGAACACCAGCATCCCTGGGGACCTTAGCTCCGAGTAGAGTAGTGGTGACATGAGGAGCCACCATAATGCAAGCAATATCCTCCTCATCCCCACTGTGTGTTAGTGGAGAGAAGCATCCTCCTTGTATTGCCTCTATCTCTGGAGCTACTACCACATATGGAGTGGGTATAATTGTACAACTGGTCATAGTCTCCACTGCCTGGGAGCCACTCTCCTCTGAACAAGCTCCTTGGTGAGCTATCGCCTCTGCCATCTACTACCTATCTGCCTCAGATGTAGTTAAACAAAGTATCTTATTCCTATTCCTCCTAGCCCTTCTTAGAAGGCTGGAGGTAGAGGAGGATGGAACATC
Source organism: Dendrobium huoshanense (assembly GCA_016618105.1). NCBI lineage: Eukaryota > Viridiplantae > Streptophyta > Magnoliopsida > Asparagales > Orchidaceae > Dendrobium > Dendrobium huoshanense. Next base: position 193,316 of record CM028354.1, read on the forward strand.
TGAACCCATTGCCTGGGTGGTAGGGGGAACAAGGATGACAAGAAGGGTCACGGTCTGCCTAGCGATATCAAGGTGAGAGAGCCGAGCAAAAATAATAACCCGATGAGAAGAAGGCGAATGCACATCGGTCTGGGCACCCCTCTTCCTAGTAGAAGTGGGAGGGTGAATTCGAACTCGAGGAACCTCTACCGGAATGACAGGAGTAATAATAACAGGCTGCAAGTGCTGAGGGGCTAGAGCAACCTATGTAATAGGAGCGGTAGGAACTAGTCGCCTAATCACAGGATGAATGGGGGGACATGGGAGTGGCTTAGGCACTGGTCACCTAGTCATAGGGCGAGCTGACTTCATAGGAACGAGAATGGGACAAGGAGGTGCCCGGGCTGTCTGCCGAGCAACTGTAAGTCCAAAGGGATGTATGGATGCTCGTCCTCTCCTCTAGGGAGGAGAGAATGCAATAGCCTCAACTAGGGTGGGTCCATCAAGAGTGACAAACGCTGAGTTGGTGCAGGAATCAAAAGTGATCCCTCCAGCGGGTGGACTACTAAATAGTGACTCAGAAAGAGTTACCCGTGCGTCCGAGCCAAAGCTAAAATTGATGGAAGGAATGAAGAAAGCCATGACACTACTTCCAAGAAAGGAAATTCAAAAAGTTAGTTAAAATAGAAATCATGAAATAAACAAGGAATGAATAAGGATGGATAAGGGATGAAATAGCCTGCTAGGATGGAAAGAAGTAGAGTAGGGAGAAACCCTAGTTAAAAGGAAGGAACCCTAACTAAGGAAAGACCTTAACTAAGAGTGGGATGGACCTAATCTAAGGAGTACCAATCCTAGAGTACACATAAAAAAAGATAATATATGATCCAAAGATCGAGAGAAAAACTGGTCCTATGGTGGTAATAATATGCACAATTAACCATGAAGGATAGTGGCTCTCACCTACGCACCTCGATGGGTAACAATATGCACGGTCTGATCACATCACGGGTTTTCCCCACCCGATACATCAGCTCAGATGGGGTTTAGTATATATGGAATTCAGTTTCCCACGGACACAAGCCCTCATGGTTAATTATATTTCAGACCGGGGCCTGAGAAGACTCTCGATTAAGGATCATATATTATCCTATCCCAAAATGGGATTTGCATAAGGGTATAGACTAAGAAGTCCTACTCAAAGGGAAGAAAGGTCTTAAATGGCTTAGTCAATTTGCAGGGTTCATACCAGTATTCGAATGGACTAAGGTAGTGAGAAGAAACTGAAGAAAATAAAAGTCAGGCAATCGATACATGTGTGAGAGAAAGATGAAAGTGATGTCATCCATGTGAAGTAGATAAGTAGGATTTATAGTCTCTAAAAGGAAGGCACCTACCCACTATTTAGATATACTATGAGACCGAATTAGTAGCCTTGAATCCTAAATCTAGATTGGGTTTAGTGTTCTACGAACAATACTGACACCCATGTCCTAACTAATGTAGTGCAAAACCTGGACTTACCTTGACCTCGATTGGGGAGCTAGCTAACCACCTAATCAATTTAAAAACATGATATCAGGTCATTTTATGAAAGATGGATGGGTGGTATAATTTTTGGAAATTAAGGCCGACATCTAGAGGGATTCCTAATTGGCCTTGTACTTATGTGGGGGTAAATGCTCCTAACTAATGCAATTAAATTTTAATTAAATTTGTTTATAATGCAATACATACTGGTTGAAGATTCAAATCAGATATGCTTTAGATTTTAAAAATAGGCTTATATAAAAATAATTTTTAGAATGAGACTAGACTTCCCCAGGTCCAGCACCTCATTCTCATAGGCCAGATTATCCGGACGCTACCCGCAGGTGGGGAGGTGTCTCAAAGTAAGGAGAAAGAAGAATGCATTTGATATACATGTGACCCTAGATGATTCTGGCTATTTCCTAGGTCGTTAAGTTTCTATGTTATTTAATTCTTAAAATTTTAAGTATTAATTATGAGTAGAAAAAATTTATAGTCCTTAAAGAGCCTAATGAAATCTAGGCTAAAACAAAAGTGACATGTAATTCACCAATAAACTAGGAAAAATATGTAACCCTAGAGGCAATCAATATCAATCAAACACATCAATATGATCAAACTAATCAAGTAAATAGAAAATTCTAGTCTCTCCTGCAATATTATCATAATAAAAATCCCAAGCAGTTGATATATCACACACAGTTTATATGGAAATGAAAGTACACATCACAATCACACTTGGCCATACTCTTACTTATGGAGGGCTAAGCAGTTTTTGGAGCACCTATAGTAATTATTTTTAATGATTCTTAGCCCTCATTTATTTACGGGGGCTGAGCAATTCCGAAGTGCCTTCATAAAATATTATTAGTATAAATCATGACAGTTGCCCCCCTTTATTTAGCATTGCATGAGCATGGCCACCAACAAGAAAAGCAATATATATATCATCCATAACCTAGGGTTAAATCTAATGCACATCACATCAATCAACAGTGTAATAAAAGTAAGCAAATATAACAATCAATTTACACAACATGCAGTAAAACCACAAAAAACCCGGTACACAGCTAAAAAGTAAACACCGGCCTAGCCTAGGTCTAGAAGTGGTGCCCTAGCAAATAATTCTATGTGTGAGTAAGGGCCAGTATGGCTGGGATAGATCCTAAACTAGGTAGTTAGTTAAAGTTACCTAGAGTTCAGGTTTGTTGGAGGCCGGAAAAGAAAATTTTAATTAAAGTCTAAATATTAGTGAATTATGGTTCATTTTAGTCAATTTAGTTTGTTGATTCATTTTTAATACTTGGGGTAATGATATTTCAAGTTCAAATTGAATTATCTAATTTTGGAAAGTCCTAGGTCCTCTTAGGTACTAGGTTAAGGGTGTCCAAAAGATCACTATATGAAATAGACTAAGTTTGGGGTTCCTAATATTTTAGGTAAATACTAGATCTTAACATGAATAGCTAAGCTTTGAGTTTACTGTATTTGGAGTTTCCTATGCAAAGTTATGAAATTTACAAGTTTTGGGCAATTAAAGGAATTATTAAAACTGCCTAATTAGAGGTGATTTTATGGTTTTGCTCCAAATCAGCTCCAAACTGATTGGAATCACCCTCAAAGATTAGGAATGACATAAGAAAGTGTTCTCAAGTTTTTGGGGAAAATTTGGGATTTTTAATAATTTTTAATTATCTAATATGGGCAAAATGGTAATTTTGATTAACGTTAAAATTAAGGGTCAAATTAAGTTCAACCTAAGGAGCCCTATTTATCTCAGGTTAAGAACTAAATTTTGAACAATTTTATCTATTGTAGGTATTTTTCTAAGTTAAAATAAGTTTATTAGAATTTTTAGGAGTTATCGGGTCCTATTTATCGGGTAAATTAGGGTTGGTTAATTAAGGGGTCTAAAGAGTTCAAAAAAAATTCCTAGAAAATTCTGGGGTGTTCAATATGTCACTAAGTTTAAATGTTATAGTTTTCATGTCAATCATGGATCAATCCTAGCTCCTAGAAACTTTTATAAATTTGCTAGATGGGTCCTTAATTATTGTCCTTAGGATATCACTATGTTGAGTAGGTTTAAATCAAGTTCTGAACTAACCCTCATGGAAACAATGCATGGAGTACAAAAAAATAGTAAACACACTTTATCCTTAGATTTAGGAGAGCATAAACTAAGTATTCGTGCATCCTATACATGCAAACTATGATAAAAGAAAAGTAAGTATGGTAAACGAGACGATTAGTGAATGATTGACACTCAATCATTCACTAATCCACTCCCACATGATTGCTCTTCATATGCATAGCCTAGTATTTAAAATTTCATTGGAGTGGATCTTCCAAAATTAGGATTTAAAGTATAAGTAATTTTAAAATACTTATAAATATATATAGATTTTGGAAAATAAGATAATTAAAAATATATCAATTTATAATAAATAAATATAAGGAAAATCCACTAGTCATCTGAAAGAAGTTTTGAAAAGTGTTTAAAAATAATTTTTAATTTCAAAATAATTAGGATATTATTTATTTAAATAATAGTTAAATAATCTAACATATAGGTAATATAGAAAACAACCATAAAAAGTAAGTTTAATATCTAAAAATAATTTTAAAATAAAGTTCATAATTTTCTAAAAATTTAAGATATTATACACTAAAATCGGATCTAAAATGAGCAAGTTATGAATTTTTGAAAATTAATGCGTTAAAAACCATTTAAAATAATTTTAAAATAATTAATATTTAAAACTAATTATTAAATAAAATTAACTTAAAAAAATAAAACTTCTGAAATTTAATGTTATCTATTAACATAATAATGGTAATATTTTTGAAATAATAATGATAATAACAATTCTAATAATAAAAATAATAATAAGAAAATAATAGTAATAAATAAAGTTTAATATAAAAATTAATTTAAATAATAATTATAATAATGAAAAATATTGAAAATAATTTTAACCTTAAAATAATAATAATAATAATAATAATAAGTATTGAAAATACCTTGAATTTTGAAATAATAATAATAATAGTAATAATAATAACAAGTGTTACAAATGTTTTAAAATAATAATAATAATCATAATCATAAAATATAAATAAAAATGTTATAAATATAATAATTTTTAATATTATAATTAAAATAATAATAACGATAATATAATAATTAAAAATAAAATAAAATTAAAAAAAATGTTTTACTATTTTTAAATAATTAAATAAATATGCATTATTTTTAAATTAAACTAATTTTAGATTAAAGGAAATTTAATTATGAACAAAATGATACATTGTATGTATTTTTAGGATTTATATTTAATTTATTATGATTTTTAGAAGAAAACTATTTAAAAAAAAGATTTAAAAATAATTAAAATTATTTAAAATGCAATTGGCGGCGGCGGTGGCGGCAACAACCACGTGGCAATGTGGGACGGGCTCCATGATCTACGACCAATGATTGCTCAGTGGCGGTCTCCACTTAACCTCCGCGCCATTTGATGCCCCATTATTTTGAGCAGATGGCTCTGATGAAGCCGGACGCTTGATCCATCGAACACGCCGACCATGGGACGGATCCAAGGTCAGGCGAGACCACAAAATGATGCAAGATCCACCGTTGATCGTCCGATCAACGTCCCAGGCTCTGTCTCACGCTTGCAGACGTCTGAATCAAGAACCTAAGGGGATAATCATCTCATTCTCTCAAATGGATAAACTAAATGCCATGAAATTTTAAATACAGGTTTTATGAATGAAGAGCATTCATGGGGGCCCTTTGTCAGGATCTAAAACACAATGTATGAAAATCTATTTAAATCTAAGTGCTTTAGCTAGGGTTTAGGTTTTACCTCAATCCAATGGATGGATTCAGTAGATCTTCATACAGTTGAGCTTGTAGACTGTCATCGCATGTTTTCATGACTAGTTGAACTTGACAAACAGTTTCTCTGACTGCTTGTTGCTTCACCTTTTCAGGAATCGAAGATCGACGTCAAGAAGCCATTAATTGCATAGGTTTTAGGGGGAGTCTGTACTTTTTTACCTTTTGAGTCCCTTGTAATGGTCAAGAGACTGATGCTAATAACCCTACACACACACACACACACTGAGAGACTTAGATTTCTGTTTTTGCCCACATGCCACCGATGAAGATTTGATCGTCCTGGTGTTTAAAACAGATCTAAATAGGTCTTAATTAAGGGGTCATTAAAGCTCGGTGGACGTGTATATCGGCCAGGGTTCAAAACAGAAAGAAGTTACCGCCATAGACAATTAAGTCTCCACATAAAATCGGCTCACGAGCTCTAGGATCGGTGGCTTGCATAAATTATACCTTAATTGTTTAGAAAAGGGAGTAATTAAAAGATACAATCATAGTCCAAATCGCAGCCCAGGACTCTCAAAGACCTAATTTTCAGGACTATATAAACTCGGCCAGCCTATCCAGGGCTATTGTCAGGACGATTTTCCTCTGATTTAGATCGGCCGGTGATCGGGATCGGCCTGAGATCAAGCCAAGTCAATTGTCCTGTTTTGCATAGGATGCTCTGGGATCTTCATTGATTTGTACATCGGCCAGGCTATTTATGCCGTGATATTGTCGGCAACTTGTAATTAAATTTTGAGTCATTAAGGAGCTCATATTCATTAAAACCTTTGGCTGCTGCATTAAATGCCTTGAGGAGAGAAAGAGAGAGAGGGAAAGAGAGGATCTTTAATTTCATTCAAAAAGGGTCAAATCGCTCTGCTTGTTCTTCGTTGAGTTTCTCTTATTTAAGACTTTTGGTTGGGTTGATCGAGCCAATGTTCTCTGTGCCGGGGTGGCAAAAAGAACTGGTCAACGTGGGGCTAAAGGAGAGTCACTTTTTGTTCAAATAGGTCCAAGGGGTGGGAACCACTATAAATTTTGGATTTTTGCTTCCAATAATGGGGTTTGATTTTTATTTGGATTTAAAATCAACCCCCCTCTTGTTTAGATCCATTAGGGCTTAACATCCCTCAATTGGTCAACAAAATTTTAAGTTTCGGATTGACTTGGGAATCGATCGGAAGGTATTCTTTTACCCACCTCCCCTGTTGACCCAAGCATTTCAACATTTTTACAATCTACATACGTCTGAGTTATTCTCCACCTTCTCGTGAAATTAAATGACCATGACTTTTGTCTGACCAATTAAATGCATGGAACTGTTTTTTCCTTTAAAATCTGAGGATTAAGGGTTTGACTGGTAAAAATTTGAGATAAATTGTCAACACCATATAAGGCTTGCTTACTAATGATTAATTTAATATTCTCTTAAACTACACTTAGAAACCTCATGTATTGTAATGTACATCACTTCAAACCAAAAAGAGAAAAGCAATGAAAATAGTAACAAGAGGATACCCCATATAATTTATCCATCATATCACATTTATAAATATTTTATGTATCCATGAGCTCTACTGGTCATATAAGATGATCAAAGAAATCACAAAAGAATATTAAAACCACAAGTTTTGATCATCCATTAAATCTTGAGGTCTAAAAGCACTTTGGTTATAGTACATCCATAATTTACACTTAAGGAAGAAACAAAAAACAAAGTTAGAGAGAAATGGAACATAAAATATTATATTTGAATTATGTGCTGATGATTTCCCTACATTTCAAGCAAAGGAAAGGGTGAGGAGAAATTCAAGGAAGGACATATACAAAAAGCATCAGGCTAGAAATAGAACCAGAAGATGAGACATCAATAATTTTGACAAATTGATCAAGAAGAGGAAGCCTCTCACAAAAACCTCGTGAATTTTATCGATTTCTGGTGATGACCAGTTTGTTGTATTGGAAAGCTATTGGTGATTCAAACGAGTAGGAGCAAGTATTCCATTGATAAGTTGCCATTATTATTATTTTTTTGGTGATGTTGAACTCATTTTTATATGAGGTCATCAAGCACTATCCATTGTAAGTTTAAGCAAACTCCTAATCATCTTGATTTAAATAATATTGAATGTGCTGCTTCTTTTTCCTATGATTGACTATCAATTATCTGGTAAATCATTTAATCTACCATTCAACCTTTAACTTCAATCACTTAAAGCTTCAACCCTATGTTATAGAAAATTGATCTAGTACACTACCTTCCATAGTTTACTGGACATCTCTAACCTCATTCAAGATCTAAATTATTTCACTAGGACCTTTAAACATCAAACCCAGCATCTTTGAACTCTTGAATCAACAGGTTGTTATGTGTTGAATAGATCAAGAAGATCAATTGAACTAGCTCAGGTTTGCTCAGTTGAACATCAAACTTCAATTATCTGATGAAGGAGTATTTTTGGGATTTCAATTCATCACCAAATGAATTCTAAACTTCATCAAGCTCTATAAATACCAAGGAGTAGAAAATTTTGATGAAAGAGGAGAAACTTCTTATAGTGGAATGGATTTGAATAGTCAAGGATTTGATCTTGACCCAATCACTAGTTGACTAGAACCATTCTGCCTTTATTTCAACTGAACCCAAGCATTGTCAACCGGACCCATATGAGTCAATCAAGAAGAATTGAATCTTTGTATACACTCAAATCATGTTTGGGAACTCCCTAATCCCTAAATATCATTCCATTGCATGCTTTGAACAAGGTGAATGATTCCCATGAGTGGTGGTAAGAAATCTTCTATGAGTCAAACCATAATGACTTTGACTTAGTCAAGTAAAAAATTTTAGTCAAACTTCTGTATATACACACTATCTCACTCATGCAATGCACTTTTCTTAAATGGGGAAATAAAAGAAGATGTTTTTTAAATCCTTTCATGAATCATCTTCATAGCATAAAGCAGACACCTCAAACACCTTCCTAGAGAGGGAGTAAGTCCACCTTAAATGTTTGACCAATTTGATAGTCAAATAGTCAACTATAGTATGAGAAATGGGCTTAGGTAGTTAACCTTTTTGGGGTTTCATTCAAACCCCTACCCCAATTGGAGGATGGCTTTGCATTGCTTCTAATCTCTCCTATTAGTCTCCTTAATCCACCTGGACTCTAGCTCAACCAGTTTGACCTCTGTTGACTGGTCAAAAGGTTAACAAGAGCTCAAATGAGATATATCAATCAAACGCTTCAACCTGTCTCCCTTATCCCAAACTAAGCATGTCCAGCACACCCAATCCATTTCAGAAGCTTCCTAGACCCTAGCCTAACCTAACCAAGCTACCAGCTCAATCCCTAGCTCAGCCTAATAACCCTAGCAGCCCTAGTGGTCCCTTGGCTTGAGAACAACCTCAAGTCATTTTCACATGAGGTAATGCCCCTCTCTACCTCCTAATGGCCAGGGACAGTTGGCAAGCATGTCAGCATCCTCCCTGAAGATTCCCCACCGTCACTTTTTGCTCCAAACATTGAATAGGGGCAAAAGGGACAAAACTATTCATTCAAAGCTATCTCCCATTTCTCTCATTCCCAGAGCGATTGTGTTTCATTCTTCATTCCCAAACTCTCTTCGACTCTTTCCTAGTGTTTTCCCATTATTTAGAGCTTTAAACGATGAGTTTGATGAAAGACAGAAGCCAAGTCTATTTCAGTCATTTGAACTCTTGCTAGAAGTCTCCTTTAGGACAAAAGTATTCTTAAGAATTGAGCATGGATAATCCACAAGCTCAACAATACCTAAATCATCCAAAACCATTGAGTATATCAAGGTATATTCTAAACCCTATGAATTTTTCTAAGTTCCTAAATAACATCCAAAGGATTGCATCAAACACTTGAAAAATTCTTCCCCATTCTTCCTTAGATCCTATTATGCCTCTGTCCAAAATTTCAAGTTATTTTGTTCATTGTATGATGAGAAAAAAAAAAGAATCTAGGGTTCGTGGGTTGACGGAGAAAGGAGACAATCTCCCAGCCATTGGATTTATTCATTTTAGATCAACGGTTATGATGGAGTCTTATTCGAGATCTAGTTCAACTACTTCAAACTGCCGATTAATCAGATCTTTGTCCAACCAGATCATGGCCATTCGTTCAAACTAGGGGCACAACCGTAGTCGTTGGATCATTCTAGATCGCGATCATCCTGCGGGTTTGATCTGGATCGTTGGATTTGCATTGTGTTAGATTCGATAGACCAGAACCTTGTCGTGCTAGATAAGTTGGCTGGGCCACTTGACCGTCGCTGTTTATGTGGCTTAATCCTATCACGACGAGTGGAAAGCGCAGATCCATTCAGTACTATCGGTTGACTAGATAATTAAAATCCTGAAATAAATCCAAAAAATTCATAGAACTTCATAAATTTATAAGAATTTTATTTCTTATTCATTTTTGAAGTTCTTAGGCTTGTTTTGTTCAGATTTTCATCAACTTTATTTTAAAAATAAAATAAAATTATTTTAATTAATATTGTATTAATTATTTCAAATATTTGAAAAACCTATTTTTATTTTTAATTATATATATATATAATTTTAATTTGAAATTTGGCAGAGGCATTTGTTGCAAACTTGGTTTCATAGATTGTCATTTTGATGTTAGTAAACACTTTAACTTCCTTCCTCTACTAATGTTTCAAGACCAAAAGATCTGACGACAAATGAAGCCAGCTCAAGATTGGGTAGATTAGGTCTGGGTCAGTATGTATTTTCCTTTTCCCTTTCTTGAGTCAATTGTAAATATTTGAAGAGACTGATATTAAGTAACCCTACACACACACACTTGAGAGATTTAGAATTTAGGTTTTTACTCACATCGACCCGGACGAACGAGTTCAAAACAGAAATTCTAATCAGGATTTCTTAGTTAAGGCAGCCATAATTAACTGATTGGCCTGGACGATACTTGTATCAGCCAGGATGATATGCTCAGAACAAAAAAAAAATAGCTGCCATAATCAATTTAGGTACTCTGTATTTTTGGAAATTGGCCAGGACGATCGTGAGATCAGCCTGGACGATATTACACAATTATGCTTAAATTGATCCAGGAATCAAGGAAGTAATTAAGGATGATTGATACGATCACATCGTCCTGGACGATTGCAGGATCGGACATGATGATCTATTAAAAAACCCTTAGTTACTCCTAGACGATAAATATCGGCCAGCATAAATTCAGGGCGATGATCTGGCCGATCGGGATCGGACAGCTCAAATTCAGGGCGATGCTCTGGATAATTTTTCTCTTATTTGATTTGATCGGCCGGGATGATCGTGAGATCGGCCTGGATGATCAAGCCAATTTTCAATCATCCAGATCATCTTCAGGGTGATATTCTGGTCGATCGTCTATGTTTTGAACTGATCGTACAGGACAATATTATTATCATCCTGAACGATAAAGTCTGCAACTTGCAATTAATGAGCTCCTTTGAAGCTCTTCTATTTAAGATCTCTTGTTCAACATTTTTGAACATCCTTGACTGCTGTCTTGACCTGAGAAAACCTAAAGGAGAGAGAGAGACAGGGAGAGAGAGAGAGAGAGAGGATCTTGTGAGGGGGAGCTTGTGAGGGGGTTCACAAGGGTTGATCCAAGCATTATTCCACTTCTTCTTCCCTAGAGTCTCTTATCCTTGGAAGGGTTGGGAAAGGTAAGCTTCAACGATTGATCGTGGTTCTCTGCCTGCTTCAGGAGAAAGCAAAAGGAGTGGGGTTCTCTGCCTTGCCAGGGGTGGTAAAAAGGAGGTGTTTTTATAAGAGCTTCTCCGCCTAGCTGTGGGGGCTAAAAGAGAGTCACGTTGGTAATACAATACTCGGAGGGCACCTCCGGGGAGTGGACGTAGGTCAAGTTGACCGAACCACTATAAATCCTTGTGTTCTTTTTACTGCTTCCGCACTTGCTTTTCTGTTGTGACTTTGGTTTGTGATATTTGTTGGTCTTTGCTTAAAGATTTTTAAAATACCAATTCACCCCCCCCCCCCCCCCTTCTTGGTTAGCCTCGAGACTAGTTCATAGGGCCTAACATCCCTAATAAACTTTCAGTATTTTAGGGTAAAAGTTTGATCTCCCTTAATTTTTCTAAGCCTATTTGATGCATATCTTATTAGTTTATGAATTTATAAGAACATGTTAGGGTTTTATGGAATCAGTGAGGAGTCCTTTTACATTGAAAAATAAATACAGATTATGAGCATGCATCGTTTAAGAAAATTTTGCTTTGAATAGTATATAGGTATATATATATAAATTCGAACATAGAAAACTAGTGTCATATACCTTTGATTAAATACACATTGATTTGACACTAATCGATCTTCAAATAACTATTAGATTTAGTTAATTTATTATTAATTAATATCAATAATTTTCTATAAGACAAATAAAATCCTTAGAAAAAATTAAAATTAACTTCAATTAACCCTAATCAACCTTAAATCACATGTATAATCAATCAAAATTAAAATTCAAACCTAAATATGATTATGTTTTAATTAAACTTAATTACTTCCTAATCAAGTAAACAATTAAATAAATTATAATAATTCAAATAAAATTTATTAAAATTAAATTTAATTTCAAGTAATCCTAAATTAAATGTATAATCATTCAATATTGAAATTCAAATTTAATTCTCTTTAAATTTTAATTAATCCTTAAAATCACCTTAATTAAACATTTGTTAAATAAATACTTTAAAATGTATTATAATTCAAATAAAATTTAAATAATATCAATATTATAAAATAAATTCATTTAAAATTAAATAAAAACAAGAAACAAATTAAATTCAATTTTAAATAATTTTCTATTTTAAAATTCAATTAATAATTCATTAATAAAACAATTTCCTTAATATTTAATTAAATCTAATAAATAAATTATAAAATTCAAAATACATAAAAAATTTAATAAAATAAAATATCATTCAGAGAATAATAATTGAAATTTTAATGAATTTTTGGAAAAGAATTTTTTTTTTCTATTTTTTAATTAATTTTAATTCATTAATTTAATAAGTCTTTTAATAATTAATTAAATATAACAAATAAAAATCCAAAAATTCTTAAAAATTCAATAAAATTAAATAAAATTCAGAGTTAATAGTTAAATTTAAATATATTTTTTGAATAAATTTTAATAATATTTCATTAATAATTCATTAATAACTAATTAAATTTAATTAAAATTAAATAATTTTTTTAAATTGCTAAATATTAGAATAAAATTCATAAAAATTTAAATAGAATTTTGATTCATTTAATTTAAAGTAATTTGAACATTTGATTGATTAAAATGTTTTTAATCAATTAAATGGGAAGATCAATATAGGTTAAATAAATCTAAGGTCTTCATGCCAAGTGTTTGATTCTTTATGGAGGACATTTTGACATTATGATTTTAAAACATTTTAATATATTTAAATAAGAAAGAGATATACTATGTGTTGTGTATGATTTCTTTCAGGATGGCACTAATACATTAAAATTTAGGGTTCTTCCAACAATTAATAATATAATGATCTTATATGGTGTACTTGACTCCTTTTGGAAAATATTTCACATTTTATTGTAAGGTCCATTCCCCCTTTCTCTAATAAAACCTTGGAGGCTCCCATATGATTATCTATCCTACATAGAGGGTGGTTTGTTATTTTGGAAGCCTAGAATTTATAAATTGATAACTCCTTACACTTCAGAGGTTATCAATCTATAAGTTATTTAAAACTAAATCAACAACTATAACCTTTAAAATTTGAATAATTTAAAAATTGAATACACATCATTTAAACTTTAATTAAAATGTCCTTTGGCCTTTAATGAATAAACTTCAATAATACATGCAATTCAAACATAAAGTCTTATAGGACATATCAAAACCACACTACCTTTTAAACAAACTTAGATGGTTTGTTAGGACTACCAACTTTAGCCTAGGTTAGGATGGTGTATTATTGTGGTTTGATTGCGAGTGCTTGTTGGTTGAAGTTTTTGTTGAATCTAAGTTTTGAAAGAGATTAGTTTTCTTTGGGGAATTTAAAATTGATATTAAATTCTAATTCTAAAATCAAACATCCCATCAAAAAAAGTATACCACCTCGGATTTAGAATTACAAATCCCATCTTGAATATTATAACTGAATTAGAGAAAGAACTTTGTATGACCTCGAAGGATCAAAATGAAGTTCAACTATGAATCTAGCTATGATAATCCAGAAAGATTATTATTAAGTTCATATCCGAAGTTTTATCAATAGAAGATATATCTCCCCAAAGAAAAAAAATATCATTTACAATTAATTCTTTGAATATGATGATAATGATTATCATTGATTTAAGTTTCCCAAAGAAGACCAATCAAGTTTTGAAAGTCACTTTTTAAAAATTGATGTTATTTCTAAATCTCCTATGAGCGAAAGCCCTCGTAGTTAATTACATCGTAAGAAATTAGAATTTTCTATGAATACTCTCGATTAAAATAATGACAAATTTTCGCTTAGAGTTTTTTTAGGAGTGATATCAAAGGAGTTAGATTTTAGAATTTCAATAAGAAATGGAGCAAGATTGAGCACTTATTTTGGAGTTGAAGGAAGAATGGTAGGGAACACTTTGGGATTCTGGAATAATCCATAAGTGTCCCAACCTAATCTAAGTGTCGAGCTTTAAATTTTAGATTGAAAGAATATTTAATTTGAGTTGAGTATTTTATTATAAATTTGGAATTATATTCCCAAAAGTTGGGGTCTTATGATTTAAAGTCCACCCTAGAACCTAAAGATAAATTGGGCACCAAATAATGGTGGCCCGATCCTAACTAATATAATGTAAAATCTGGACTTACCCTAATCTAGAGTGAGGAGCCAACTAACCACCTAATCAATTTTAAATTCATGAGTATGTTCATTTTATGGAAAAGTGGTAGGGACATTTTTATTAAATTTTAGAGAGCTAGGTCTTACGTCAAGAAATTATCCTAAGTGGCCCCTTAACTTATGCTGGGTAAAATTACTAAAGATAGAAATGAAATTAAGATTTAGACTCTTTTAAATATGTTTCTAATGCAATACATGCTGGTCAAAGTATTGTAATCAGGAATGCATGAAATTTTAAAAATGCTTAAAAATAATTTATTAGAAGACTAGGCTTCCCCAAGTTTAACATCTCATCCTCATAGGTCAGATTATCTAAACTCTACCCATAGGAGAAGAAGTGTCTTAAAGCATGGAAAGAAAGATGCATTAATATGCATGCGACCTAAGATAATCTTCAGCTCATTCCCTAGATCATTATCTTTCTATGTTATTTAATTTCTAAAATTTTAAATTTTAATTAAAAGTAGACTAATTTCACACTCTCGCGAGCCTCACGTATTCAGGCTAAATAAATAAATGGCACAATATCACAAAAAATTAGGAAAATAGGCAATACTATACGCAATCACATCAAGTAACATATATCAAATATAATCAAAGTAAATAATAAATGTCCATAGGCAAACTTCCTTTATTATTACAACCCAAAAAGCAGAAATTAAAAGTGGTCGGGCACCAATAACCACAACCCGAATTCTAATCTTAGTACAAATGCAAGTGATTTTGAGTGGCATACTCTTTGTCTTTAATTGCTCAGTCTTCTCTGTTTTGGACTCCTTTTAGGACTCCTTGGATTCTTCGTAGCTAAATACCCCAAAAAATAAAACTCTTTCCTGAAGAGGAGGTTATCCTTTTCACTTTGGGTATAAAAGTGATCCAAATTTGGGCTTCCAAATGAAAAAGGATTACCCCCCTAAGCGGTATCCTTTCCTCTTTGGAATCCAACTTTGGGTTGGTGTATCCCGAACTCAAAGTGCAACTTTCACAACTTTCTAAACTCTTTTATAGGGTTATCCCAAGCTTTTAATAAATTAAATTAATTCCAAAGCAATTATATATATATATATATATATATATAGAAAAGTAAACACATTTGGCTATATTTTTTTTATTTGGGGGCTAAGAAGTTGAAGCATCTATAGCAGTTATATTTATTATTTATTTAGCCCCTTTTATTGCCCTATGTGTGTGTGGATACCTATAGAAAACTCAGTGAGCATCCATATTATTTCTAACCTAAGGGTAAAATAATCGCCCATCACATCAATCCATAGAGTGTAGTAAAAGTAAGCAAAATCATCAAGCAATTTTAATTATAGCATGCAATGAAATCTTGAAAATCCAACACACAAAAAAAAGTAAACATAAGCCTAGCCTAAATTAAGAGTCAGTTATTATAGCAAACCATCTAAACTATGTGTAGAAGGTCATGTGGCTGGGGTAGATCCTAACTAGGTTGTTCGTTAGAGTTGTCTAGTGTTTGAGTTTATTAAAGGCTGAAGGAGATCTTTATATTTTAGTTTAAGTATTAAAATATTAAAGCTTGATTTAAATATATTTTAATGATTAAATGACTATTACCTTTATTTCTCATTGAGGTCGTGTAGTTTATTTCATCTTCCTTAGTGCTAAGTTAATAGCCTCATAGGCCTGGGTTACCTAGTAGCAATCGTGGTTGATTAAATTGATTTAGTTGATTAGAAATTAAGAGTGGATTAATATTAATAAATTTAATTAATTATTAATTTTAAGGGTTAAATTAATTTATATTTTCCATCAACAGATTTGTGGTGTTGTGCCATCAAGCTCGAGGAACTAGGCCTCCTGGAATAGTCCATCCTAAAAACTTCATCTCTTGAGTGTTTTTTATGTAGTAGAATATTGGTTAAGTGGTTTTATTAATCAAATGAGTTTTTTTAGAATTTTTATTAATTATTGGATTTTTTAGAATTATTTAAATTATTTTAATGTGTTAATAATTAAATGGTTAAAAATTAACTTTTTGAATTAAAGTAGATTTTGAAGGTTTCAAAGTTTTAATAAATACTAGATCTTATTATGAGTAGTTAGACTATTAGTATGCTCAATTTGGAGTTTTTTAGAGAAATTTTTGAATTTTTAAATTTTGATGTATTTATTAAGTTATTTAATTAGTCTAATTAAATGTCTTTAATTTGGTTGAATCCAAATGAGCTCCAAACTTCTTGAAATCACCCCTCAATGATCAGGAATGATCTAAGGAGGGGTTATCAACTGTTTTAAAATTTTTTGAAATTTTTAATAAATTTTAATTAATTGATATAATTAATTATCAATTTTTATTAGAAATTAAATTAAAGTTAAATTTGAGGTCCACTTAAGGGGCTTTTATTTTTCCTAGGTAGAGGACTAAGTTTTGGTAAGTTTGAGGTATTATTTGCATTTTTAAAATTAAAATTTGATTTATTATAAAATTTTGAATTTTTTGAGTCCTCAAAGGGGCTAAAACTTGACATGTTTAATTTTCTATCCTAATGACCTCCAAATTCAATGAAATTTGAATTATAGGGAGAAATATCACTATGCTTACTGTGTTCAAGTTTCACACTTATTGGGTGTGTGTACAACTTCCTAGAAAATTTCAAAGTTTTATAAACATTTTCTTAAATTTTAACCCTGGTTCACATGCTATCACACTACAAAAATTGTGTAGCTTAATTCTACAAAAAATTGAAGTTATGAATTTTCAAAGTTTTTGGGTCCAAATTGGACCCATCACCTTGAAAATTTACATCACAAAAAATTACAAAGCAACTGATCGTAGAAAATCATAATATATGTTTAAGATGCTAAAAAACACTTCACCAAAATTTTGGATCAATTTGATCCCTGGATTAGAAGAAAATTGGAAAAAGACTAAATTCAAACAAACACAATTTTCTCTAATCCAAAGGACAAAATAAATTAATTTTAATTTTAATAAATACTACATCCAATTATCAATCCAATGATACCAAAAATGTTAAATTTGGTGAAGAATTGTATTTTCTATGAATTTTGGAAGATTTGGGTAATTTTTTGAATTTGTTTAGACCATTATTGGTCAAATCGGGCGCCATCGTCATCGTACCAATCATTGGGTCATACAACAAAGCGGTGCCGCATCCCTGACACACGTTGCCCGGTGATCCGATCACTTATCCGCATCAGCAATTGATTCTGGCTGTCTGATCGACCGTGGAAGGCATGAAGGATCGAGGTATGCCCATCCATCCTTGATCAACCAAATGGCACGGGTTCAAATCCCACAGGCACAGTGCGATTAAGGGCCTGGCGGTATGGCTAATTATAGGCCTTCCTATCGTGCTAAAGGCATGATTAGACGGCTCTGGTTGAATTAGAGTCAAGAGAGCTAAAAAAATTCAAAATCCTATATCTTTCAAAATACTCAACAAAATCTTACAAAATTTTAAACACAACTTAAGGGCTATGCAGTCTAGTAATGCCTGGAGTTTGGAGCCTCCATGCATTACAGATTTCTTGTAGTTCAAATTTTGATTTCTACATAAAAGTAAGAAAAGTTTACAATCTAGATAGAGGATTTTTTAGATCTTGGACTCCCTTTTCTCCTAATGATGTCCTTTACAAGTTTTCTAAAGACCCTAGAGGATTTTGACCGAAAGATTTGAAGTTGTTGAAGAGAGAAGGATTTCTCTCACTATCTCTCTCTTTGTTCATTGAAATGGCAGATTTAGTGGTGAAAATGATGGGGGAAAGCTTGGAATGGCCTTGGGAAGAGCTGGAGAGGATAGGGAATGTTCTTGGAAGGGTGGAGGCTACTAGAGCGGGAGCTTGGATGAGAAATGTAATGAAGATGGGTATTAGGTGAAATTCCTTACACTTAAACCCTTTATTTTTGGTTGGATGGCTAGGATCTAATCTAGAGAGTTTTGGACGATTTCCATGTGTCCCATAAGCAGCCCAAAACCAGGAGAAAGCTGGTGGGTTAAGGGAGACTTGCCTTAAGCCAAGGAGGGGGACAACACCCCGTTTTCTTCATTTGGCTAAACCAAGCCATGGATTGGTTAAGAGGGCTGGATTAGGGGTCAACTAGGAGGGGAAAAACTAATCTCCATCAGCCTAAAGCAAGTTTTGACTTGGAGAATAGATTTTCTTATGTGGCATGATGAGATGGCCATAGTTTGATCTCATTTCAAGGGTTTGTTAATTCATTGACTTGTTGATCAGTCAATGGTGACTAGGATATGTATGGAGAGAGTCAAGGGTGCTGTAGGAGTCAATCTTAAGGAGTATGGTGCCATGGTGTTGAAGATAGCATGGATTTTAGAAAGTTTGGAGAAGTTTAACCATGTATGGAAATTTGACTAAGTCAAATCCATAAGGACATGACTTAGGGATGAGTTATAAGTGTTTGGAGTGTTTAATTGAAGTATTCTAGATGGTTGATTTGGTTTGGAATGGGTTCAAACATAGGATTTGACCATAGGTTGAGTTAAGAGCTAATTTGGTTAATTATGATTGATTTTAATTTGGTTAACTATGGTTGACTTGGTCAACCTAGTCAAACTACGGGTTGATTTTGGGTCAAAAAGTTTAAATGAGTGTTTTGATATCAATGAATGTGGTGCCATGCATTGGTAATGTCATTTGGCTGGAAATGGGTGTTTAAATCCCTTAAGGGCATTTTGGTTAACCAGGTAAAAAAAAAAAAGGTAGGTTTGAGTCCAATGTATTTCTAAAGTCATTTAGGATCCATTGGAATAAAGTTTGGAGTTTTATATGGTTAGGTCATATTGGATTTTAGGGAAAAGACCAAGAATCCAATTAAAGGGTATTTTAGTCATTTTAACCCCTAGTCAATTTTGGGTCAAATTGAATTGAAAAAAATGTATAATACTGATCACTAGGTCCTAATGGAGGTCATATGTGTGGTTTGAAGGTTTGGAAAGGGTTCCAAGCCCAAAATCCATTGGATGGCAAGTCTAAAGGCATAGGTTGTAAATAATTGAATGTTTTGCAGCATTTGGGAAAAGATTTAGTTTCAAGGGCTAGGAATGTTGGATTGAGGTCAAATTGGGATGGCTGACCTTAGAGACATGCCTAAACAATATGCAATTGATAGACCCTAAATCATAGGTCATTAGGTTGGGTTACATAGGATTTGAAAATTCTCCTAGAAAGGGTTTCAAGCCCTTAGTCCTTAGTCCTTAGATTTGGTTTTAAATTTTGGAATTGGATTGTATTTTGGATTTGGATGGTTGGAAGTGAATTATCCTTGTCATTAACAATAAAAGAGATGATTGTTTTAAGATTGGATGGGATTTGGAAGTTGATTGAATGTTAATTGGAAGTTCCACTAGGGATTGAATTGGGGGATGGAGTTGAGCTTGATTGAGGTTGAATTGGGTATTACCTAGGACCTATATGATTAGGCAGTAGAGACTTCCTAATCACTGGGCCACCACAAAGAAACCTAAGTTAGTCTTGGTAACCTCATACAAAAATTAGGTCAACAGTGCCTTACCTAGTGGGCACCTTTGTGTGTTTGCTTACCTTTCTGCAAATTATATATGTCATATTTACTTTTTTGTCAATGCACCATAGAGCAGAGTGAATAAGTGATGGACATGTCTTTTCTTTACTTTACTTTCCTATATATGTATATATAACTGTTCATAATGCATTCATAACTACATTTACTTTCATGTTCTTTACTTTCATGCAAAGTAGAATGTTATTAGGGGATGATGTAACTGTAAAAGATATCTTATAAATTTCAATTTCTAGATTCTTATATATAAATTGAGTTGTAATGTGTCCAGAGTTGTAAAGAATCAAAGATAGTTGCTTATACACATACAGGTGTGGCTCCAAAAAGTAATATCCTCTCTCAGGAGGATGTTCCTTTTTTGGAATTCCATAGAAGATTTGGAAACTGAAGAACATAAGTAGTTGTATTTGGTTATATACTTTATTATAGGATTAGAATCCAAGCTTATTATTGATGGGGTTTAGCCATCATTATTTTACTACAGATCCTAGGTTGTACTATGTAAATTTTATATTAATAAAATCAGCTCTTTTATGTAATCTATTGTTCAAGCAACATATAAGCATACATTTAGGTTTTCATTTTTTGTAAGCATATTATATTTCATTTGATTTAAATTTCCTTAATCTTTGCTTGATTCCTAGGATAGACCCTCCTTAAAATCTTGCATTGATCGATGATTGGTGTGATTAGGATTGTTAGATGGTAGCTCACTTTAGGCAAGGGGTAAGTCCAGACTGTATACTCTCTTCTCTTTTCATATTCTTTCTTCTAATTCAAATCAAATATCAATTCAGTGTTAGAATTTATAATCTAAAGCATGTGCATAGAAATTTAATTAGCCCAAATATTTCCTTAAACTTATGTTAATTTGAAATTATTTATTCTTCATTTAAATCAAGAGATTATCTTAGGAGATGTAATTAATTATAGGGGCTTACCTCTATAGGGAGTTTAGATCCCAGAATAATCTATACCCTATCTTAATTTTCTTTTTAAGGCAGGGGAAAGATTTGTGAATGAAGATTGTTGCTTTATCTAGATTTAAAATTTAACTTCATAACCAAAATAGAAGTATATTGGATTTATTGTTTCAGCGAATCTAATATCTCCTATACTTGATTATGGAGATAAATATACAATTTATTCTTCTAATTAGAACGATATCAGAAGATACTTATTATCCCTCAGGATGATATGTATCTTCCCTATGCTGCTTTTGATTAAAGAAGTAAATTATGATTTCTTTCTTTCAAATCAATAGTTAAACATTAGTCTACCCTTCGAGACGTTATAATGTTGAACTATGCTAATCTGACTTAAAGAAATTCATTTAAAATATAAATAAAGCAAAATGTGTGGGATCGCCAAAGTATTTTAAAATTTAAAAAAATTTATTTTCTCACAGGTGATTGATTGCTTCTGGTCGGTATTTTCTTCTAATTTTTCATTAGTATTTTATCATACAATATTTTCCATGGAATATTATACATTGGTAATTATATTCTTATGGGGCTCTAAAAAGTTTTCCGAAATGGAAGTTATTTAAATATAAGAAAATGGAGAAAGATTTATGGATTAGCACCTCAATTTGATTATAAATTTGTTGAAATTAAAGATTTTCTCTCTATTGCATTTTTAGTGCTTGATTCCAGCTCATTCAAATTTGATTTAAATTAACCACTTTTAAGCTTGTCAGATTTTTCTCATCATGACATTCAATTGAGCAATAAATCTATTGAAACTATAATTTAAATGGTTTTGAATTTGAATTCGAAATTACAAATTAACTATACATCAATATTTGTGCTTGATCAAATCAATTTTTGATAACACATCAATTATACAAATGAAATAATTCTTAACAAACTTCCCAAAATTATATTAGACAAAAGCTTATTTGTTACAAACAAAAATTTAATCAAATTTAATATATCTATTTGATATGTTGAATTATATTTGTTAAGTGAAATTAAATTTAATACAATTTTATGATTCAAAATACTATGTATACATAGATATTCGACAAAGGATTGTCAATGTACAATAGATTAATACTCGGGCATATATGATTAATAATGAACTCATTAAGGGAGTTGAATACTTCATTTATTTAGCTTCTAAAGAACCTTCATTTTTATCTAAAGAAAATTTTATCGGACCATGCTATAAATATAAAAATCAAATGTACCTTATTTCTGATGAGATGACACTTGATTTGTATCATAGAAAATTCCTGCAAATTTGTTAGTTATAAACATCACATGAAAAGTACGAGCCACATATTGACTCTTAATATGATGCTTCAATAAGCTATAAAATAAAAAATAAAGAAAACATTGGGAGATATGAAAATATAGTCTTTGATGAGTATGCCTTACAATTTACAGAATATAGAAGAACCTTGCTCCTAACATCAAAGCCTAGAAGTTTTATGAACTATTACATGTAACACAACAACCACTTTGGGAAGGTTGTACATGCATGAGTTATCAGCCATAGTTATGATGCTTAGCATTAAGATAAAGTACAATATGTCAAGAGAATATTTCAACCTATTTGTTGGACTACTAAAAAAATTGATTAAGCTAATAACTTAGTACTAGCAAATTTATACATAATGAAGAAGTTAACTTCTAAATTAGGTTTGAGTTCATAAAAAATAAATTACTACAATAATAATTGTATGTTATATTACTAGAATGATTTGATAAAAATCTCTATTCAAACCAAGAAGTTGAAAAATGGAAGTAGAAAGAAATCCTATATAGTAGGTTATTTTATTTATCCATTATACCATATCTATAAAGACTTTATGTATCCATGAGCTCTACTGGTCATGTGAGATGACATCACAAAAGAATTTGAAAAAAAAAGTTCTGATTTATCCATTTGATATTGATACTTGGAAGCACTTTGACTTTATACATTTACAATTCACAATCAAACCACAAAATATTAGACTTTGATCATACATTGATGGTTTATTGCATATAGTTATAATACATCATCTTATTCATGCTAGCCAATAATACTTGCATCATATAATCTTTCACAAGATTTATGCATGAACACGTTGTATACATTTATCATGCTTATCATACTTGGATTATGTAATACAAAAGTTGAAATTGATATATACTTAGAACTATTAAATGATGACCTGAAGATTTTGTGAGATGATGGTGTATTAACATATGATATTTTAAGTAAACTAAACTTTTAGATGAAAGTAATATAGCTATGGATGATTGGAGTATGTTGAGCATATGAGATGTTATAAGTTGGAGCATTATAGCAAATTTGCCTTGCTCATAATACATGGAATTAAGTAATCATTTACACTAAAATATGGATGAAAAAATGTATAGTTTTATGTTAAATTTGTGAGAGTTGGTGGTCATGTTCAAAATTGATGGATGAATCCGTTTGAGAGATATGAAGATATATTTAGTAGTTTATGTTAAATTTGTTTATGTTTATATATTATTTATAGGCTTCAAATACTATAGATATTTAAATAATATTAATAAAGATTAAATGCCATCTAGAAGGTTCCCTATATGAAGCATATCTATTTCAAGAGACGACACTTTTTACTCTCACTAATTTGAAGCAAATGTTGAAGTTATAAAGCAAGAGTTGTTCATAGTAGAGATGTGAATGTAGGAGAAACAAGTCAATTATCATTATCAATTTTAATATTCATGATAAGGAATAAAAAAATTACATGCCTATAATTCTGAATGATAAAGAGATGAAGGCTGCTACATTGAGTTCTTCATAATTAATCAAAGGTTTAGCATTTCTTAGAGTAAGTTTTACCTATGATGTTATTACAATTGTGATTTTTATTTTATTTTATTTTCTTGCTTTGTATCGATTTCATCAAAGTGAAGGTTTAAGTCATATGTATATTTTCTTGTGGCAATATCGATGAACAGATACTACCAAAATTATTGATGGTTCAGTATGTTAGAAATTCTAGTGGTTTTGTCACACCCTAGAATGAAATTTGAAAGAATGATCTATTTTTATATTTTTAATCATCAACCATAACTTGTAATGCCCTGGAATCTAATTTGGAATAATTCTTTCTTTTATAATTTATTATACAACAACCAGAGCTATATAATATCATGTATAAGTAATAAATAATGGAAATAATTCTATAATTCAAAACATTTATGTATATATGTATTCATCACTCCAAAAATTATATGCAATAATTAGGAATCATACAATAATATCATGTTTACCCCAATTTCGAGTATAAAAGAATAACTAAAATAAAATAAATGAAACATGAGGAATTTTGATTAGCCCCATACTCTTAAAACTATTCACTGACCAGAAATTATTTAAACCACATATAATGAGCTAAACAACCCAGTAGATTACACTAAAATTCTATAATTAGATTCAAAGCAGGTTAAATAAGTAATATGCATATCGTTAGCCAATTCATAGCAGTAACAATCTTATGATCAATAATAAGAACAGAAATAGTAAAACTCATGTGTAGTAGCAATATAATCTATAAATAATAAACTAGTATGGTACAAAAGCCAATAAATCAGTGAAGAAAATAGTAAATTGGTATGGGTGTCAAATTAAGCAATTATCAATACTATCAATTAGTAAAGTAATCATATAAAGTGATAAAACCAATGCTTCTATAAAGAACTATCAAACTTAGATCAATGCAATAAAATCATATAATAATATACGCTTGTTATTCATTTATTCTACATCAATATCAAATAAGTATTTTAATCACATGCTGCTAAGTATATCACGTGTTTAGTATATCATATGCTCAATATTAAAATAATGAATCAATAAAAATAAATTAGTAGTAGTATTAAATAATATAGATGTCAGCACAATGTTGTTAATAAAACCAGTGGCAGTAATAGTAAAGCAATATAATAATAATTATTATGTATAATGATAATAAATCAATATAGTATCAATAAAATTGTACAAAAATAATGAATCTGTAACATGCATTTTGATGGTCATACTTAAACACATAAGAAGTCCTAGCTATCACGATATTTTTTAGTAGTTGGTAATTAATAATGAGTAACTATTGGCTCAGTAAATATAGTCGTAACTCTTTTCCCATTAGCACAATAATAACTCCGTATAACTCCTAATTACTATATCATTATATTATGTAAATCAGTAGAGGATAACATCCAATCATATTATTTAAAAGAAAGTTCGTCAGCCCACCATTTATATACAGGTCAATCAATCTCCAGCCAATGGGACAACCAATCTTTACTTATCTTTTACATACATTATAATAAAAGCAATAGCAACCAACTATTATCCAATCACATATATTTTTTTCATTCTCAATGCTTATATCAATAATATGCTTAAATAAAATACACAATTTTTATACAATATAAATCATACAAAATTTAATAACTTTTATTTTACACGGAGAAATTCATAAATATTACATTCAAAATTTTTAGGATAATTAGAATAAAAAGTTGTGTGATAAAAATTTAATAAATCTGCCGAAAATAGTTCTAGCGAGAATTAAATAGTTAAAATTGAAATATTTGAAAACAAAGATGGGATTAAAGTCACCTAACTTTTTTTTTTTTAATTTTTTATCATTTTTTTAAGTCACCTAACTTGATATGAACAATTTTTGTAAAGCGGCAAAGCGATCAAAAGATAAAAAATTTAGATTTATCTTTCTCTCTACTCCATGTAATTCAAAGAGGAATTCAAAATTTTTATTTTTTATTTTTTATTTAAAATTCAGATTATTATAATCTACCAACCTTAAAAAATTGTCATTCTCGACATTTCCCTTAAGGATTTGGGCAGAAAAATTTATATAAAAAAATCATACGATCAAAACTCAAATTGAATTGAAAATCAAATCATGAATCAAAACTCATCAAACTCAATCAATTCTTATCGTATGGTTCATTCAACCACATATCATTCACTTATGCAATCAATTATGGATGCAAAATAATGCACCTTAATCTATGCAATCTACCTGACTCATAATTAATTTTCTATAGCTCTAGTAACAATACAATCAATTCTTTCAATAATAATACTTTGAGGACAATTGTAATGCCCTAGAATATAATATGGAAGAATTCATTATTTTATCTTTTATTATATAACAATCAAAACTATTTAATATCACATATTAGTAATACATAGTTGAAACAAATCATATAATTCAATATATATATATATATATATATATATATAGAACCTGAGGAAACTTAATCAATCTCACACTCTTTAATCACTTCACTGACCTAAAACTATTTAAACCACATATAATGAGCTAAACAACCCAATAGGTTATACTAAAATCCTATAAATGGATTAAAAGCATGATAAAGAAGTAATATATATATCATCAATCAATTCATAATAGATAGTCATATAATCAAGAATTAATATAAAAATAGTAAAACTTACATAAAATAA
Organism: Dendrobium huoshanense; assembly: GCA_016618105.1. NCBI lineage: Eukaryota > Viridiplantae > Streptophyta > Magnoliopsida > Asparagales > Orchidaceae > Dendrobium > Dendrobium huoshanense. Next base: position 219,682 of record CM028354.1, read on the forward strand.
TAATAAAAATCTATAATTAATAAAATAATATTGTATAAAAACTAATAAATTAGTAGGGAAATCAGTAAATTGATATGGGTATCGAACTAAGCAATCATCTTATCAGTACTATTAATCAGCAAAGTAATTAGATAAAGTAGTAAAAGTTAAAGCATCAAGAAAGAATTGTAAAACTTAAATTAATACAGTAAACCCGTATTACATATTATTTAGTTATTCTATATTACTATTAAATTAATATTTTAATCATATACTACTCAGTATATCACATGCTTAATATATCATATACTTAGTAGTAGTATAGTGAATTAATAATAATAATAGTAATAGTGAATTAGTAGTTGTATCAAATAGCATCGACATCTATATCGACAATAGTATCAGTACAGTGTCTTTAATAAAATTAGTGGACAAAAAAAATAAAGCAGCAAACTAATATTAAATATGTACAATGATAATAAATAAATATAATATCAGTAAAATTATATATTAATAATGAATCTATAATATCAATTATATGGTCACACTTAAACAAGTAAGAAGACATGGTTATCATGATATTTTTTAATAGTTGATAATCAATAATCAATAATTATTGGCTCAATAAATAGAGTTGTCACTCATTATCAGTCGGCACAGTAATAACTCATAACTTCCAATCATTGTATTATTTATCATGTAAATCAATAGAGGATAACACCAAACTATAATATTTAAAGGAAAGCTCGTTAGCTCACCATCTTATACAGGTCATCCAATCTCTAACCAATAGGTTAACCACTCTTTACTTATCTTTGACACACATTATAATAAAAATAATAGGTTAACCATAATAATAAATCTATAATATCAATTCAATGGTCACACTTAAACAAGTAGGAAGACTTGGCAATCATGATATTTTTTAATAGTTGATAATCAATAATCAATAATTATTGACTAAATAATAGAGTATTCACTTTGTATCAGTCGGCACAGTAATAACTCATAACTCTCAATTATTGTATTATCTATCATGTAAATCAGCAGAGGATAACACCAAATTATAGTATTTAAAGGAAAGCTCGTCAGCCCACCATCTTATATAGATCATCCAATCTCTAACCAATAGGTTAACCACTCTTTACTTATCTTTAAAATACATTATAATAAAAATAATAGCAACCGGGCCAGTTATTATCCAATCGTATATATATTTTCATTCTCAATGCTTATATCGATAATATACTTAAATAAAATACTTTTTTTGTACAATATAAATTATATAAAATTCAATAACTTTTATTTTACTAGATGAAATTCAAAAATGTTGAAGTAAAAATATTCAGGATAATCATTACAAAAAGTTATGGTAAAAGTTTAATAAATATAGAGAAAATAATTCTGAGGAGAATTAAATAGTCAAAATTGAAATCTTTAAAAACAAAGATAAGATTAAAGTCACTTACCTCGATCAAAACAATTTTCAACAAGCAGTAAAGCCATATAACAAAAAATTATAAATTGATTTTTCCCTCGACAACATTAGAATTTAAACAAAAATTCAAATTTTTTTCTTTTTTAATTATTTTTAGAAATTAAGATTATTATAAAGCTTCTATAAATCATTCATACAACTCATTATCAAATAAAAGAAATTAAATATCGTGTGCATTGAAATATTTTACTATATTCATTAGCCAAAATTACATTTACTCTAGGTCTATTCATTTTAAGAGAAAATACAATTTTCAAATCAAACTAAATTCTATCCAAGTAACTCTAATTCTATCTATTTTCCTTCAGAATTCTTTGACATTAGTTTTATCAAATCATATAATGGAATTTATTATCCTTCATGGCACATGTTTAAATCAATTAAAGCCTTTATTCAATAATTTCTTCTTCAATAGATGCCACTCTAATCTCTAATAACTTCATATTATGTGTAGGATAAGTTATTCATATTATGGATAATATGAATCAAAGAAATTGAATGTGTAACTGATTGGCGCAAGGATAAAATATATTAACATATGAGTTTGTTAATGTGAATTTTTTCATCCATACAGCCTGTCAACTGCCTTGCTTTATCTCATATGGAAGATTTCATTATTCATGTTCTAAATAGAAATAAAGTGCACCTCACACTAGATGAGGTAACTGTTGATCTATATCGCAAAGGATTTTTGTCAAAATTTTGGTATTGGACTTCTCATGGTGAGTATGAGCTATATTTCAATTATCGATGTGGCATATCTATAAGTTCTAGTATATATAGCTGAGGAAGAAAATATTTAAACCCTCGGGGACTTAGTTTATAATGCAACTTGGATATAATTTGAATAATATATAGAAGATTCATCAAATAAGGATGCACAAAACTTCTATGATTTGTTGCATGCTTCTTAATAATCAATTTAGAAGGGATGCAATACTCACTCAGAGTTATCTATTGCTTTGAATATGTTAAGCATAAAAATAGAATATAATATCCCCCTGAATATTTTAATCAATTTATTGGGCTACTTAAGGAGACCAACCCGACAGATAATATAATTCATTTAGATTTATATCAGACTAAGAAATTGATTTTCAAACTTGGTTTGACATATATAAAAATATATTATTATGTTAATGAATGCATATTATATGATAAAGATGATATATTAGAGATTGTATGTCTCCATTGTAATGGACCAAAATTTAAACTAAAATCTAGAAAAATAGGAAAGTACAATGATGTACCAATCAGTAGGATATTTTATTTACCCATAATTCCTAGAATGTAATAGTTTTTATTGGTTGATAAAATTTTTTTTAGACTGAGTACATTCTTAACATGTATGTATTAAGGACATTCTTAACACTGCTAAGATAGTTTGAGAAATATTTTTTCACCTAACACATTTTGTACAGGTTTTATCAGTCGAAATAATCTACGTATAGATATGGTTCATCATACGGAGTAGGTTTGACACTCCTTATGTTCCTAGCTTGGAAGAAAATCCCAAAGGAACTTCATAACTTTTTGTTCAAGGAGTTTAAGGTTAGTCATTAATTAGGAAAAACATTTTATATTATATATTTTTAATTAAACTAACAAAAATATTCTATATTATATATTTTTATATATAGAAAATTTTTTACTAGTTACCTGAACACAATAATATCATTAGAAAAATTTTGTAGAGGCGTCAATCAACTCGCCTATGAGATATATTTACAAATATTAGGAAGTTAGGCAAGCAACATTTCTAAACTGGTGAGAGTGTACGGGCTGAGCTAACCAATGCTTGGGACATCCTTAATTATATAAGAAGGAGAGACTAAAATAGATAGAACAGAACTTTTGACATTTTGGGTTGTGTAGTTCACTCCATACTAGGGGCTTAATTCAACACACCGAGGACAAATGATGTTTGGTAAGAATTTTAACATATTTAAATAATTTATTTAGTTAAAAATGTTAATATAAGTTTATTGTAGAAAGAGCTGGTGGTTAGAGAATTGACCTCTATTGAGTTACATAGTCATACCCACAAGCGGTATGAGAATCTCAATAATGAGTTAATGAGTGAGCAAGGAGAGCTTACATGAGTACATAAGTTTAATATTTTAAGTTTCATGTGTAAATTGATTAATATTGTATTAACTTTTATAAGAAAAGTATACATAACTTTGAGAGAGCTAGACTAGAGCAGGTGAGGGTTCCTTTGGGGGATCTACAGATTATTCTGACTACCGCACTTGGTTGCAAGTGGTAGGTGGAATGCTTCAAGGATGGGTTTATGGATTAGGCTCGCAAGCCTACACATAAACCTCTGGTTGTTCCAACTTCTCAGCATACAACCAAGATACTTTGTATAGCCAACATGTGGTTACCCTTATATCAAAGCCAAATCAAGTCTAAAAATCACAAGCTGACATACAAATGCAAATGCATATGCAGCAAAAGTCAAATATTGGAGGAGTTATAGAGAATGAGAGAGTAGCACAAAGGAAAATAGCAAGCATAGACATAGGAGGAGAATTACAAAACAAATTATGATTAGACTTTTTATTCTTACTGGATACTTTATTATTATGTTTTTGTACATTTTATGGTCTATTTTTATTGTGTAATAAAATTGATATTTATTTTAGAACTATTTGGTAATTACTTTTTTTTTTAGGATCAAATGTCTTATTTCATATAACATTAGTCTTTATGTTTGAAGTTGAAATATGAGTATGATATATGTATATTTTATAGAATTGTTGTGTTGTATAATATTTAAGAGGAATGACTATTTTTTATTTTTGGTATAGATTTTTAATGGATTTTTGATGGATTATCCATTGGTAACGATGATATGACGAATAGTTATAACATTTTTTATGAAATAGTTCCACCAGAAATTTTGATAGCTATTACGTCGATAAGATCCACCAATTAACTCGGCAAAAATAACTGAGAGCTTGATCGCCAGTAATTCTGACATCCATATTCAGTCGAAAATGCCATTGGAAATACCGTCGAAAACAATAACATGGAACCGTCATTTCATTTTTGCCATAAATCCATTAGTGATTCCACTAAAAATAGTTCCAACTGATTAATTTCTATAAAAAAATGTATTTTTTATGTGCATTTTACTATTTGAAAGTCAATTTTCCTAGTGTATAATGTCCATTTTCAGTGGATTTTGGCCATCAAAACTATTAATTTTACCTGTAGTGACCATGCAAGTTTGGATATGTTATGATTTGATTATTTTCAATAACTTGATATGATTTTATTACATTTTAAATATAAAACTGAATGATATCAGATACATGATATAATAACTTTGCATGATACATGTTATAACTCAAAATTTTGAAAATTGCATTTTACTTACAACAATCATGAATTTATTCAGGAGTCACTTAAAGCCAAAATGTCATAACGATAGACAATAAAAATACTACTAAGTAATTGTTGACCTCATTAGTCGAGGTCAATTTCCCCGGATTCAATTCTAGCACCTAGGTATTCGTAGCCTAGTGTAGACGTCGTCTTTAGGATTTCTTTAGGTGGACACCTAATGACGTAGCATCGACTCGAACTTACCACTCAGCTCGAATCAAAATCAATTCAATCCAATTCTAATTCAACCTCAAATCAACTCTTTTAAACCAAAATTTGCTACACCAATCGAAGTGAAATCAAATCAAATTAACTCAAATTGAATTCGATTTCAATGGCTTCGATTAACCCGTTTTGACTCGTCACAAGTATATATATAATAATAATTGATACGTCGTCAAAAATTATCTTAATCGGGCACGAATCTCGATGCAAAATCAAGTTTGGAAACTTCAAAAATTAATTCGGAGACCATCCGAACTCCGATTTCAGCAAACTTACAGTTGAACTGAGCGTCTTAGGAATACAAACCCAACGACATCAAGATCAACCCATCCGAGCCCAAATGAATCCGAATCAAGGGCTCAAAGCGCTGTTTGAAGGTTCAAACCGCAATTTGAGTTACCAAATGGTCTCCGGTTTTGAAGAGCTTATACTCGAATCGAACGGATCGACGAGGCGAATCTAATGAGCCCAAGATCACCGAATTCCAAAATCATTAAGGCCTTCAAATGTCAACCGAACGGTCCACGGTCAAAGAGTTCAGCAACAACCCATAACCACCCACTCTCCCTCTCCCTCAACCCATAACCACCCACTCTCACTCTCCCTCAACCCAAAAAACGTCCAAGCCTCCCTCCTCTCATACATGACACGTCCAAGCCCCTCCTCTCATCTAATCTCCAGCCCTAGGAACCCCAAATGAACCCCTCTATGCCACGGCTTGTTCAACCAGAGGCAACAAAAAGTGGTTGGGGAGTTTAATGGCTGCAGTTCACGATCTAAGCATGAGAAATCCACACGAAGCCTCTCCATCGCCCCCTCCAGAGATCCAAGACAAAGGAAAGTGGTGAACTTCCTTTTCTTATTGATTCTTCTTCCACTCTTCTCCCTCTCATCATTTTTCATTTTTTTTTATGGATAATTTTTGTTGGATAGTTAGCCTATCAAATGAGGTTATTTAGTAAACGTTCATTCATTTTATGCTTAAATTCCTGCACTTGTTTGGGTTGAGTATTATCCTATTTGTAAATGCTTATTCTTCAAGACTTAACTAGATAACCTCATGAATCATGAATGTGTTTATGGAAAAATCCATGTTGTTTGAAACTAAGTTCTTTGTGTGTAAAATCTGCATAATACTATGGTTATTGTAGTTCATATCATGAGATGTATGCATAGATTGGAGGAAATTATAGCGTGATCTATTAAATGCATAAAATATGTTTGTGTTATTGTCTATTCAAGAATCCGATGAGTTTTGGTTAAATAAAAGTTAGTGGTAAAGCATATCTATGTTTTATTCCATTCATACTCCCAAGAGATGCATGAGTTTAAAGAATTTTCATAAATTTTATGCAAGGTTGTGTTGTGTTTGAAAGGTGAAATCTATGTATTTTAGAGAAGTTAAGTAAATGTGTAAAAGTATAGTATGATATTTTTGGGAGGGTGAAGTGGATGAATCTTGTAGTATTTATTTGTGTTGGGAAGTATACAAAGTGTATATTGAAGAGAAAGTGCATAGAGTATGGAAGATGAAAAGTATTTGTTTTGAAATATAAAGTAGGTGAAACGTGTGCATTTTTGGATAAGTTAAATAAATATGGTAAAGTCTAATATGATATTTTTGGAGGATGAAGTGGATAAATCTTGTAGTGTATATATATATTGGGAAGTATATGAAGTGTATATTGAAGAGAAAGTGTATAGAATTTGGAAGGCAAAAGGTATTTGTTTTAAAAATGAAATTTGTGTATGTTTTGAAGAAGTAGAATTTTTGTATAAGAAAAGTAAGGTGTGTGTGTATCGTTTAGAAGATGAAAAGATGTGTGTTTACGAGAAGTAACTTGTGTGTGTTTTTGAAGGATGACATATGTGAATTTGGAAGAGTAAAATGCTTGTTTTTGTGAAAAATGTGTGTTGAAAGGTGGAATTTGAGATGTATTGGAAAAGGGAGAAATGTATGTTTGAAAATTTAAGATGTATGGTTTTGTAAAATGAGTTTTGTGTGATTTGGAAAGGTGAAAAGTGTAGATTTTGAAGGGTGATGCTTATGGAAGATGAAAAGTAAACTGTTTTGTGTGTAAGTATTAAAGGTGAAAATATATGTTGAAAAATTACAAAGTGTACTTATAAAAGTAAAGGTTCCAAAAAGACATTCAACAAACTGGTGTTCAAGCCCGAAGAAAGGTACGTCTTTATTTTCAGTAAATTTCTATTATTTCATTTTTAATTATTAAATGTGCTTTCTAATCCCTATTTTTTCCTATTTTCTTTTTTTATTTTCATGAACTACGAGGAACGGTACCGGTCGAGGGAATAAAAGGACAAGGAGCTAAAGGCGTCAGTCGCCTCTATCCAACCGGGTAGAGGTGCTACGGGCGGAACCACCGGATCGTAGCCCCTGGTGATTGTGAGTATTCTAAACTTAGAAAACCTTTAGGGACCCTTTGATGTGGTGTGCATGAACTATTCCTTTAGGTCCCTGTAGTAACTTCAATTTAATTAGGTTTACTTTTTTGCTTTATTTTAGATCCCTAAACCCCTTTTACACAAGCTCAAAGTCCTAAGGGTTAGTAATAACAAATTTTTATCCCATACAACAGTAGTGACACTTAAGAATAAAAATTAAGGACCGAGTCTTAGAAAATCTAGATTTAGGATGCATGCATACTTTAGGATAGAAACTTATAACATAGAAAATTTAGTGACATCTCACTTTAGAATTAGTAAGTATCTTTAAATTAGAATTCAATCAATTAGAAAACTTTAGCCAATAATTAACTTAGGATATATCAAAACCACACTTTCAAATACACACACTTAGAATTGTTTGCTAGGACAACCGAATCTAGTTTTAGGTTAGGCCGGTGTTTATTTTCTTACTGCTGTGTGACGGTCTTTTTCTCAATTTTCACTGCATGCTGGTTGTAAAAATATTGGTGTGTTTGCTTACTTACTCTTACTGCACTCTGTGATGTTGGTTTGATTGACGATTAGATTACCCATAGGCTAGGAGCGATCTGGATTGTTAACATGATTTTCTGCAGGTGGCCACACTCGTCCAGGGCAGAAAAAAGGGGCTAATTAGGAATTGTCTTAGATGTCAGCCACAATTCCTTAAAACTTAAACAACATCCCTACCCATCTTTCATAAGAGACTGGACACATGGTTTTAAAGCGCCTAGGTGGTTAGCTGGCTCCCCAATCCAGGCCGGGGTAAGTCCAGATTTGCACTTCATTAGTTAGGTTCAGGTCGCTACTTTGTAGTACCCAAATTAGATTTATGTTCTGAGGCAGATTCTTTTTAGATCTTAAGTCATCACCCTCCGGGAATATAATCCCAACTTTCTAATAAAATGTCAACTTAAACATAAAATTTTCTCTTAAAATGTAAAGCCCAACATATGATAGACTAAGGTTGTCTCTGAGCTTCTCAAAATCCGACACCTCCTACTTTTCCTCCATTGACTCGCTAATAAATGTTCAACATTGAGCTTTCACCTTGGAAAATTCCTACTTCTGTTTCTTGTCTTTTACTTTGTAGTCAAAGAGTATGAAATCACTGCTTTAATCGAGAGTTTTCTTAGGAGCATTCCTCCTAGGATGTAATTAACTATAGGAGCTTGCTCCTATAGGGATTTTTGAACCCCAGACTAAAATAAACCTTGTTTTATTCATATAAAATAAGGGAAGAATCTTTGGGAACGTAGATATTTTTAAAACCTTATTTTTAATTTTGAATAGACTTGTAGAATGTTATTATTATCTTTTTAGATAATATAATATTATACTTGTTATATTCAACTTTAGAAATAATGAATTTTATAAAACTCATTCTCGCTTTTGGATATCTTGAAGAATATTATGTTCGTCTTTTAAGATGATATAATATTCTTCTTGTCATATCTAAATAAAAGAATGAATAAACTTTAAAAAAAAAAACCGTATTTCTATCTTTAAACATATTCTATAGAATTTCATATTCATCTTTTAAGATGATATGTTATTCTTTAAACTGTTTGATTATAGAAATATCAATTTTCAAAACCCTATTTTGATATTGAATCCATTGTAGAATATTGTGTCAGTCTCTCGAGATTGTACTTTATTCTTAATGCAGTATTCGATTACAAAATAGGAGAAATCAAAATCTGCATGGTGACACAACATTTTTTTCCCACCAAGGTTTTTCTGGCGACTCCGCTGGGGATCAATCCTCTCTCCATCTTTAGCAGTGTTTTATACCCTTTTCGTCAGTAGTATACTTATGCTTGGCATAGGTTGTAACTACCTTTCTTCCTCCGGTTATTTTATTCATTTCATTCTTGATTAATTTGGTCGGTATCTAAAAAAATTTTTGAGGTCTTATTTTGGACCCCGTTAGAAAACTAACGGGAAGATCCTTTGTACGACCTTTTTGTAAAGTAAATCCCTGTGCTTATTCGAATGTTGTAGTTACATTTTTTTGTAGCTTGATGTTTGAGTTAGCACTGGGTCCAAAATCCCTTTACCCAATCTTTAGTAATATGTATAGTTACTTCTTTTAGTAACTTAATGTATTATTTGGATTGGGTCCAAATAACTTTAAGTCTTCAAAAATTTTAAACTTCTGTGTCCTAGCTAATATGTAGCAGTTATATATTTTTATAACTCGATATGTGGTTGGACAAATCTCAAGAAAATTTGAGCTTTTAAATCAAAGTTTTCTCCTTATCTAAACCAGCATATTATAGTTATATATTTTTATAGCTTAATATGTTTGGTAGGATATGGTCCAAAAGCTCAAACCTTCAAATAAATTTTTTTTGCTTGTCCTTTGTAGCTTGATATATTTTTTAGGATAGGGTCTAGAATGTGATATATGCAAGATTTTCAAGATTAAATTCGATTTACATTGAGAAAAGTTTGAAGGTTCAAATACAAGTCAAGCTTATAAAAAATAATTTTGCTAGAAAAAATAGCAGGTTGATTTCTTTTAAAAAGAAATTTACCTCTATCTTCCTTAAATTATAATTAAAATTTTATTGTGGTTGACTCCTCTAAACCTTAGAGATTAAGACCTATGGTTATCAATGCTAAAATGAAAAGTGTGTGTGTGTTCCCTTCCTCCCTCCACTTGAGTGGATTAACGCTTTAGATGAAGATATATTTAATCTCATTTCCTTTTGAAACCTCAAAGCATAAAAGTTTAGCTAATTTTGCTAGGTTCCTAGCAATCGCTGAATTAAATTCAAATATATTTTCAAATCTTCTATTCAACCATACTATGATTTTTCTAATTTTAGGAATGTATAAATATTGGTTGATATATTAAAAGTTTGAAAATCATTCTAAATTCCCTCACCTTTAAACCTTCTTGTAGGTTAAAGTTTAATATGCCTATAAATCTTATTTCCTAAGAGTACTACATGGATACGACGATTTGTCCTCTGCCATGTGATTTAACTCTGATAGAAAATGGATCTTAAGGCATACAATGAAGATAAATAGACAAGTTATATAAAAGCTTTTGTTCATCATATGTAGTTTTCTCTTATGGTAATATTTTGAAATCAAATATTAGCTAAGTTTACTCTTGGCTTTATTATTCCATTTGAGAAAACTCATGAGCAATTCTTATTAAAATTGATCATCTTAAATTCCTCTTTCAGTCAAAGACTTGGGATAATTCAAGGTTCTTTTGTCATGTGGCTTTTCCTTAAAATTAATTCACACGCCTTGAATTAATACCGAGTCAGGTGATTTTATAACATCTTTAATAGTTTTTCCTCTTCAATAGTGATAAAAATTATCATATTTGGGTTCACCCATTATGATATTCATGCATATCTTCTTTTGAATAAAGATTTATGTCAAATTAAAATTGGAGGAGGTGGAAGTCTTATTCATATTTTTATCGTTATACATATCATAAGCATCTTACGAGTTGATGAACTTATATTATAATTATCTCAACTAAGTTGTCTATTCATACTATAGGATCAGGTCCGATTTGTAAATCCATCTTCCTTGTATAAGAGTGTAAATTTTTTTTACTCTTATACTTGGAAGATGATTTTACTACTGAAATAATAATTACAAAATTTAAGTAAAGGAAGCCTCTTTAAAAAAAAAAAAAATGGCTTCCCTTTCTAAATCTTAAATATCAAAGGACCTATTTATCCTTTAGTATTTTTTAACACTTGATTTTGAGAATTCAAAATTTTTGTTCATTATCAAGCATTGATGTTCTATTAGATGTAAAATATAAATATCATCTACAAGATTTGGAAATATTGAATTTCTACCTCTAATTTGATTATCTTTTGATATAATTCTTAATTTAATGAAAAGATAAAGAAGGAAACCCCGGTTTTTCTTGTAGAGAGCTTTGATCTGGGTTAACAAAATTTAAATCTTGAAACCTCTCTAATTAACAATTTGAGTAGGTCAATTCATATATTCAAATCAATTTCAAGAAAAATCGCATAGATGATCAATCTAAATGGAATTATAATGGTGCTGGTTGTGCATTATTGGGTTTCATATATCTAACCCAATTAAGATGCATAAACAAACTATTATCCCAATATCTTCAACTCTCTTTTGAACATCTTCCAATTTGAATGAGATTCTAGATATGATCATGATGCTAGATAATCTAAAGTGATATTTATGGATATAAAAATCACTTTCTTTGGATTCAAAATTTTGAAACTAAACTAAAGGACATCCCTTTGTTGGTTTTGAGATAATTGTCTAATGTTCTCATTCATTATGAGTAGTTGTCAAGTCCAAATTTAAATCTATTATTAACTGAACTAGGATGTTAGAACATGAGGGATTCTATCCTTAGTGATGTCGATGATACCTTTGTTTGAATCTTTGTCAAACTTCAAAACAAAATCAAACTACAATTTAACCTAGTCCATTATTGACTAATATTGGATGTTAGAATTGGAGGGATTCTATTCCCGATAGAGTCTATGATGGCTTCATCAAATAGACATAACATTTAATTCAAGGTATATCTTCACTTTTTCATAAACTAGAATTGGATGTTAGAGTCTAAATAACTCTATTCCCATTAAAGAATCTTTTCATAGCATTGAAATTCAAAATATTTGAAACTACAATTTTCTTTGAAGGAAGTTGTTAAGTTTTAACTTTTGATTGAAATCGTTCTGGTCATATTCAAACTATTTAATTTAGAGGGAGTCAACCAATCCTTCGTTGAGTTTTTGAATCTTTTCCAATATCATTTTGATTGGGTTAAGATGATTAAAACTTAAGCGAGCACAGTCAAATATTATAAGTAAATTATCAAATAAAAAAAAAATAAAGCTTTTACTTTTTGATGAAAATCAAACTTTTCTCAATCATTATGAGAATTTGATATTCCTTTGTGCTTTCACTATAACGGATGCTCAAATATTCTCCTTGTTCTATAATAACTCATGCAAAAGTTAAAATTTTCTAAGGAAATTTTTATCATGTTGCATTTAGTTCTCTTAGAACATATAAATGAAGACTCTAGAAAATTCATATTATTTTCTTCGAGTTAATCGAAATAAATTTAATCATAGAATCAATCTTTAATCAAAATCTTGCATTTCTCCTTTGATGGTCGAGATGCTTTGATAAGTCTTTACTTATCAAAGATGATCAAACTACTCTCTTTTTGTTTTCCTCACATATGATGATCCAATATAAAAAATAAAATCCCTAGTGGAATATTTGTATGTTATAAGGATCATCTATATAAAAAAAAGGAACAAAGTTTTCAATTCAATGAATTTCAAAATTTTTATTCTTCCAAACGTTTTTCTTTCCCTTTTAGAAAATGACATATACAAATGTTATAATCTCTAATAGAATATTTGCAATTTGTTAATGTCATTTGTGATGAAAGGGAAATGATCCATGGCTTTAAAGAAATCAACTATGCATCTAAATTCTAAATTCTGGCTTAAGTCCGCTCTTACGGCAGCCATACTGTTTAAATATGTCTCTAGGTATAAGTCCTCCTACGGCATCCTATTGACATCTTTGGAGTTAGGAGTAAGCATCCCTAGTGGCATCCTAATCTTCATTCTGAGGAGAAGTATAAGCATCCCTAGTGGCATCTTCTCTTCATTAAATCTTAAATCTTAAATATGTCTTTAGGTATAAGTCCTCCTACGGCATCCTATTGACATCTTTGGAGTTAGGAGTAAGCATACCTAGTGGCATCCTAATCTTCATTCCGAGGAGAAGTATAAGCATCCCTAGCGGCATCTTCTCTTCATTAAATGTTAAATCTTAAATCCGTCTTTAGGTATAAGTCCTCCTACGGCATCCTATTGACATCTTTGGAGTTAGGAGTAAGCATACCTAGTGGCATCCTAATCTTCATTCCGAGGAGAAGTATAAGCATCCCTAGCGGCATCTTCTCTTCATTAAATGTTAAATCCTAAATACGTCTTTAGGTATAAGTCCTCATACGACATCCTATTGCCATCTTTGGAGTTAGGAGTAAGCATCCCTAGTGGCATCCTAATCTTCGTCCCGAGGAGAAGTATAAGCATCCCTAGCGACATCTTCTCTTCATTAAATGTTAAATCTTAAATCCGTCTTTAGGTATAAGTCCTCCTACGGCATCCTATTTACATCTTTGGAGTTAGGAGTAAGCATCCCTAGTAGCATCCTAATCTTTATTCCGAGGAGAAGTATAAGCATCCCTAGCGACATCTTTTCTTCATTAAATGTTAAATCTTAAATTCGTCTTTAGGTATAAGTCCTCCTACGGCATCCTATTGACATCTTTGGAGTTAGGAGTAATCATCCCTAGTGGCATCCTAATCTTCATTCTGAGGAGAAGTATAAGCATCCCTAGCGGCATCTTCTCTTCATTAAATGTTAAATCTTAAATCCGTCTTTAGGTATAAGTCCTCCGACGGCATCCTATTGACATCTTTGGAGTTAGGAGTAAGCATACCTAGTGGCATCCTAATCTTCATTCCGAGGAGAAGTATAAGCATCCCTAGCGGCATCTTCTCTTCATTAAATGTTAAATCTTAAATCCGTCTTTAGGTATAAGTCCTCCTACGACATCCTATTGGCATCTTTGGAGTTAGGAGTAAGCATCCCTAGTGGCATCCTAATCTTCATTCCGAGGAGAAGTATAAGCATCCCTAGCGGCATCTTCTCTTCATAAAATGTTAAATCTTAAATCCGTCTTTAGGTATAAGTCTTCTTACGGCATCCTATTGACATCTTTGGAGTTAGGAGTAAGCATCCCTAGTGGCATCCTAATCTTCATTCCGAGGAGAAGTATAAGCATCCCTAGTGGCATCTTCTCTTCATAAAATGTTAAATCTTAAATCCGTCTTTAGGTATACGTCCTCCTATTGCATCCTATTGACATCTTTGGAGTTAGGAGTAAGCATCCCTAGTGGCATCCTAATCTTCATTCCGAGGAGAAGTATAAGCATCCCTAGCGACATCTTCTCTTCATTAAATGTTAAATCTTAAATCCGTCTTTAGGTATAAGTCCTCCTACGGCATCCTATTGTTATCTTTGGAGTTAGGAATAAGCATCCCTGGTGGCATCCTAATCTTCGTTCCGAGGAGAAGTATAAGCATCCCCAGCGGCATCTTCTCTTCATTCTATTGATATTCTTGAAGTTAATTTTGATTTATAAAAAGGTTTCAATCATATCAAAATCAAATTCAAAATTCCTGTTCGTGTCAAACCTCATTCAACTTTTCAATATCTTGACTTTGTTAAATAATACTAATTTCATTAGTTATTATTTACTAAAGCCATCAATGACAATATCAACTTCAAATCAATTCCTCAAACTCGAATCTCTATAAACTTTTCATTCTAAATTTTCTATCAAACCCAAAATTCCTTCAATTTGTATACTCAAATCTTTAACTTCTACTATGGATCTAGTTGATCGTTTCGGTCAACGCCAATACGCACGATAAGCTTTGGCAAGTTTATCATGCCTATTGGGGGTCCATTTGTTGACCTCATTAGTCGAGGTCAATTTCCCCGGATTCAATTCTAGCACCTAGGTATTCGTAGCCTAGTGTAGACGTCGTCTTTAGGAATTCTTTAGGTGGACACCTAATGACGTAGCATCGACTCGAACTTACCACTCAGCTCGAATCAAAATCAATTCAATCCAATTCTAATTCAACCTCAAATCAACTCTTTTAAACCAAAATTTGCTACACCAATCGAAGTGAAATCAAATCAAATTAACTCAAATTGAATTCGATTTCAATGGCTTCGATTAACCCGTTTTGACTCGTCACAAGTATATATATATATAATAATAATTGATACGTCGTCAAAAATTATCTTAATCGGGCACGAATCTCGATGCAAAATCAAGTTTGGAAACTTCAAAAATTAATTCGGAGACCATCCGAACTCCGATTTCAGCAAACTTACAGTTGAACTGAGCGTCTTAGGAATACAAACCCAACGACACCAAGATCAACCCATCCGAGCCCAAATAAATCCGAATCAAGGGCTTAAAGCGCTGTTTGAAGGTTCAAACCGCAATTTGAGTTACCAAATGGTCTCCGGTTTTGAAGAGCTTATACTCGAATCGAACGGCTCGACGAGGCGAATCCAATGAGCCCAAGATCACCGAATTCCAAAATCATTAAGGCCTTCAAATGTCAACCGAACGGTCCACGGTCAAAGAGTTCAGCAACAACCCATAACCACCCACTCTCCCTCTCCCTCAACCCATAACCACCCACTCTCACTCTCCCTCAACCCAAAAAACGTCCAAGCCTCCCTCCTCTCATACATGACACGTCCAAGCCCCACCTCTCATCTAATCTCCAACCCTAGGAACCCCAAATGAACCCCTCTATGCCACGGCTTGTTCAACCAGAGGCAACAAAAAGTGGTTGGGGAGTTTAATGGCTGCAGTTCACGATCTAAGCATGAGAAATCCACACGAAGCCTCTCCATCGCCCCCTCCAGAGATCCAAGACAAAGGAAAGTGGTGAACTTTCTTTTCTTATTGATTCTTCTTCCACTCTTCTCCCTCTCATCATTTTTCATTTTTTTTATGGATAATTTTTGTTGGATAGTTAGCCTATCAAATGAGGTTATTTAGTAAACGTTCATTCATTTTATGCTTAAATTCCTGCACTTGTTTGGGTTGAGTATTATCCTATTTGTAAATGCTTATTCTTCAAGACTTAACTAGATAACCTCATGAATCATGAATGTGTTTATGGAAAAATCCATGTTGTTTGAAACTAAGTTCTTTGTGTGTAAAATCTGCATAATACTATGGTTATTGTAGTTCATATCATGAGATGTATGCATAGATTGGAGAAAATTATAGCGTGATCTATTAAATGCATAAAATATGTTTGTGTTATTGTCTATTCAAGAATCCGATGAGTTTTGGTTAAATAAAAGTTAGTGGTAAAGCATATCTATGTTTTATTCCATTCATACTCCCAAGAGATGCATGAGTTTAAAGAATTTTCATAAATTTTATGCAAGGTTGTGTTGTGTTTGAAAGGTGAAATCTATGTATTTTAGAGAAGTTAAGTAAATGTGTAAAAGTATAGTATGATATTTTTGGGAGGGTGAAGTGGATGAATCTTGTAGTATTTATTTGTGTTGGGAAGTATACAAAGTGTATATTGAAGAGAAAGTGCATAGAGTATGGAAGATGAAAAGTATTTGTTTTGAAATATAAAGTAGGTGAAACGTGTGCATTTTTGGATAAGTTAAATAAATGTGGTAAAGTCTAATATGATATTTTTGGAGGATGAAGTGGATAAATCTTGTAGTGTATATATATATTGGGAAGTATATGAAGTGTATATTGAAGAGAAAGTGTATAGAATTTGGAAGGCAAAAGGTATTTGTTTTAAAAATGAAATTTGTGTATGTTTTGAAGAAGTAGAATTTTTGTATAAGAAAAGTAAGGTGTGTGTGTATCGTTTAGAAGATGAAAAGATGTGTGTTTGCGAGAAGTAACTTGTGTGTGTTTTTGAAGGATGACATATGTGAATTTGGAAGAGTAAAATGCTTGTTTTTGTGAAAAATGTGTGTTGAAAGGTGGAATTTGAGATGTATTGGAAAATGGAGAAATGTATGTTTGAAAATTGAAGATGTATGGTTTTGTAAAATGAGTTTTGTGTGATTTGGAAAGGTGAAAAGTGTAGAATTTGAAGGGTGATGCTTATGGAAGATGAAAAGTAAACTGTTTTGTGTGTAAGTATTAAAGGTGAAAATATATGTTGAAAAATTACAAAGTGTACTTGCAAAAGTAAAAGTTCCAAAAAGACATTCAACAAACTGGTGTTCAAGCCCGAAGAAAGGTACGTCTTTATTTTCAGTAAATTTCTATTATTTCATTTTTAATTATTAAATGTGCTTTCTAATCCCTATTTTTTCCTATTTTCTTTTTTTATTTTCATGAACTACGAGGAACGGTACCGGTCGAGGGAACAAAAGGACAAGGAGCTAAAGGCGTCAGTCGCCTCTATCCAACCGGGTAGAGGTGCTACGGGCGGAACCACCGGATCGTAGCCCCTGGTGATTGTGAGTATTTCTAAACTTAGAAAACCTTTAGGTACCCTTTGATGTGGTGTGCATGAACTATTCCTTTAGGTCCCTGTAGTAACTTCAATTTAATTAGGTTTACTTTTTTGCTTTATTTTAGATCCCTAAACCCCTTTTACACAAGCTCAAAGTCCTAAGGGTTAATAATAACAAATTTTTATCCCATACAACAGTAGTGACACTTAAGAACAAAAATTAAGGACCGAGTCTTAGAAAATCTAGATTTAGGATGCATGCATACTTTAGGATAAAAACTTATAACATATAAAATTTAGTGACATCTCACTTTAGAATTAGTAAGTATCTTTAAATTAGAATTCAATCAATTAGAAAACTTTAGCCAATAATTGACTTAGGATATATCAAAACCACACTTTCAAATACACACACTTAGAATTGTTTGCTAGGACAACCGACTCTAGTTTTAGGTTAGGCCGGTGTTTATTTTCTTACTGCTGTGTGACAGTCTTTTTCTTAATTTTCACTGCATGCTGGTTGTAAAAATATTGGTGTGTTTGCTTACTTACTCTTACTGCACTCTGTGATGTTGGTTTGATTGACGATTAGATTACCCATAGGCTAGGAGCGATCTGGATTGTTAACATGATTTTCTGCAGGTGGCCACACTCGTCCAGGGCAGAAAAAAGGGGCTAATTAGGAATTGTCTTAGATGTCAGCCTCAATTCCTTAAAACTTAAACAACATCCCTACCCATCTTTCATAAGAGACTGGACACATGGTTTTAAAGCGCCTAGGTGGTTAGCTGGCTCCCCAATCCAGGCCGGGGTAAGTCCAGATTTGCACTTCATTAGTTAGGTTCGGGTCGCTACTTTGTAGTACCCAAATTAGATTTAGGTTCTGAGGCAGATTCTTTTTAGATCTTAAGACATCGCCCTCCGGGAATATAATCCCAACTTTCTAATAAAATGTCAACTTAAACATAAAATTTTCTCTTAAAATGTAAAGCCCAACATATGATAGACTAAGGTTGTCTCTGAGCTTCTCAAAATCCGACACCTCCTACTTTTCCTCCATTGACTCGCTAATAAATGTTCAACATTGAGCTTTCACCTTAGAAAATTCCTACTTCTGTTTCTTGTCTTTTACTTTGTAGTCAAAGAGTATG
Source organism: Dendrobium huoshanense (assembly GCA_016618105.1). Classification (NCBI taxonomy): domain Eukaryota; kingdom Viridiplantae; phylum Streptophyta; class Magnoliopsida; order Asparagales; family Orchidaceae; genus Dendrobium; species Dendrobium huoshanense. Next base: position 238,477 of record CM028354.1, read on the forward strand.
AAATCACTGCTTTAATCGAGAGTTTTCTTAGGAGCATTTCTCCTAGGATGTAATTAACTATAGGAGCTTGCTCCTATAGGGATTTGAGAACCCCAGACTAAAATAAACCTTGTTTTATTCGTATAAAACAAGGGAAGAATCTTTGGGAACGTAGATATTTTTAAAACCTTATTTTTAATTTTGAATAGACTTGTAGAATGTTATTATTATCTTTTTAGATAATATAATATTATACTTGTTATATTCAACTTTAGAAATAATGAATTTTATAAAACTCATTCTCGCTTTTGGATATCTTGAAGAATATTATGTTCGTCTTTTAAGATGATATAATATTCTTGTCATATCTAAATAAAAGAATGAATAAACTTTAAAAAAAAAAAACCGTATTTCTATCTTTAAACATATTCTATAGAATTTCATGTTCATCTTTTAAGATGATATGTTATTCTTTGAACTGTTTGATTATAGAAATATCAATTTTCAAAACCCTATTTTGATATTGAATCCATTGTAGAATATTGTGTCAGTCTCTCGAGATTGTACTTTATTCTTAATGCAGTATTCGATTACAAAATAGGAGAAATCAAAATCTGCATGGTGACACAACATTTTTTTCCCACCAGTAATAATTCATAATTTATAAATAAAACTAAATTACTAGAGATTATATAAAATCTCATTATGAAACTTTAATTGAATTGAATCACTATTTTTAGATGCTAAAATAAATTTTTTAGTAGGTAAAAATTACTATTTTTTAAAATCGCCTAGAAAAAAAGTTTTTAGAATATACACAAAATGTTCATCATAATCTCTATAACATATAAAAAGTTATATAGTGAAAATTTTATCAAAATAAAGTTATCCTCAGTTTTTTATAACATAAATACAAATTTGATAAAAAAATAAAAAATACAAAATTATTGAAGTCTAAAATAGGCAAAACATAACATACCTCAAGATGAGCAAATTTTTCAACTGGGGCCGATAAACTAATATCGCTCTATGACTGCTAAAACCCAACTTCCTTTGTCTCTCTCTTCTTCTTTTTTTTTTCTCATTTCTCCCAACCATTTCTCTATTAAAATAAATGGCCTAAAATGGCTTCAGTGAATATAAGTGCTTTTAGATTTTATATAAAATAAAATTATAATAATTTTATTATATTAATTTTTAGTATAAAATTCATATAAATTTTTTTATGGAATTTAAAAAATTATGAAAAAATATTTATAAAATAGATCATTTTATTTAAAAAATTTTGGTAAAATAAGTTTATAAAACGGACACCTGAAAGTCCCAAAACCTCCACTTGTACTGATAGGTGCCAATTTCGTAGGACAATTCATCAGTGCCCAAAAATTATGAAAAAATTAGAGAAACTAAAATACAATAATATAGATGTTATGGTTTTAGTATAAAATTCATAGAAATTATTTTAGATATTCCAAAAATTGTAGAAAAATATTCATAAAATAGCTCATTTTATTTAGAAAATTTTAAATAAATTAGTTAGTAAAATGGACACAAGATGGTCCCAAAACTTCCACTTGTACCAAGAGGTACCAATTTTTTAAGGAAATTCACTAGTGTCCAAAAAATTATATAAAAATTAAAGAAACTAAAATACAACAATAGAGATTTTATGGTAAAGTTTTGTGTCATATCGAGTCGAGTTGTAATAATACCCTACTGATCCACGTGATTCACTAATTGAGAATTATAAGTGCATGAACAACATACCCTTAAAATATACTCATTAATATCTGAATAATGATATGGACACTACTACAAATATTGTATTGATCTTATGACTGATACTAATAATGTTTACTATCATTAAGATTATTTAACATTATTAATCATGATACTAATATTATTACTAGCATTAATACTGTTGACTATTATTGATAATGTGACTGATGATGTAATGGATTGAGATGTGATAAATTATATAATGATAAATTAATACTGATAATCAATATAGATATTGAGGCATATATTTTTTCTATGATTTATATCATATTATTCTCTTTTATTTTATTTTAATTTAAGTTGTAATATTTTAGCTACTTAGTGGGTTAAATGCTCATTACATGATTTTATATGTTATTAAGAAAGGATAAGGATCCTATGATAAGAGGCTCTAAACAACATACATAATTTTTCTACATGCAATTTTAGACAAAATATAATCATGTTTTTTTTTTCCGTTGTTCATTGATAAGCTCTAGATAAAATGAAAAATAGATGTCATTCTTCTAATATAAATCATGGAGTGTGACATTCCATCTCACTCTCCTCTAATTCATGCTCAGGCTACTGACACTTTTTCTTTCTATTTTGGCTTAAGTATGATCATAGCTCGATATGCTTATATCCCAATATGTTGTTTTAGTATTTGGCTTATATCTCTTTGGTGAGAGCAGCAACCATCTAGTCGATGATATCATCAACTCCACTATCACCAAAAGTTATTGAGGTAGATGTATTAGTCTCATATGCATATGGCTGAGAACCTAATCCATACACCCTTTTCTTTTGTCTCCCTTCAATAGCTTGTGACCACATGTTATACTCATAGTATTATGTTGATACCAAAATAAATGAATAAAAATCTCTCTAAATATGAAAAATATTTACTATGTAACACGATCTATGAAGTTATACAACTTTGAGTAAAAAAAAAAACTCTCTAAACTTGAAATAACACGAGTTCTAACAGTTCAAATTGAGTTAAAAATGAACTGAGTCAAAATAATGATTTTTTACTTTCTTAATCTTGAATAAATGGACAGAAATAAACAAGAAATCACCTAGATCGACAATTGGGGGTAGAGCACCTGTCAGCTTTGTCTCTAGGCAATAAAATGTGAAAATGAAGAAGCAATGTGTGTTGGGGCGAAACAGAGCCTTTTCTGCAAATTTTTCAGTCAAAAATAAATATTTATCAATGGTGGGTAATCATACGGAAAAAGCGATAGGAGTAAAAACCGGCAGAATTTCTTGCGAAATTTTTTCATCGAAAATTTTGCTGGTATTCGATGATTTTTTTTTTTTGTAGTGATGGAGATGGCCTCAAGTTATTTATGTGTGTGGGGGCTTCTCATTCAATGGTAAAATGATAAAATATCCCTCTTCCAAGAAGAATATTCTAACACAATGCTAAGGCATAATAAAAAGAGTTAAATTTCAAAATAACTTTTCCACTATTCATATATGATCATTTTAGTCTCATAGTATAATATTGCTCTAATTTAATCCCCGTTATATAAAATTGATCCAAAATGATTCCTTTTGGGATTAAATTGGGATACATTTTTAAAAGTTAAGGGACTAAATTGGAATCAATTATACATCACAATTACTACATGAGAGACTATTTTGGAACAATTTTGCATAGTCAATGGACTAAATTGAAACATCATAATACTTTGGGACTAAATTGATCATACATGAATGATCTAGAGACTATTATGAGATTTTTCTTAATTAAAAAAATAATAACAAAATAGTAAAGTGTATTGTCTTAATTGTCGCAAAGCTAATGTAATGTAAACTAGACAACCCTAAAAGAATAAATTGATAAATCAAAATTATACTTTATAGATGATTTATATAAATTAAGCAACATGATATTTTCAACTAGCATATTTTAAATAATTAATTTTGGAAATTTTCATAAGATTCTGCAATGGAACACAATTTTTTTTTTTATAAACTTACAAATATATTTTTTTCAATCCAAACTAATAATAAAAGTCAAAATTTATGAATTTGATTGCTTAGATGACGAGTTTGATTGCTCAAAGCTCAAATAAGATCATTAATTAGCTACTGGTTTGCTAAACTTTAGCTAAATTCATTATTTTAGTAATCACATTCAAAATAACAGTACTCAGATTCATTAAAATCAAAATTCACTCTTAATTCTGGCTAAACTTTATCTCAGTCAATGAAGGCTTAGTTTGGGGCAACTTCAACTTTCTTACTATTTTTTATAGTAATTTTTTAGTACAAAAAATTTTAATTCAAAAAAATTTGTCCTAAAAAATAACTTTAAAATTTAATAAGAAAGTAGTCTCAAATGAAGCCATAATCTTTGATTAATTTCCCCTTAATAATTACCCTATGATGACCACTTGTTAACCTTAAATCTAGCCAAGTAAATCATAAATAAGAAATATTATAAAATACAAATGACTTAAGGAAAGAAAGAATTGGAGGCACCAAAGAAAATAGATTGGCTTCTCCTCTCTATATCCCTCTTTCACCCATCCACTAATCCCAATCAAGCCATAGCTAACAAACCATATTTTGACCTTAAAAACATCAACCACCACTTTCATATATATTGAATCCTAACAGCCTACTAAGACCAACTGACCAACTAAATATTCTGAACGCATAAGCAATGACATGCATGTAGGCGTGCACTACTTTCAAAGCTTTCTCCCTAAAAAGCCATGAATTCTCTTCCAAGACTCTTCCCTCTGCATCTTCAGCTGCTTGTAGAAGTTAGTAATGAACATCTCTGCCTTAGAAAACAGCTCTTGAGCACTTAGTTTATCTCCCAACTCTGCTTCCATTACCCCCTCTTCTTCTTCCTCCTGCTCATATTCAGACTTCGTCTCCTCCTCTTCCTCAGTCTCGTAGCTACCAATGAAAAAAAGGCTAGGCACTGATGGGCACTTCTTCAACTTGTTCACTGATATTGCTGCACTTGCCACTATCTTCTCGGCCATCGCCGCCGGCTTCTTCATGACTGCTACTTCTTTCATCCCCCCAGTTTCGATACTGCCATCACTCGTTGGCAAAAAAACTTCGACAACAAGGGATGACGATATCGCTGGCTTCTTTTCATCGCGAGGGTTAGAAATGGCAGCGAGAAAGCCAGCTTCAATACCAAGAGAGAGGATTAAGATGTTGAGGAGGAAGTAGAGGTAGGAAGGCCTCATAGAGGAGGACACAAAAGGAATGACGAGGAGAAGGAGAAGGAGAACTATTGCTTTTACAAGTTGAAACTTGTTCATCTTCTCCATATTTACTTGGAGAGAAAGATTGACAGAGGTTGGTCAGTTGAAGTACTGCAGAGCTCTTGTGAATTTGTAATGCATATATAAGTAGAAGGAAATAAATTAATGGCTTTTTTGTTTTTATTTACTCCTTTATTTTTCATGGGTAACTGATCGATATATTACACTATTGACAACAGGATAAGGTCGGTGAGAGAATATTCGGTTGCTTTGCTACTTCTTAGGAGAGCTTTGAAGAATATCTTCATCTTCATTTTTTCTTCCATGATCTACTTTTGTTTCTATTCTCCATATGAAGTTCTATCCACTTGACTCCTCGTAGTAGAGCTCTGGACCTCATATTAAATATTGAGATAGCTTAGAGTGATATTTTTTTTTAATTATAATAAGATTATAATTAGGGTTACTGTAAACCAGTCGAGAAAAGTTCGAGTCGGTGCTACTGATTTGAGCTTGATTAATTAATCAAGTTTAAGTTGAAGCTAGAACTGGCTCGCGAGCCCGCTCTTTTATTATAAAGAAGAGAAAATGATTATAATTTAAGCAAATATTATAATAAAATAATAAAAGAATAGAAAATTATAAGAAAAATAATATAGATTCACTTAATATAAGAAAATTAGATATAACTATTTTGTACATACTTAAAAATACTGAATCCTAATATAATTCAAATATATTTTATATTAATGTTTTTTAAACAAGCTGGCTTATGAGCTAATGAATCTAGTTGGTTCTAACTCAAGCTTGAGTCGTTAGCTCATAAAGCTCGGCTCATGGGCCATTTATCGAGCCGAGTCTAAGCTGGCTCACGAGTGGGCTTGACTCCTTACACCCCTAATTAAAATATTTAATAATTTTAGCATTTTTTTCCTTTTAATATTGATTCTTCATCGTGCATGCATGCTTCAATCGGATTACCTTATCTTTAGGTTATTTGGGGGTCAATTTCTTATTTCACCTTTATTCCTTTGTTTCTTAGGTAAATATCTTATCACTGTATTCACTGTGACAAAGAAACTACGAAGAATTCTTTAATAAAATTCTCATAGGCAAAAGGTGAATGCAATTGGTTTTATATTGGAATTATTTCTGTTATATCATCGAAAAATTATCTTGATTGGGCGCGAATCTCAAGGCAAAAATCAAATTGGAAACTTCAAAAATTAATTCTGGGATCATCTGAACTCCGATGTCAGCAAACTTACAGTCGAACTGATCGTCTAGAAAATACGAACCCAATGACACCAAATTCAGCTCAATCCAAGCCCAAATGGGTTCGAATCAAAGGCCCGAAGCACATTCGGAAGGTTCAATCCATAATTTGGGTTACCAAACGGCTTTCAAAAATGACATGCTTATAGTCGAATCGAGCAGCTCGATGAGACAAATCCAACGAGCCCAAGATTGTTGAATTCCAATATCATTAAGACCTTCAAATGTTTAACAAACGGTCCACGATCAAGGGATTCAATATCTGCCGTCCATCCAATTCACTCCAAATTTGCCCTTGATCCTCCTCCTATTTACGGGTCATGCCATCATAAAAAAACTATAAATAGCCCCTCTTTTCTCTTGAGAGGGGGAGGAGGGCCCAAGCAAGGAGAAGCAAGAAGAAGAAGAGAAAAAGAAGAAGAGAATATTAGGAGGGAAGAAGCTCCTCCTCGGCCACCGTCGGGATTCTGCCCGACTTTCACGGGACGCCGGAATTCTGCCCAACTTCCAAGTGACGCTGAAATTCTGTCCGACTTCCAAGTGACGACACCAGAATTCCGTCCGACTTCCACGGGACGTCGGAATTCCGCTCGACTTTCCAGTGACGTCGGAACTTTGCGACTCTGGAGTTTTGCCTGAATATCATCTAGCACCAGAGTTCTCTAGTCGCTAACTGAAATCAGATTTCTACCCAATGACGGATCTCCACTCATTGCCAAATTTCTACCTGGAACTAGACTTCTACCTGTTATCGGACCTTCGTCGGATAACTATCCAAAGTGGAATTGCTATCCATAGCTGGACTTCTACTGACGTCGTCCTTCTGATCTCCGTCATCAGACAATGGACCTTCCGACCTTCGTCACCAACCGACTACGGTCCTCTTGACTTACGTCGTCCACCAACTATAGTCCTTCTGACCCTCGTCGCTAGTTGACTACGGTCCCTCTGACTTACGTCGACTACCGACCACGACCTCTGTCGCTAGCCGACTACAGTCCTTCTAACTTATGTCGCCCACCGACTACAGTCCTTCCGACCTCCATCGCACGCCGACTATGGTTCTCCTGACTTACGTCGGCCACCAACTACAGTCCTTCCGACCTCTATCGCCCGCCGACTACGGTCCTTCTGACTTATGTCGCCCACAGACTACGGTCCTTCCGACTTACGTCACCCACTGACTACAGTCCTTTCGACCTCTGTCGCCTGCCGACTATGATCCTTCCGACTTATGTCGCTCAGACTACAGTCCTTTAGACTAAATAAACACATCAATAGTGATTCTTTATATTCTCATCATGTAATGTATTTTATAAGATGTATATCAAGTCAAGGCATTCCCCAAAGGAAGGATCACATCTGTAATCAAATGCAATACTAGTGGATTCATTCAAACTGGGTTAGGCCCCATGGTTTTCTCCCTTTTTAGGGGTTTTTCACATAAAAATCTTGGTATCTCTAGTGAATGATGTATATGCTCTTTTTAACTGTGTGTGTATTGAATCTTCGTACAATGCTAAATAGGGGGGGGGGGGGGGAACTGATACGTCACCAAAAATTAGTCTCGATTAAGCACGAATCTCGAGGCAAAATTAAGTTGGAAACTTCAAAAATTAAATTGAAGACCCTCTGAATTTTGATTTATGCCAACCTATAGTCAAATTGAGCGTCTCAGAAACACGAACCCAACGACACCAAAATCAACCCAATCCGAGCCCAAATGAGTCCAAATAAAATACTTGAAGCACTTTTGGAAAGATATAACCACAATTTGGGTTACCAAACGGTCTCCAATTGTGACATGCTTCTAATCGAATCGAACGGCTTGACGAGACGAATCCAACAAACCCAAGATCATCAAATTCTGATATCATTAAGAAAGTCAAAGGTACATTGAATGGTGCATGATCGTAGGAATCAAGATCGGCCGTCCATCCAAATCACTCCCAATTTACCCTTGATTTTCCACTTATTTACAAACCATGCCACTCAAGAATTCTATAAAAAGAATCCCATTTCCTTTTGAAAGGAGGAGGAAGCCAAGAGAGAAGAAGGATGAGAAGGAAGAAAACTCCAGTCACCTAGCTCCTATTCAACCACCGTCGGAGTTCTGCTGCACCACCGCCGTAGCACCAAGGGACGTCAAAGTTCTGTCGCACCATCGTCGTACCACCAAGGGACGTTAAAGTTCTGCTGCACCACCACCGGACCACCAAGGGATGCAAGATTTCTGTAGCACTTCCGCTGGACCACCAAGGGACGTCGGAGTTCTGCCGCACCACCGCCGAACCACCAAGGGATGTAAGACATATGCAATTGCCGAACCACCAAGGAAAGTCGGAGTTCTGCCGCACCATTGCCGGACCACCAAGGGACGCCGAAGATTTTAGCACCACCGCAGGACCACCAAGGGACGACGGAGTTATGTCAAACCATCACCAAACCATCAAAGGATGTCGAAGTGCCACCTAAAGCCGGAGTACCCCCTGTCGCTGAAGTGCCACTGTCAGGCCACCGCCTAACACTGAAGTGTTGCCGGATCACCACTTGATATTGGAGTGACGTTGGAATTTTGCAAAACTCTCAGTTGCTATTTGTAATCTGGTCATCTTCAAGGATGAGCCAGACCATTGTAATTTACTCAAATTCTAGTTGAATCATCTTCACCTGAGCCAGACCCCGTGGTTTTTCCCTTTCCCGAGTTTTCGACATAACAAATATCGTGTTCTCTATGTGTGAGCTGGATATCCGTACAACGCTAAGACATCAAATTATAACTCTATTGTCATGAATATTATAGCCCGCAACAGTCCCAAACAAAGCTTAAGAAGTCCACGCTGACATTTAAAGAATAGTTTAAAAAAATTGCGATTGTACTTTCCAAAAATTACAAGATAAGAATAACTTTCCAACACTTAGTTTGCTATCTAAAAAGGGGCAACTTTTGTGCCACCAAAAATTTCATTTCATGGCATGATTTTTTAGTCCTCAAAAAGCCTAAATATTCCAAATAAAAATTTGTGGAATCAACTTAAAAAATAATTCAAATTCTAATTTCAACAAATTTATAGTCATAATACAATTCTCCATAAGATGAACCAAATGATACCTTGAATGCTCTAAACTTGACTAGATCTAAATCAAGCACTTATAAGTATAATTGAATACATCATCAATTTATTTAAAGAACCAAAAGATATCTGAATTATTTGTGTATAGTTGAAATGAGCATCTCAATTAAATGAATTTGATGAGACCAAAAGTCACCCAATATCCAGAGCATTGTTTGCCATCACCTGACACCTTAAGAAGGATTTTAACGGTGAGACTATAAAGCTCTAGTTATTAGCATCCAAAGCCCATCAACAACATTAATGTCGATGTCCTTCATTTCATCACTGGTATATCATAAAAATTAATCATATTTGAGCATGAATCTCAAATATGATTAATTTTTTAGATTCGTGCTTAAATAAATAAAATAAAAATAAAAAATAATAATAGAAACAAAAATGGGCACGAATTTCGAGGTAAATTTGAGGTGGAAACTTCTAAACTTAAATTCGGGAACATCCGAGCTCCGATTTCAGGAAACTTACAGTCGAACTGAACATCTCGAAAAGACGAAACCAACGATACAAAATTCGGCCCAATTCAAGGCCAAATTGACCCAAATCAAATATCCGAAGCATATTTGGAAAGTTCAACCATAAATTGGATATCCAAACAGCTTCTAAATGTGACATGCTCATTGTCGAATTGAGCAGCTCGTCTAGAAGAATCCAACGAGCTCAAGATCGTCGAATTCTGATATCTTTAAAACACTCAAATGCTAATAAATGGTCAATGATCAAGGGAGTCGATATTGGACGTCCATTCAAAACACTCCCAACATGGCCTTGATCTTCTCCCTATTTATTGATCATGTCACTCCCAAAAAATTATAAATATGCCCCTTATTCTTCATTGAAGGGGACCCAGGCAAGAAAGAGAAGGAAGAGAGAAAATTTCGAGTTCTCTTGCCATTAGATTCCTCCTCCTCGACCATCACCCGGGCACTGACTGTCACCAGACTTTTGCCCGACCACAGACTATCGTCATACTATCTCCAGACTTCTGCCCAACCACCAACTATAAGTATCATCGAACTTCATCCTGGCCACCAACTAACTATATATTTCCGCTCGTCCACCGAACGCTGTCGGATTTCTATCAGATCACTGTTCATAGCAAGATTTCAACCTGTTGATTGACTGTTATAATTTAATCGTCCTCAGTCTTAAGGACTAACCAATTATTTGTAATATATTCAAATACTAGTGGAATCGTTTCAATTGAGCGCAGTCCCGTGATTTTTCCCTTCAGGATTTTTCATGTAAAAATTTTATTGTGTTTTTACTATTTTTCTTTGTGAGCTGGATACTCGTACAACACTAAGATGCACAATTTATCCTACTTTACCACCATGAATCAACAATCACTAATAAGATAACATTAACATTGATGTCCATTATTGCCAACAAAGTTTATGTCTATCATCAACACTAACACTATCACCCAATGATACTATCTATCGACAACAACACCAAAACATGTAACAATCGGTGTCACAAAGAAGGCCACCAACCACTATCAATACCAATATTGATGCTTATAATCACCACTAAGGTTGAAGAATGCCATTATCGACATACCTTAATTTTAGTCATCTCCAACAAGCTCAAAACTTGCCATGAACGCCTACATCAATGTTCATAATCTCCACCATGGATAACATCAGCTATGGCTAATAAGGTTTATTCCCTCCATCCTCACCATATCTAATCCAACTTTCCTAGTCGTTTGCCTCCCCTTCTATAATAGGGATTTTCTGTTTAGATAAAATTGAAAAAAAAAAAAAAATTCAAAATGATCTTATTTGAATAAAAAAGCAAAGGTCCAACGACATCAATCAGCCGGTGAACGTTGGATACAGTGATGCTCAATTGGTGTTTTCAAACTCTTCAATCCTTCGAGCTCTTTTGAATCTCTAGCCAATTCTCCTTTTTATGTAGAAAATAGAAGTTTATTTATAAAATTTTGAGAGTAATATGCCACATAAATATGGAGAAAATAAAAAATAATAATCATTTGGACAACCTGCATTGATTCTCTTAATCATAAAACTTTCGTTCAGCATCTAAATACTTTAATGTTGTCAGAATTGACTGACATCGAGCTGTTGAATTTATCACATCAATACGCTCAATTTGATTGTAAAGATGCCAATTTTGAAAGTCATTTGATCTTTCAAATAATATTTCAAAATTTCTAACAATGTTTTAACCTCTTAATCTGAGCTTATTTTGACTCAGATCTGATCACTTTTGATGCATGTGTTCGTCTTATCAAACTAAACTATTTGTCCATAATTTTGTTGATATTAGAGTTTGGATGTTCATGAAATAAATTTAAAAATTTGCAATTAATATGTGCATCTAACTTGGCATTTAATCAAGCCAATTTTTTTATAATGTATTACCTTATATATATATATATATATATATATATATATATATATATATATATATATATATATATATATATATCAAATAACTTACTTTACTCTTTTAAACAACAAGGGAATATTGTAGCCATTTCTCAATATTGCTAGAAAGCTCATCATACTTTTTGCATATGTACTTAATGCCTATCTGACTTATCGCCTTATGTAGAGTCAACATATGGAGAAATTATTATGTGCGGAGTCCAGGCGGTAGAATCGTCCGGATTTGTTGAATATTTGTAAATACTCAACAAATTAATAAATACTCAATAAATACTCAACAAATACTTACAAAATCCATGAGTATACTCAACAAATAGTCACAATTGAATATTTGTTGAATATTTATTTAATATTTTACAAACACTAGGCAAATACTAAGCAAATCCGATCAATTCTCCCGTCTGGACTCCGCATATAATAATTTCTCCAAATAGATGAAAAAAAGTGCTTACTTACAAGTGTCTATCAATCAAATCAACCTAACAGTACCAAACACCACTATGACTCCTTTATCAATTTATATCTTACTGTTAATAAATATTCTGTGTTAATTATGTTATTTTTTATTATTGTAGAATTAAAAAAAATAATAATGTTTGATTATAATATGACTTCTATCTTCTCTATTTTCTATTATATATATATATATATATATATATATATATATATATATATATATATATATATATATATATATATATATATATATATTTCAATAAGAATATGAATAATGACTAAGCTCATATAATCAATATTTTTGAGGATTATTGCAAAATAAGAGCCCTTCAAAATGAGAAAAATACTCTTGTAGCTATTATAATAAAATCAAAATGAACCCCTAATTCTTTATAAATGGCTAAAATAATCCTAACCATTTAAAAATCTCATTTTAATACCTTAACTTTTTAAATAATCATCATAGACTAAGATTTCATTTGGGATATCTTTTTTATTTCTTCTTAAAATAGCTTTCTAGTTAAAATATTAAAATTTTTATAATAGAAAGCTGTTTTAAGAAACAATAAGAAAGTCGTCTCAAACGAAGCCTTTCTTTCTGTTTCTTAAAGCAGCTTTATAGTACAAAAATTTTTAATTTTGTATTAAAAAGTTGTTCTAAGAAGCAGAAAGAAAGCTGTCTCAAACGAAGTCTAAGGCTTCGTTTGGGACGGCTTTTTTATTGCTTTCTAAAACGAAGTTTTAATACAAAAATAAAAAAATTTGTACTAAAACTCCGTTTTAGAAAACAATAAAAAAGCCGTCCCAAACGAAGCCTAAGGCTTCGTTTGGAACGGCTTTCTTACTATTTCTTAAAGCAGCTTTCTAGTCCAAAAATTAAGCTGTTTTAAGAAGCAATAAGAAAATCATCCCAAATAAAACCTAAGGTTTTTTTTGGGATAATTTGCTTAATACTTCTGCTTTAGAAAGCAGTAAGAAAACTATCTTAAACGAAACCTAAACTACTAATGAAATATGAAGGTAAGAACTTTACTTCAAATCAAGTGTTACAAATTCATTAATTACAGCAGAAATTAGCATGTAATTATTGCTCAGATAAACAATTTTTTGTGATATAAAGCTGTCATAGAAATGCATATTTCTCAATAGTGATGACCCATCCAGATATTTCAAAAAGAGATTTTTCACAAATAAAAATATCAAACAACACTTTCTAATGTTTGGAATGTAAATCTTCCAACGAAGAAAATGAACCGAAAAACTTCTGCAAACTAGTTCTTAGCATCAAACAGCAGATTTTAAAGAATGGCAGAAAGATTCAGTTACTCTTCTTTGAAAGAAGCAAATTAAAAACTGAATGGGAAATTTGACATAGCATATGTATGTTTGGAACAATTTTTTCACGATTATACTTTTAGATAGCTGTCACAATTTTATTTGACTACAATTTTTTTGTTGCTTTTAAAAAATCATATGATGAGAAGCATTTTTTTATAAACTAATTTGCTAAAATATAGTAACAATGAAAAAGTTGTCCAATTATATTAAAAAAAAAACTTAATGATACCTATAATAGCATTGAAAAGTCCACATAGTCCCTCAACTATTAATAAATGTTAAATTTAGCCTCAGACTTTCATAATGTCTTAATCTATGATGCACCGACACGGACACGTCGACACGGACACAACACGACACGGACACGGGACGCGGCATTTTTTTAAAATATAGGACACGGGTGCGGCGTGGACACGACATAATAATTTTTTAATATAATATATAGAAATTAAGATGACATTATATTAAAAATGACAAGCAATAATAAATCAATTTCATGATAACTTATTTAGCTTATAACATAAAGATGTTTAGTACAAAATGTCTAATACAACCACAAAAATATAAGCAAAAAACCATTTAGTACAACATGAAGGTCCAACTACTCAATAGAGGGAATAATAAAATTAAATTCAGAGGTAGATCTTTGGCCTTCAATATCATCATCATTGAATATCATTGCTTCCAACTTTGGTTCATCTAAAAAAAGATTTGCAACCTCCAATAATCACATATCATCAAGTCACTCGAACCCATCTCCAACAACATCCCACATCTTATTATCACATGTCATATAAAATGAGATTTTCCTTGATAAAAGACGAAGATTTATATTCCTCCTAAATCATAATGGATATTATCTATTTGAACTACTATCCTTCAACATAGAAATTATAATTGATATGAAGTGAAATCAAAATATCGCAATAATAAGACAACATGAATACAACAATATACCAATCTGTCGGGGGTCCAAGGGGGCGCTGCCCCCTGGCAGGGTTTGACCTGCCAGGGTAAGAGTAATTTTGAAGTTCCGTTTGTTTTTAAAGTTCGTAAGTTATTTGTATGGAAAGAGATCAAGCGATACCGAGCATGTACCGAACGGTACCGAGCATGTACCTAGCGGTACCGAGCATGTACCTAGTGGTACCAAGCATGTACTGAGCAGTACCGAGCATGTACTGAGCAGTACCGAGCTTGTACCTAGCGGTAACAAGCATGAAATGAGCGGTACCTAGCGGTATCGAGCATGTACACTAGCTTTTTTTTTTTTGTAAGTTTCAAAATACAACAATTAATATTTTAGGCGTCGAGAGTCAGACGTCGATGCCATTTATCAGTCATCGAGAAAGGAGATGAAAATACCTTCACTGCCAAAAAGAAATGAAAATGAGAATATTCGATGATTGGGTATTAAGTGCGGACGTTGATTTGGTGTTGTTGATAGGAAATAAGAAATTTAGTTTAAATCCCGCAAAATACAATAAATTATATTTTAAAAAATTCATAAAATATTTAAGATACGCGTGTCGGACACGCGTGTCCAATTTGCATTTAATATTTTTTAATCGGACACATTTTTGGCGTGTCCGACACGTGTCGGAGGAGTGTCGGACGAGTGTCGTGTTGGACACGGTGTCGGACACTGCACGCCTCTTTGAGGAGAAGTGTCGGTGCATCATAGGTCTTAATTTAATCCCCAGACTATTTGAAAATACCTTAATTTAATCTTAAGTAATAATTAAAGTTAACTCTAATAGTTAAATGTGAAATCATTTTGGGTGTTGAAGTGCATGTGAAATTATATTATTATTTTTATATAATTTATCATTTATCATATTAAAATAAATACAAAATTAATAATAAAATTAAACATTTATATTAATTATCACTCTTGTTATTTAGTTACTTAACTTCCCTTATGATTTTTGAATTATTTTAATATAATAAATACAAAAAATAATATAATATTACATACATGATAATATCCAAAATACCCTCACATTTAACTATTCATATTAATTTTAGCTATTACTTTTAACATTCGGACTAAATTGGGATGTTTTCTAATAGTGGGACGATTAAATTGGTTCATCATAAAGCTATTCTTACAAAGAGTTGTAGTTGCTCCAAATGCACCCTAAGCAATAAAATAGCATGGTCAAGTTATCATGATAAAATCAATTGATTTTATATGTTTCATCATATACATTAAATTTAGTTAATAACATTTAATATGGTAATTATATCATTCAAAAAATTAATGACTATGTCGGTACGTCCTGATTCATTGCAATTTTTAATATGACAATGGTTACAAAATTTATAAGAAAATTCATAACTCTTATATCTTCATTAACAAATCTAATGACATTCGCCATTCTTATAAATAAAAGTTGAAAATACCCCAGCTTTCAGATGCCAATAATCCCATATAATGAACCAAACATAAACAGAGCTACAAACAGATGAAAATAATTCAAATCCAACATCTTAACATCCTAAATATTTTCTTCCTCTGCAGCATTTGGATTCCAACAATCATATTTTAGAAGTTTTCATGCAAGGGTTTGCATTTATAATAAGGATTCAAAAGAGGGATGGAGAAACCTGGAAGTATATTTTTTTCAGCTTTTCTGGTGCACAGCAATAACATGAATGTCCATCTCCTTGAGCATGACGGCACGGCCACATGAATCGCAAGGAGCAGTTCTCGAACCACAGATGCTTTCATGTTCTGAGAGTCCTCGGAGCCGGTCACGAGCATCAACTGGCATGCTCCCTGCTTCGACCATGTCGCCGCAGAACCTACAGGCAATCAGGCGCAATGGACAGGTTGTAGACTGGTGTTGGACCTGCCATAAAAGGAAACAGCAGTGAGAAAAAATGACAGACAATATAAGATGATAAAAAACTTATAACCAAACCAAGTATAACTGCTATAAGAGAATTCATAAGGAAAACAATTTGTCACTTTGCATCTCAAATCCTAAAGTACTAACGGGTCGTGTAATAGAAAATTGATGCAACAAAAGACTGCGTGGTTACAAACGGAACACCAGCAAGGAGTATTTTCCCACCATTTTAAACTCCTCTGTCATAAACATCCATTATCAAAGATAGGAGTAAAGAAATGTTATTAGAAAGGAAATTTATGCTCAGAGAAAAACAACACATAAGAGTTATTAATAAGCCTAAGAGAAATAATAGGATGAAAATGACTTTTTTACTTGGAAGTAGAAAGCTGATGGCACTATTGAGAGGTATAAAGAAAAGAATGTTTGCTAAAAGTTACGACGGGAAAATGTAATTGACTATCAAGAGAAGTTTGCCCTATGGAAAAAATAACCACGGATGGAATTATGTAATCTCAAGTAACCCACTTCAGCTAGCAACTTTAATAGTATGATGCAAAGAATACCCTCTTGCGTGAGGATCTAAATGAAGGAATTTAAATTGGGATTTATTGGGAAGCGAATGGACGATAGGGCATCTAAACTGAAAAATGCCCTATATGGATTAAAGCAATCTCTTAAAGCTTGGTTCAAAATATTTGATAAAATAAAGATAGGAATATGATACAAACAAAATCAAAGAGATCATACCCTCTTCATTAAGCATTCAGTGACAGAAAGAATGAAAACATTCATATTATGTTGATATCATTGCTATCAAAAATAATGAAGAAGTAAAACAAAATCTGAGATAGATAGTGTTTAATCAAGGAGTTTGAACTAGAGGAACTTGAAAGACTAAAATGTTTTTATTGGAATAAAAAACTCATACTAAAAGAAAGGTAACTTCATTTTCCAACAAAAATATGTAACTGATCTCTTAAATAATGAGAATGGTAGGAAAGCTTGTCTACCTTTCTCATACTAGTCCAGACATTGCATACTCAATATAACAAGTTCAAGCATGACATGAGGGAGCCTAAACTACAATTGTCTATCATGAGCTGCACTACCTAAAAGTTAATCAAGGTAAACGAGTTTCATTCAAAATGACTAGCAAACTCGCACTAGAAGCCTAGATAGATGCATAATATGCGGAATCATTAGTGAACAAAAGATCAATATCAAGTTCTTGCACACTTCTTGAAAGAAATTTAGTAATATAAAGTGAAAAAAAATAAAATGCGGTGGCTAAATCTAGTGTTAATAAGATTTAAGGGCTATGGCCAAAGAAAATTATGAATTATTATAGCTAAAAGTATCTTAAATGAGCTAAAAATCAAGTGGGGATGACTTGCATAGTTGTATTCTGATAATAAATCAACAATAATCTAGTTCAACATGATCATACAAAACACATTAAGATTAATAACTTAATTAAAAAAAAAAAACTTAAATAAGGGTTACTCTACAAATCTTATGTCTTAAGGAAGTGACAGATGCTTTAACTAAAGGAGTAAGTTGAGAATGTTTCATTAGATCATCACCTACAGAGGATGGATGACATCTACTCTCTAGCTTAAAGGGGAGTGTTGGAATCCACAAGTTTTTGTGAGGAAGAAAATCAAGATCTCACAAATTCATGCAAGAAAAAAAAAATCCTATGAATTCACGCAAATATAGAAAATCATAGTCATCAATCCCGGCCAAGGAAATCAATAACTAGATTGGGTGTGAAAAGCATATTAGGAATCTCAATCAGATCGTATATAAAAAGGTTTCTATATCTATGTGGGCTCCGAAAATTCGGCCCCGGCCTCCGCTCGCTTTTCTTTATTCATTCGGCGAGGGAGTTTTAACGAACTAAGTTCCGGGGTAAATTTTGGAAGGTAGATGGGTTTGTAGATAAGACACTACCCAGAGATTTCGCCCTCATTTTGTGAGGACTTTATGATCTGAGTTCTGGTTTCCTATAGGCGCAAGCCCCTATAGTTAATTACCCCTCCCGATCACGAGAGAGAACTTTCGATTAAGGCTAGTCGTCAATCAGATATGTATAAAAATACATGTTATCTGGCATATAGTAGCAGCATAGGTATTTTGATATTGGTAGAAATTGGATTTGGATTTGGGTATTTGGAAAGGTTTGGAAAGTTTGGAAATAATTGAGAATTTAGAGATTTTGATATTCAAAATAGAAATTGCACCATCTTGTACTTAAAGTGGATGGTGGGGGAATGGATGATGGACCCGATCAAGATCCCATGGTTCCGTCGTCCCGGGCCATCGTGGTCCCTGGTCTACTTAGTCAGAGGAGGTAGTCGACCCAACCTGACAGAAGGATCCTTGTCGGCAGCCATGGGTTGCTTCGTCCAAGGGGACCTTGTAGACCGGGGTTGGATGTTTGTCTAAGGGGACAAATTTGAATCCACCTTACCTGACAGAGGGCTTTGTGCCCTATCAATCATACCCTATTGATTCATATCTCAAGGATTTAACGCCATTAAGGAGCGTATTGGCTCTGGCCATAACCGCTATCTGTGGTGCCATTTGGCGGCAAAACCACTCGGTTCAGAGGGCCCCGGGTCATAACCGTTTACCTGCAGTGCCATTTGGCGGCGAAACTGCCGGTTAGAGGACACGTACCACGCCCTTACTGGCAAGAGATTGTTTGAGAATGGATCCTAGTGATATTTTCGACTAGGCATTTCGCTCTTTGTGAGCTGAAGTAATATTTCATATTTGTCCGCCTCGACAAACTTTTGCGGAGGGCGGATGATTTTTGCTTTAAGTGCGTTGATGGATTTATTTCATTTTTTAAATATATTTTTGGGATTTTGGGATTTTGAGATTTTTGGAATTTTTGTGGAGTTTCGGGGTTTTGGATTTCTATGGGTATTTTGGGTGGAGCTTTGAAATATTTGAATATTTGGGAGTCATTTGAAAATGTTTGTGAACCCCTCCGGTTGAGATTTGCATTCAACACGGCCATCATCGGGGTGTTTGGGGTCATTTCCCTTTTGTTGATTGAACCTTGTCGACCCTATCAACTTATCGATAGAGGATCGGGTTTCTCGTAGGCTTTGTGCATTTTGTTTAGTGAATTCTCTTGATTTTAGGCTTTGAAGGCCTAAAAAAAATGTATTTAGACAAATACACCGGTCGCTACAACCGTGTATTTTGTTAGGTAGTTCGAATCTTGTCGACTTCTATTGATCCGTATAGAAGGATCGGATTCGAACTTGAATTCACTTGTCAACCCGCGCAGCATCCCTAGACGTCACGTGTGTACCAATAACACGCTCGCCGGGGCTCATGCGGGTTGAGATTGTATTTTCCCCTTTTAGTGTGCCTATGTGTATACAAACTATTGTGCACGTGCGGGGGTATTCTTGGAATAGACGCCTTATGTCTGCTTGTACGGAGGTTGCAGATCCGGTGGCGTAGCAGCTTTTGAATAGAATTGTTCGCTGCTTCTTACAGGTAGACTGTCGTGCACTACTTGTTGATTTTTGTAGGCGGGTCATAGTGCACTAACTAATCTCCTGCCTTGGTTCGTAGATGCTTGTATTCGTTGTAGTTGTTTGGCTCATGTAGTACATCCGTCATTGTTATGAGTGGACAGGTAGATGTATTCATTCACAGACTGAAATTGACTTCAGGATACTGCATTTACTGAAGTCTTTCTGCATCTACCCAAAGTGGCATTTGACACATATATTTGTCTTCGTAGATAGTTGATATGTGTTGCAGATCTTTTGTCATTGTCTCTCTCGTTGTAGTTGATTGAATGATACAAATGTCATTCTCAAAGAGACTTAGCTGGATATTCTAAGCCCATTTTGTTTTTTCATCATTCGTCATTTGAATGCATTGAGAGTTTGATGTGTTTGCTTGTTTGTGAATTCACTGTCATATGTATCAACTTCTTTTATTTGCAAGAGAGCAATCGTATTTATGATTGAAATACACAACGACCCTCATCATCTTTATATTGCTCATAAGATGTTCTTTTGGATGCATTTAAATGATCACAACTTTAACACCTTCATTTAGATCTTGTATGATGATATGGATATCACTCGTTCTTTTTTTGCAGGTCGATCTTCCTTGAATATTCCAAATCATTCTATCATTCATCACTTGTATACCTTGAAAATTCATTCAATATTCTTTATGAGTTCTAGCTTGTATAGCTGCAAATGTCTTGTTGGAATTAGGCTTGGCTTAATGCCTCTTGGATTAACTTTGATTTCACATGACTTGTTATAATCCAAGTCCTAAATAATCTTGTGGAATTCAAGCTCAAGTTCAAAGTAACTTTGATTTGAGTCTTTTGCTCATTTGAATTTTGAATTCAAATGGTCCGAGTCATATCCACTGAAGTCTCAATTAGTTTGAATTCCAAAATGAGTCTTTAACACCTTTGCTTGTGTTCAAATCATTCATTTTATGATTTATTTTAAGTGAGGTTCAAAGTCTTGTTCATTTGCTCATTAATTCAAATTGGTGTTCAAAACAAGTTCATTTGCAAGAATCCCCGGATGGTATTTGTAGAGTTCAAGTTCAAGTCCACAGTCCACAAGTCCTCTGTTGTTCTTCTGTGTTCAACCAAATCCAGGTCTCAAATTGTTTTTCTCATTTGACTTTCAAATCAAATGTAAGTTCAAATCTTATATTTTCAAATTTGTTTGGGTTTGAGTTCACTTAGGTCGATTGAATCAAGTTTATAAGTTCGAGTCCACCGTTCAATCAAGTCCAAATGTTCACAAGCTGAGTCCAAGTTCAAACACCCTTTTGAGTTCAACCAAGTTCTAGCTCTTTGTTATTGCATGTCATTCGAGTGTAATCAAGTCCATTGCGTTCACCCGAAATTTCGGCAGCCTTCCGGCGTCTCCCCCGTTTAGGGGAAAACTACGGAAAACTGGGCCTTTCCCACCACGCTAAGAAAAGCGTGTATGGTAGGTGCCCTCTTTCGAGGACACCGCGGCCGTGTATTTTTTGATTCCCCACCACGCTAAGAAAAGCGTGTATGGGAATTTTTTGTTTGTAAAAAAAAGTAATTTTTTTATTTTTTTTGAAAATATTTTGTAAGCACAGTTATTTCCCCGCAAGCGGGTACTTATGGGTATCCCCGCTTCGTCGCGCGCATCGCACCGGGATCCCTTCCCACCACGCTAAGAAAAGCGTGTATAGGCGGGGTTTCCAAGGCGATACGAACTTCGAAGAAGGAATTATGTGATTACCCGCTTCGTCGCAAGCGTCGGGACGCACTCCCTCCCACCACGCTAAGAAAAGCGTGTATAGGTGGTCGTTTTGTCTCGACGCATGCGTTGAAACGAGCTCTCGGAGTTTTAAGGTTTAGAATGATTATACCTTGGCGGTCGTCGGTGCGGATCGAGGGAGAGAGAAAGAGGCATGCTCTTTTTCTTTTCTTTTTTAGTCTTATAATTAACCGTAATAATTAGTATAATTAATTATAACTAATAATAGTTAATTAGAATTAATAATAATTAATTATTATTTAATGACTAATTAATTACGATTAATCCAAAATTAATCGTATTTAATTATATTAAATAATAATTAATTCATAATTAATACTTAATTAATTAAAATTAGTTTAAAATTAATTACTAATTATTATTTTTAATTAATAATTATTTGAAGATTAGGATTGTCGGGCTACTGGATTTATGCAGGATTTGAGTAGGATTTACAATAATCCTCTCACAGAGGGTTAAATCCTTATTTCCCTCTTCTTTTCGTAAATCCTTTATTCACTGAACCTATAGTTCAGTGGATTTAAAGGATTCGGCCGAAGAGGTGCGTGAAGGGGGGGCGAATTACCTTCACCAACAGCGAGCTCCCGTCGGGCTTCCTCTCAAAATGTCGTAACTTCTGATCCACGAAGGTGGGACGGCGTCGGAGGGCTAGGGGGAAGTCGGAGCTAGGGCAAGGTATGCGAACTCCTCTTCCTCTCTCTCTCTCTCTTTCTCTCTCTCTCTCTCTCTCTCTCTCTCTCTCTCTCTCTCTCTCTCTCTTGGAGTTCGGCGGGTAAGAGTAGGTCAGCACAGAGAGAAGGGCGGCACAGTGGAGTTCTGTCGTGAGGTTGGAGTCGGGAGGAGAAGTCGAGCGGAAGCAGCGACTGGGGTTTGATCGCGTATGAAGAAGAGCAGGCAGAGAGCGAGTGTGGTAGAGGGAGGAGCTCGTGATCCAGTGAAGGGCGACGGGAGAGATCGAGAGCAATGGAAGAGCCTTGGATCGGTATTTAAAGAGGCGAACGGGGCTCGATCGAGGAGAAGATCGCAGATTTTGCGCAAGATATCCGGAACGGCGCCGACTGCACACCGATTCAGCGGGATTTCGGGGATGCCTTCGACAAATACGAGGTTTCCGGGATTTCTGGCGGGATTTGCGAAGGATTTCCTGGAACCAACGGTTTACAGGTATTTTGATTTTGATTTTGATTTTTGATTTTTTTTTTTTGGGTAATCTGTGGAGGTCAACAATCTATAATTGTAGGAACTTTGTCATATTTTAAGGAACGGAACTACAGTGGGAACCCGGGGGGCATGGGCCCTCACTAGCCGACTATGTTGCACCGATACTCCTATTTATAAAGGCGTGCTGTATCCGATACACCGATACACGGATACGCCTCCGATACGCCACCGATACGTGTCGGATACGCCAAAGCCGTATCCAAATAAAATACTATTTAATTTCAAAAGGACACGCGTATCCGATACGCGTATCCGTTGAAAAACAAAAATAAATCCAAAAAAAAGATGTGTTGTATTTACTTCCGCGGCTGCGAGCAAGGTTCTCTCATTTCCGATATGGATTTGAGTCTCTTAATGATATGAGAATATTAGAAATTACTAATCTTTCACTTGGTGAGCCTGAATTAGAAGCTATGATATGTATTGAAGATGATATAGAAGTTCAAAGACAAACTATTGAAGAAGCTAATCATATCATTCCTTCTATTGAATAGTTGAAACTTCATGTGCGAGACAATTTATGTTTATGCTTTTGTTGTTGTACTAGACATTTAATACTTATATTTTAATATGATAAACTAAAGGCTACAAATGATGTTGTTGTCATTTTTTTGTAATTTCAAATATTATGCTTTGATTGCTTTCTTAATTTTTATGTAAGATTTATAAACTATAATGACGTGTACGCGCCGTACCCGTATCCTATTTTTTTAAGAATTGACGTGTCCCGTATCCGTATCGTGTCGTATCCGTGTCGACGTATCCGTATCGGTGCAACATAGCTAGCCGATAAAAGCCCACAACATGCAAGCAATAAAGGTCCAAAATCCACAATAATTTATTTTTGAAAATATATCTTTTATTATGAAAGGAAAAGGAGTTGTTTTTGAGGATCGAAGCCGGAACTTCTAGTTTCAAAAAAATAGTACTTTATCCATCAGGAAATCGAGCTAATCAAAGCAAGATATGTACTATTTTTAACTTAAATTATAATTAAATCTGACAAAAGTTAATTCATTTGTTGTCATGATCTAAAGTTTGCATCATTAATATATATATATATATATATATATATATATATATATATATATATATATATACAGTGGCGAAGCCAGAAAATGTATTTAGGGGGGCCTAAATTATTATTTTTTTAACTTTCCTTCAACTTTTTACATTCGGACTTGAGACCAAAATAGTCAGTTTTAAAAATGATAAAACTTTGATAGTAAATTAGTTTATTTTTTTTCCTTCACAAAATGACTTCCAATCATCAAATCATTTGATTACTGCTAGAACGAGTTCAATATATTAACTAAATACGTGATATTAAAAATCTCATCGCACAAAAACAAATCATAAAATCTCTTTAAGATTGAATCAATATAGGATTAAGCTAATATCAACCCAGAAAAAAATGTAAATGAATAGGAAATTAAATTGGTAGTGATTTGAATAGACGGTCGATCTTAAATCTCTTGATCGTGGAACGTTTATTGAACATTTAAATGTCTTAGAGATATCAGAAATTGGCAATCTTAGGCTCGTTGGATTCGTCTCGTCTAGCCGCTCAATTCGACTATAAGCATGTCATGTTTGGAAACCATTTGGTAATCTTCCAAATATGCTTTGAGTCTTTGATTTGGAGTCATTTGGGTTCGGACTGAGTCGAATTTGGTGCCGTTGGGTTCGCAATTTTGAGACGTTCAGTTCGATTGTAAGTTTGCTGAAATTGGAGTTCATATGGTCTTTGATTTAATTTTTAAAGTTTACAACTTGATTTTATCTCTAGATTTTTTGTTTTTCATTTTTTTAGGGGACGTGCCCCCCCTCCCTCCGCCTATGTATGTATATATATATATATTATTTTATTTTATTTTATTTTATTTGTGTGTGTGTGTATGTGTAAGTGGGATTTTACATACATATATATTCAAATATATTATTTGAAAATTTTTCAAAAAATAATGCCAATTTAAAAATCCTTTTAGGGGAATTTTTATAAATAGCACTAAAAAATCACCATGTTACTTATTTAACAAATATATTTCATTATTTGCTCACACAACACCCAAAATTTTAAATAACATCAAAAATAACAAACTCCTTATCATCTCCTTTACCATTTCATCACAGCCATTGGTCCCATCGTGACTTCCTCATCTTGACACAGCTTCCTCGTCCTATCACAACTTTCTTGTTCAAATCCCTTAAAGTTTTTCTAATGATTTTTCTAGTCATAAAAGCCCTTCTTGTATCTCTCCAAACTTTGAAAAGAACTGAAGAACCTTGATCTGGTCAATATCAATGCCCACATTGCTTAATTTATATCTTCCCTTGAGTGTACACAAATGCTAGAAAAAAACTGGAAGAAGTATAAAAAAAGGCAAGGCATGAGTAGAGGCAGAGGGAGGGCTTTGTTGCAAGTTGGCAGGCAGTTATCTTATTATATATTTTCTTTTGAGTGTCCTTTAACACTTAGCGAGTGCCACAGAGTCGTGCCTTCCACACCCAAAAGCATCCGAGCAAGATTCAGTTGCAACTTCCTTGTTCCTTTGCGGTGGTTCCCAAACGGACGAGATCTTGTTGCCCTTCCTTCATCATCCTATAGCCCTTCCTTCATCATTGGGGCATCGAGGGATTTGTTCATTAATGAAAGTTTAAGTGTTATATTTTGTAAATAATGAAGTTTAGATGCTAAATATATAAATGAGTGAGTTTTTAGTGATATGTACTAAATCCTCTATTATTTTATATATCCATAATGCATGTAAGCCTTAATATTATTTATTTTTATGTAATTTAGTATTGAAATAATTTTGTCCTTTCACATGATAATTTAAGAAGACATCAGTAAAAATAAAATAAAATGCTTGCATCAATTTATTAATTTAAAAAATACAAGTAAACTTAATATATGGCTTGAAAATCTTATTCTTATTGCAAAAAGCTTATCATGAAAATTAAGGTATGGGAACTTAGTGCATGCAGAGTCCTGGTATTACTCAAGATATAAATGGCATTCGAAAGAAATTCTTATTCCAAAAAGCTAAGTGCGTGCACATTCCTATGGCCTCTCAGTCACCAACAGTGCAGCAAGGTTTGAACAGAGAAACAAGAAAGTATTATAGTTTCTTACCATTTCTTCCTTCTCTAGAATCACCCCACATGCGCAGTGGGTTGGCGCATGAAATACCTTCATATGCTTTTCCATCTCCCCAATTTGGAAAGCTTTTCTACATTTTACACAATGCACATGGTCTGCAGCCTCTTCTTTCCTCAGAACAACACCACAGCCATCATGCTGACAAATAACATTGTGCCTGATGCAGTATGCCTCATGAAGTAAAATGGTGCGACTAGAAATGTGGTGCTTGCAATTTCGACATTTTACTGAATCAACATCTACTTGAGACGAAGCACTGGCAGTCCGGCTCACTCTTGGGATGTTGTTTTCTTTAAGAGACACAGATATCTTATATCTTGCCCATCCCTTGAAGCCAAAGACACCAATGCTATAAGTATCTGCCACCATGTGTGCATCCTTTGAACTTAGTATCAAAGTCTTTGAACCCATTTCATTAGATGACCACTCATGACGGTGTTGGGTAGGAAATACCAAAGGATGGCGAGAAACATATATATCAAA